>JAQMYF010000021.1:19801878-19847579 GCA_030014195.1 Neosilurus mollespiculum
ATGGGCGCCAGCCTCCCCGCGACCCTAATTAGGAATAAGCGGTTCAGAAAATGAATGAATGAATGAATGAATGAACAGTTGATGATTAATGGCCTTGCTCAAGGGCACAACAGTGGCACTTGGGTGGTACTGGGGCTTGAACCCCTGACCTTCAGACCAGTAATCCAGAGTCTTAACCACAAAACCTGATGTTCCATTTGAGGTTTAAACTCTGTTCTAGCCCCCAATGCATGTTGTCTTGTGGTGAGATAGGAAAAGAAAGAATTAAATTTCTGGGAAAAGAAAGATATGACGCATGAAGGAATTGAGAGAAATCTCCATATGTGATATTTAGATGATTTTCTTACCCCTGCTGCAAAGCCCAAACTTCCATCCAAGATCTGCTTCTAAAAGGAGCAACAGGACAAAATCAAGGATAGTTAAAACACACAGTTGCAATGACAATAAGTTCAGGTTAGAGACCTATCGAAAGTAAATGCCCTTATTACAGATTTTTTCTGTGTAACTTGTTAATATATTATTCTGCTCTATTTTAACTTACAGCATATAAATTATTTATAGCAATTAGCTATACCGCATACACCAGGAGAAAAAGAGTTGTGTGATTTTTGAAGATTGTGTATTGTGGGTTAACCAGAGGGTGGACTTGGCCAGTCAGATTGCATAAAACCTTGGGGTTCCTCTTTCCACAATCAAAAGAGTGATTGTACAATTCACTGGCAAAGGCAAGGAATCAACAGCATCTCGCTCTGGTCAACCTGGGCTCTCTGACAGGTGACTGTGGACTGTCAAGCGGACTGCTGAAAATAATCCCCGTTGTAGGGTAACTGATGATGCAGAGTAACTCAAAGTCAGTCGGAGTACTGCTGTGAGGGATCTCCATCAACTTGTCTACTATGTGTAGACTTGTATAAATATGTGAATGAATATGCTTGTATAAATATTTTTTTAAATTATGATGTCTATTTACTTTTGATCATTTGACTTTGATATACTATATTATTATCCACAGTGAGTATAAACACATATGTAAACAGGGAGCACACAAACACCTGGAGCAGGGGGCAGCCACATTGTGGCACCCAGAGAATAGCTGGGGGTTATGTGCCATGTTCAAGGGATCTTCAGATGTACATTTCATCTTATTTTCCAAACCACTTAATCCAACTATTAGGGTCACACAGTGGCTGGAGCCCATCTCAGCCCACACAGGGCTACACACTGAACTACTTGCTAGACCACCATATGACATATTTTATACATGTCTCTGTATATTGTGAGAGGTTTGTCAAAAATATTTGCCACAGCCGGAAGGTTAAAAATTTAAAGTTTGGAAACATGTAAAATGTTTTAAGGCATTGTAATACATGTCTTGTTGATGACTTGTTAAATGTAACAGTACTTCTAAATGCAAATTCTGTATTTGGTACATGCATTCATTCGCGTTGAAGTGAACTGAGTAATTCTTATGGCACACAGAACACCAAAGGTCTTAACCATGAGGTCAAAAGAAACAGTCATCTCTCCTACCAACAACATCTTGGGGTAGGATTAGCATTCATACAGGAAACTCATCTTCTAAATAAAAATTACTCATCTTCTAAATAAAAATGAATGACTCATAAGACTGGGTGGGGCAGGTTTTACATCCGAAATTTAATTCGAAAAATAGAAGAGCAGCTATACTCACTCATAAAAACATTCCTTTCACTGCGTCTACAATTATCTCCAATACGAATGGTAGATATGTAATGCCTGCTGGAAAGCTGTTTAAAATCTATTCAGTACGGGTTAATATTTTTGACTGTAACTTTGATGATGACGATAATTATATTTTTTAAAGTCATTAAAGTTCCATTTCTTATCTGGATAGAGTCACCTGATTCTCTCTGGCCATTACGACCTTTCAACAGACTCAGTTTGGAATCAATCTACATCTAAATTAGCACAAATAATTCAAGCACTTATGGACACAAACTCAGTCACATGGAGGTTCAAACAATTCACTAAAAAGGAATATTCTCTTTCCTCTGAAGTAAAAAAAAAGCCATGTTCTGGGTTATATATACATATATGTTTTGGGGTTTTTTTTTTTTTAAAGTACATCATCAATCAGTATAATTTCCTGTAAATATACATCAATTATGATCTCATGGCCGCTTGTTCCATTCTTGCTGGCTGATTCTTATTTTTCTGGTTTATTTCAGAGCAAATAGTCTCCTTTATATATTTAGAAGTATAAATTACCAAATCCTATTCCACTATTTTATACCTCTTTTAGAAAAATATTAAAAATATATATCAAACAATGGCTTTTGTTGAGTGAACACGCTCTATAAAAACAAAAGTTTGCATATAACACTCATTTGTTCCAAGACATACCTATCTCTTCTCCACAATCATTTTACAAACAATCAACAAGATGATATCCTCATTAATTTGCAATAATAAGTGAGCCAGGAAGCAATTATGCCAAAAGGAAGCAATTATGGAATAATCAAAATTCCTAGATGGGTTCTCTCTTTCAAATCTCATCTAGCTATCTCTAGGCTGAAATATTACTGGGATGCTAAGTTTAATGCTATCTCTCTGTGGTTAAGGGATTAGAATGCTATGACCCCTGCATGGCATCTGATTAAAACAAGGGCTAGCAGTATTCGACTCAGTACATATTGGATTTTTGATATACCCTCAGTTTCAGATCCAGTTAAATTCTTGCTCATTTACAGAAAGTCATTGCCTTTTCCGTGGTATTAGCTAGATATTCAGTTCCATTTAAATAGAAGGATGTAACACGTCCATCATGTAATCAGTGGATTTAGGATGTGATATCAACTCACTCATTTATATATTTGCCGAGACACTTAACCCTATGAGGGTCACAGAGAGGCTGGGCCCGTCACAGCCGACACTGGGCAAAGATGGGGTTCACCCTGAACAGCTCGACAAACCATCACAGGGAAACACACACTTACGCCTAGGTGTAATTTGGAACAGCCAGTTAGCCTAATATGCATCTTTGGACTGTGGGAGGAAATTGGAGCACTCGGAGGAAACGCCCGAGCACAGGACTTTCTTGCTGTGATGCGGACGTGCTAACCATTTCACCACCATGCAGCAGTCAAAAATATCTTCATCTTCTTCTGGGATCAGGTTGCGGGGGCAGCAGCCTAAGCAGTGAGGTCCAGACGTCCCTCTCCCCAGCCACTTCCTCCAGCTCTTTCGAGGGACGCCAAGGAGTTCCCAGACCAGCTGAGAGACGTAGTCCCTCCAGCGTGTTCGGGGTCACCCTCATGGTCTTTTCCCAGTTGGACATGCCCGAAACACCATGCCAGGGAGGCGTTTGGGAGGCATCCTATTCAGATGCCCGAGCCACCTTAACTGGCTCCTCTCAATACGGTGGAGCTGCAGTTCTACTCCGAGCTCCTCCCGGATGACAGAACTTCTCACCCTCTAAGGGAGAGCCCTGCCATTTTAGCCTCTTGTACTCGTGATCTCGTTCAATCTTGTTCTTTTGGTCACTACCCAAAGCCCAAAGCTCAAGACCATAAGTGAGGGTAGGAACGTAAATCGACTGGTAAATTGAGTGCTTTGCCTTCCGGCTCTTCATCACGTTGAACCAGTACAAGCTCCACTTGGTTGCACCGATCTGCCTGTCGATCTCCCGATCCATCCTTCCCTCACTCGTGCATTCCACCCTTTTCCGGCTGAAAACCATGGCCTCGGAGGTGCTGATTCTCATCCCGGTCACTTCACACTCAGCTGCTAATCGCTCCAGCGAGAGCTGAAGGTCCCGGCTTGATGAAGCCAAAAGGACATCTTCATCTGCAAAAAGCAGAGGCGAGATCCTATGGCCACCAAAACAGATCCCCTCAACGCCTTGCTGCGCCGAGAAATTCTATCCATAAATATCATGAACAGAACCAGTGACAAAGGACAGCCTTGGCGAAGTCCAACCTCAACAGGAAACAAATTCAACATGTTGTTACTATGTTGTGAAAATATCAAGCTAGAGAAAATTGAATAGCTCCATTAAAAGATTTTACACAACCTAGAATCCTAGAAGCTCAGAGAGACTTATCCAAAGCGACTTGCAGCTGTAATTGCCACAAAAGGAGGCTCTACAATGTACTGACTTTAGGGTGGTAAATTGTTATGCATGCTGAAGTTTTCTGTTACTTTGTCCTATTGGTTGTTTGCTTCACAATAAAAAAATCATCTTCAAAATTGTAGGCATGTTCTGTAAATGAAATGATGCAAAGCTTCAAACGATCCATTTTAATTCCAGGTTGTGAGGCAACAAAACATGAAAAATGCCAAGGGGGGGTGAATACTTTTGCAAGGCACTGTATGTTAATTTTCAACATGTTTTATGAAAATCAATAAGGAAAAAAAAGGAACCTCTATGCATCACATGATGACACCTAATTGGCATAAATTAGCATAATACATAGTTTTACAGAATTTTCAGGGTTTTTGTCTAGATAACATTTTGTCTAGTGGTTACGCACAATGTATTCCCGTCAGCCAGACCAACCATATTGAATTTAAAATGGCTACTGTTGCCATCATACCCAATTTCTCATTATGGGACCAATACCTTGTAATATAATTAGGAATTTAACAATTATCTACTTATCTATCTATCTATTGAATTAGCAACTGGTCGATTACATATAATAAAAGAGACAGCCTGAATAAATGCAATACACAGTTTTCAAATGATCTCACCAGATTGTTCAAATGTGTTTTGTATACTCAGGTTTTTGTCTTTCGTATTAGCCAAAATTTATTTGGAGAACAAAAACAACAAAGCCTTAATATGAATTAACAATAATAGATAAAATCAGAAGGCTCTCCCATAGAAGAAAAGGATACAAAGCACTGAAACGGGAGTCTTCTTTAATGTTTAACATCATCTTGCAAAAAGCTTCACCATGTAAGTAATTATACAAGTTTGGAAAAAATAACAGAAGCAAGGCATGTTCAGGGCAGGTATTGTGTCCTACCTGTGTGCCGGAGAAAATGAAGACGAGTGCAGCTCCTGCAGCTGTGAGGCCCCAGGTGAAAAGTGTCCCCAGCAGAGCCTGCACCACTGGACTCCGGTCTGCAAGCATGCTGCTTCACCTGACACAACACAAGGACCAAGAAATGCTAAGGTGGAGCATGCAGTTTGGTTTGTGTTACATTATTTACAAGACAAAATGGTGTGTGCCAAACCCTGTTTAAGCTCAGTACACGGATATTCTCATAATTGTACATAAGCAGTAAGTGCTGACATTCAAGAGATCGCTAAGGTATTGACTGAATCATGCTATTTTTTTTCCAATACATATCTCAGATTAAAAACATCACAGACCAAAACATATATGGCTCATTATTTGGTCTTGGGCACATTCTGGGGGACATTTATTACAATTTTTAAAACCATAAAAACAATCAAAATTCCTTTCAAATTACAAAGTTAGGACTCTAAAGAAAACAATAATGTTCATTAAAAGATAATATTATCCACAGAATAAATTCTAAAGCCACTTTAAATTAATGTCACGGAAGTCGGAAAAGTGTCGACTGAGCATGTCCAGAAGTAATAAATATTCATGAGTCTCGGTCTTGGCTTCAGGGCTTTTTTTCCACTGACGTGTGAACTAATTTATAAATGAACTTAACATGTAATTGGTTTGACAGACGTTTCACCTGTGTTTTATTCATGTTGATAGAACTATCTGTGTGGATTTTTTAGGACAATTCTTTTACTGAGTGCACCCAATGCTACCTTCTTTCCAGTTTATTAAAACCAAGTACAGACATTTGCTGGTATGGACATCATACAGACCAAGACATCAAATATATGGATCTTGACAGACGTTACGTTCAGAGGCCCATCTCAAAAAAGGCGATTTTTTTTTGTGTCAAAATATAAATAAAATTAGCAAAACCACACATTAAACATCCTTTTCACACTTCAAAGTATTTTTTTTTTGTAATAAAACAGTAGTACAACTTTGTAATATTTACTTGTAAAGCCGCTAACTGAACTTGACCAGATATTTCCGACTTTCATGCCAGAAAATCTGCAATTTTAGTATCAAGTCAAAAAAGAAAGCAGTGGCACTTTGTAATACACTGAAATTGTCTTTACTATTATTTTGACTTGCACTTTAAACAGATATTAAGTTGGACATATTTTTTAAATTTTGATTTTTATTCAAATAAAGAGCCATATAAACTAGAAGTACTCAGAGAGCGCAAACCTCTGCCAAGGCAGTTTATTTCTTTCCTTGTTTTCATTTCTGCTGAATATGACTTTCACAATCTACAAGCGTTACATTTTCAACATTCCAGATCATCAGATCTAGAGTGCTACTTGGATCATGATCATGTTGTCCTGTAAATTTTTTTAGGAAGCATTGTAGTTTTTAATTATGAAGATGAACGCAACACTGTTTAAACTGATCCTAAAGAATATCGTAAAAAATTCTTTAAAAGAATTGATCGTAAAGAATTCTTTAAGAAATTCCCAGGTCCAAACCACGATTCATATCACCAACAAAATCTAATGGAGGGTTTTCTGAACTATACTCCACCCCTTCAAAAAAAGAAAAATTTATCATAGTCCATTTATAATTTTTTATATAAGGTTGTTAACAAACAAACAAACAAACCAGTGCCAAAACATAACCTACTTGGCAGAAGTAATTAAGACCATGACACTGTACATGGAACAAGTACCAGAATAAGTGGGTACATGTGCATAACTCCTCCTCGGTAATAGTAAACATCTTGTGTGAGAAAGGAATGGCCACTAAAGGTAGTTACTACTCACTCATTTGCTGAACCGTTTAATCCTACTAGAGTCAAGGGGTGTCTGGAGCCTATCTCAGCCGGCCCTGGGCGAAGGCGGGGTACACCCTGAGCAGCTCACCAGACCATCGCAGGGCCAACACACACAATCATTCACACTCACACAGGTGAGTTATTAACATTTAAAAAATAATCAGTGACTGTTTATGTATCTGGACAGTAGAGAATATCAGATTTGAACACAGGAACATTGTTTCTGAGCATCAAAGATGATGTCTGAGCAAAATAAAAAGGGTTTTTTTCTGTGTTTACAAACTAAAAAACTAATAAAGTTAGGGTGTTTTTTAAATCTTTTTTCTCTGATATGCTCTAATTTTATTACTTTTTTTAACACAGAAGAAAGATTTCTCAAGTGTCATTAGAAAGCTCTTTGTGTTACATTTATTATACCAAGATTGTTGCATTCCATCAATTTTTTTTTTTTTTTTTTTTTGTCACATACCTAGACTTATTTCCATACCGGACCTTGGGAGTACCACATGCCAGATGATGAAAATATACAATATTTAACCACAACATCAAATGAACTGAGCAGAATTAAAATGCATGTCATTAACCATCACATCAACTTACACTATATTAAACATCCAAAGAAAATTTTTTTTTATATTTTTCCAACTTCTCTTTCTGCAATAATGTTAATTTTGATGAAAAATGTACATTTCGACTTAAATATTTGCTTTTAATCAGAATTTGTGACCCTGAAGGGTGATTTATTAGAGTTTTATGGCATGGAGTAACATATGGCAGATATCTACAGATTACAATAACAACTACATGTCTATCTAACGACAGTCTGCACTAACAATGTTTCCTAAACTACATCTTAACGCGTTTAAAACAATGTTTAATTCAGAAAAAAACACTTTTTTGTCCATCACAGAAAGCCTGTGATACTGAATACTCACTGTCAGTGCAGACACCAAGCTACCAGGGAGCGCTTTATTTACTTCCTGCTTCTCTGTTCACGTGTCTCTGAAATCACGCGAGATCTCGCGATATTACTACCAAGCACAGTCAATGAGCCTGGCACTAGACTGCAGACATTTAAAATTTTAACCCAGATTTGCTGCAGCTGTCTTACTGGCAAGCTTTGTCAAAGTTCCCAGAGCATAACAACCATCCCAGTTTTTTTTTTTTCCTCTTTTATTATATCTATTTTGTATATTTTTTGTGCTTTTGTTGTTTTTATCTGTACGGTGACATTGAGTGCCAAGAAAGGCGCCTTTAAATAAAATTTATTATTATTATTATTATTATTATTATTATTATAACAACACAAAATCACATGTTTTATTTAATGATGATTTACACTTTTGATCTACGAGAAAAAGGAAGTGCATGTAATCTTGTGTGGCAGTAGTGGCTCAGTGGTTAAGGCACTGGCTTAACCAAAGGTCGGCGGTTACTTAACCAAAGGTCAGGGTTTGAAGCCCCAGTACCATCAAGCAGCCACTGATGGGCCCCTTTACAGTTTTATAAAAAAAGATAAATGTAAGTCCCTCTGGATCTGCCAAATACTATAATTGTAAAATATTCAGTAGACTGAAACATCATCATGTATCAGCAATAAACTCACTTGCCAAACTGCTTACTCCTACCAGGGACACGGGAAGACTGGTGCCTTTCTCAGCCGACAGTGGGCGAAGTCAGAGTACACCCTGAACAGTGCAAGAGAAAACATGCAAACTCCACATCAAAACACCCGAGTCCGGGACTTGAACCCAGGACCTTCTTGCTCTGAATGCTGCCAGTACCAAATTATTAGTAGTAAATGATAATATCTTCAGTCAAATGAAAATACAATGAAGTTCAAGTGTTATTGGAGATTGTTGATTTCTTTACAATAGATTTGAACAAGCAAACCTTTCACCCTCTGTGATACCATGCCTACAGATAAAAGGGAATACACAACAGGGATATTTTCCACTGATTTTCATCATTTAAATAAACAAACACACACAAAAAAAATAGTTTCAAAACAGTGGAATCACAAATCAGTTTCATGGTACTCTGTTTGCTCTTTGTGGTAAAAGCAAAAGACTTCTCTAAGCTCGAGGTTCCCAACAGTGGTCCTGGAGGAGCTTTTCCTGCTCGGTCACACCCACCAAGCGGTTGGGGATTTTAAAGACTTTTAAAAGACTTTTAAGGAGCTCTAAAATTGTTGAACATTCAGCTTGTTTTAAGAATGCATGAAACAAATAACATTAAATGATTTTAATTAATGTCATATTTTTGGCCAGAATAAGCTGTGGATAAAATATTCTATTGGTAACAATACAATCATAATTAGTATATACTACATGCTTAGTGGATAATGCTTGAATCATGGACTATGGACACTCAATATATACAATTCTCAATTGGATCAGGCGGCATCATTATTAACCCACTTTAAAATAAAAAAAAAAAAGAAAAATGTCATTTTAGTTTGTGTGTGTGTGTGTGTGTGTGTGTGTGTTTCCACATAGTATATACTAAAACCTTGAATAAGTGTAAAAACCAGTTTACTTACTTTTCTATGTAGTATATAAACATATACATGTAAACTAATAACTCTGTATGAGTAAGTTATAAATGGAGGCTGTTTGCTACATAAAAGCTCAGCACACGCAGGGCTCACCTGACCTGTCTTTGTAATATTTAAAATATGTAAAAATAAACTATAATAATCTTTTTTTTCCCATTTTCATTTTTGCTTTTCTTCATGTTCCTGCAAAAACTAAAACTCCTAAAGTGAGATAAAGAGATGTCGTTACACACCTGCTAATGCATGTGTGCCTAGTTGTGTTGTGATTAGAAAAAATGGAAAAAAGAAATTATAAAAATGTGGTAAAAACCATATGCTTTTTTGTGCATGTTCCCATGTAGTATATACTAAAACAAATCTTTGTGTCAGGCTCAGTGGATGTTTCCTAATTAAATAGACTAGTCAGCATCATTGACCATAATTTGTAAATAGTACTTTGTTGTTCTTTTTTTTTTTTTTTTTTTTTTTTTTTTTTTTTTTTTTTTTTTTCTGGGATTTACTAATACAAAATAATGGATATTTGTCACGTGATCCCACATTTCACATGATGTTTGTTTATGCAGCTCTCCTGGAAGGTAAGCATGTTTCCACATTTGCATGCTATCTTTAACTGACAAGGAACTGATAGGGCTACAGCTGAACATTGCTGAACACCTTCATTTCAAGCCTTCAGTAAGTACAACAAATATACACTGACAGGTATTAAAAACTTGCAGACCGTAATCTTCGACATAATTTATATTCTGGTACCCAAAACTGGATTTTTGTAATATGGATATTTTGTTTAGCATGCTGGCTTCAAAAAACAATAAACAAAAGTGTCAAGAATAAATTATGCACATCAAAAACAACAAAACAAAATGGCACTTGCCAAAATGAAAGTCACAACAGTCAGTATCAGGTATGGCCTCCATTAACGGTGATACAGGTGGTGATTTGCAGTGATACAGCACGGCGAAACCGGTCCCGCAAGTGCTGCAACCTGATGTTGCAATCCTGTTCTGGAGTCGTCACGCTCTCTTGCCCTGGACGCGGCCTGTCGTCAGTTGGCCCTGTCATGTTGTGGCGGTCAGTCGGGTTTCTGATGGTGGGTTGTGTAAAGCCCATACGCTCGCTATCTCACTGTACCTCAACCCGCCCTCCACCATACCCACTGCCCAGAGATGTTCATGTGATAGACGTGGCATTAAGACATGCACTAGACTAACAATAGTGGACATTTTTTAATCTTTATGTACGCTTTCCAAACCTCAAATTGTGCAGATACACACTGTGTTTCACTCAAACTGCATTTTGTCCACTTTTGCAACGTGACCTACACATGTGCAATGAAGCGTGACAAAATGACAACTCGTTATTTTCTCAAGTGCCCGAGTACTACCATCAATAAAGCCACAGGGTAAATGCTAACATCCCCCCCCACCCACCCACACACACACACACACACACACACACACACAAGTACAGATATACAGAAATTTCTTTCTCAAAGTTTTTAATCACTGTCAGTATACATTGTTTTCATACATTTCCATCTGGTGCAAAAACCAGGAGAAAATTAATAATCACACTTAGCCCCCATCCCTGAGTTTGTAGTCAGCATTAAAAAGGAGAATGTTCATGAGTCAGCGTCAGTGTTTCAAGAAGGGAACTTCTATCTTATCAAGAGTACTTGGAGAGTGCAAACCTCCCTGAAGCACACCCCCACCCAAAAAAAAAAAAAAATCATCCTGTCTCATAATCTTAAAGAATTCTTTAAAAATTGATCCATAATTTGATCTGGATCATCTTCAAAACCTAATGGAGTCTTCTTTGTCCAAAAGCATAAGGAGAACATGCAAACCCCACACAGAAATGCTCGAGCCTGAGACCCAAACCCAGGACGTTCTTGCAGTGAGCCAGAGGTGCTAACCACCACACCACCATGCGGCCCATTTCCATGACATTTAACTTCATATCAGTGAGTGGGGATTTTTTTTTTCAGGCAGTCAACTTTTCAGGCAGTACTGTGTACTGTATGTTCCTTAGAACAGCACCAGAAAAAAAACATCTTCATCTTGGCCAGTGCAGTGTGATTTATCAGTAAAATTCCCTTTCATCCAATAAAAGCTATGTGTTTATCCTAAAGCCCTAATACCAATTAATCTGTTGGGACAAAAATGGACCAAACAGAAGGTTTATTTTATTATGTAATGCAAGTTTGCATGCCAGGTGTTTTTTATCAACATGCCATATCCAATCCCTATGACCGTTTGAGCTTGAACTTGCACATGACCTCATGGGAAATGGGATAATTTCTTTTCACTAAACAAATTTGCATGAGTCAGGGTCTGAGACTGGGTGGTAATCAAAAGGCTGTCGCTAATATGACACAGGCTCCTATACGAATAACATCAACCAGACCGAAATATGATGAGGATTTGAGTGTTTCACTTTGATGCACTGCAGTAAAGTTGATTTTATATTGGGACATTCAATAGATTTCTCTCTTCTATTTCTCAATGAATAAACACACAAGGAACAAAATCTATTATCTTACTCAAACGTGGAAACAGAACCAAGTACAATCAGTGTATTTTCTCAGGGTTAAGTTTACTGAAGCTAAACTCTCAGATCACCAGTGCTTTTTAGTATAGGCAAAAGTAGACTTAGACTTTACTTTCTTGTCATTCAGATATAAAGGTATATACAGAACGAAATATCATCGCATTTGCTTGCTACAGTATAAAAAATATGAAAATATGACATGAAAAATATGAAATATACACAGTATAAAAAATATGCAATATAGACAGTGAAAATATAGAATTTGGACAGTAAAATATAGAATATAGACAGTGGAATATAGTCAGTGCAAATGGCAAAAACTGCAAAAATGCAATAAGTTACAGTTTAAAAGTGGCAGTAGTGCAGTAGAGTAGCACAGTCTATGGATTTAGTACAGACTATGGATTTAAGAGTCTGATGGCCTGGGAAAAAATTATTTTTCGGAACCTTGTGGTTCTGCACCAGATGCTGCAGAGTCTTCTTCCGGAGGGCAGAAGTGAAAAAAGTCCATAGTGGGGGTGTGAGGCATCCTTGATGATGTTTCTGGCCCGAGACACACATTGCTGAGGGGCAATGTCCTACACAGAAGGAAGGGAGCCCCCGATGATTTTCTCAGGTGTCCTCACCACTCTCCTCACATTCCTCCAGTCAGCAGCAGTGCATCCTCCGCACCACACAGAGATGCAGTTAGTGAGGATTCTCTCTACAGTACTCCTGTAGAACATAGTGAGGATGGGCGGGGGCAGGTGGGCTCTCTTCATCCGTCTCAGGAAGTGCAGGCGCTGCTGTGCCCTCTTAACCAGTGTTCACAGACCAAGTGAGGTCGTCTGTGATGTGCATCCCCAGGAACTTGGTACTGCTAACCACCTCCACGGCTGTGTTGTTGAGGAGAGGATCGTGGCTGGGCTGGATCTTCCTGAAGTCCACGATGATCTCTTTGGTCTTGTTGACGTTCAGGATCAGGTTGTTGTCTCCACACCATCGCACCAGCTGCTCCACCTCCTCTCTGCAGGCCTTTCTGATGAGACCCACCACTGTTGTGTCATCAGCAAACTTCACAATATGGTTAGCAGCAGACCTTGGGACACAGTCATGTATCATCAGAGTGAACAGCAGAGGGCTCAGAACACAGCCCTGGGGGAAGCCCATGCTGAGGGTGATGACGCTGGAGATGTTCTCACCGACCCACACTGACTGAGGTCTTTCAGTGAGGAAGTCTAACAGCCAGTTGCGCAGTGGGGTGCTGAAGCCCAGGAGTCACTGTTTGTCCACCAGATGCTGTGGGATGATAGTATTAAATGCTGAACTAAAGTCCAGGAACAGCATCTGCATGTGTGTGTTCTCCTTCAGGTGTGTCAAGCTCAGGTGGAGAGCGGAGCAGATGGCATCCTCTGTGGAGCGGTTTGGCCGGTAGGCAAACTGGAGTGGGTCAAATGTGGGGGGGAGTTTGGAGATGATGTGGTCCTTCACCAGTCTCTCAAAGCACTTCATCATGATAGGGGTGAGTGCAACAGGCCGTTAATCATTTAGTGACGTGATAAGTAAGCGAGTGTCCATAAAATGCGTGACATTTGCTAGATTTTTAACAAGATTAGAGTCGTGTGCTTTGAAGGATATTTAACAAATTGTAATGTTAGAATACAGGATGGATTCATTATTTACTATAAATACAATTTTACACACCAGCATTTCTCATCCAATTTGACTGAGCTTCAACCATTTTATAAAGAAGAGTGTGCAGCGAATGTACATTCTAGATGTGCAAGGTTGGCCGAGGAGTATCCCGACAGACTCATGACTATAATCAAAGCAAAAGGTTATTCCATAAAGTACACAAATACAAACACAGAATCATCTCAGCAATTCTGGGTTGTTGTTTTTATTTCCTGAACTGTTGTTATATCTCTGACTTGGATGTTATCAGTGGCATTGAGCAAATACAGCTGGAAAAATAGTTTTGTGTGTGTGTGTGTGTGTGTGTGTGTGTGTGTGTGTGTGTCTTCATTTCAGGCTCCAAAGCAAAAAAAAGAAAAAAAAGAAAAAAATGTGAATAATTTGAAGGAAGTTCTTTTTCATACCCACTGTACTCATTCCCTCTTGCCTTCAGTGACTTTGGTGCTGAAAATATCTCAGATGTTTCTTCCTTAGATCAACCACTTGCTAGAATGTCTAACCTTCTCATTTCTTGAATATCATGACAAAGAAGAAGAGTTCAGCTAATCCCCTTTGCCTCAGCAATGCTCTGATGAATGATGTCCTTTGGGAATTTTTAACTATTGTGCCTTAATCCGTCAGGACAACATCCTGATCTTCGACCTCGACCTCAGGAACACAGCCTACATGGTTGTCGGATACTGTGTCGCCTGTTGAAAGACAAACTCTTTGTCCCAAAATGTGAATTTTATGTCCTTTTCATCACCTTTGGCTACGTTATTAAAGAAGGTAGAGTGAGGGCTGGTCATGATAAAGTCAGAGCCTTTGTTGAATGGCTCATACCCACTTCTTTCAGATACCTGGAGTGGTAGCTGGGGTTCGCAGATTTGAACACAGGTTCATCTGAGACTACATTTAGGTATCAGCTTTCATCTCCAGCCATTTTAAATTGTAATTAGAATTTTTAAATTTCATTCTAGAAGCTAATGTGTCAAAGAGACACTTCCCCATAAAACTTAAACTGAGATTCGAACCCCAAACCTTCTCGCTGTGAAGTGACAGTGCTGAGCACTGAGACACCCCTTTGATCAATGATATGCCAACAAATGATTAGTGTTTATTAAATAAAAGAAATCTATCATAATATTTGTTAAAAGTTGATGTTTTTTTTTTAATCCTTTCTGATATCAGTCTCTCTCAGTCTCTTTGTCAAACCTATCATGGTCCCAATATTATCAGTTGAGGTAACCTTAATTAGTTTTGGGATCGTCTTGTTCTCCTTTGGCTACAGCAACATTGCAAAGCAGACTTGCAAGAATTTACAGATTTATTTGCTCAGCAAAAAAAAAAAATCAGAGCCATAAATCTGAAATGCCACTTCATTAGCATGTGTCTACACTGACCTTCACAACACAACCACAAAACTGGCAGAATAATCCTATCAGAGTTAAAAGCAAAAATACCCAAATTGACTGTGTCACAAAGAAAATATATTTGTACAGGTAATGACACCGATCTTGTTCATGAAGTATGTCCTTTGCGTTGCGGAAGTCAGACGTGTGTGTAGAGAAATTTACTTGTCAAACTAATTAAAATAAGTTACCAGCAAGTACAATTTGTTCTTTGTTATTTGATGAAATAATTTATTAACCCAGTGTTGAAACAATATGAATAATTTGTGTGCCATTTATGTATTATTTGTTTTATTCATTTAAATTTATTAAGTAATAATATTTTAGTTGTCATATAGTAAAACCCTGGCAAAAATTACAATATTCTTGCAGTATTTTTTTATTATTATTATTATTATTAGGGGTTTTTTGGGCTGGATTTTGGTGTGATCTTGGACTTTTTTAATGTTCCCTTTTATATTTTCATCTGTTTGCAAACTATATTAATGAGGTACAGCCTTAATCCCCTCAAGGGCTCATACTGATACATTGGCCTTTCACTACACTAAACCAAACCAGACTCAGACTAATGAAACTGTCCACTGTAGGTTACCAGAAGGGGAAAGAATGTATCTAAAGACCCCTGTCATATGGGACTTATTAACATTGTAACCCAATCATGGAACAAGGCATTTCTGAGTTTACTACTACTGCACATTGTGAGCTTTTAAATGTTGTATTTCTGCATGCACCACTGTATTCCTCTAAACCTCACACCCTTCCAGCAATGTACATAAATAATGAACTTAATGCCGTGGAGATGAATGCATTGCTGAATATTTATTCAGTAAACCTCAACCAGTTAGTTTCAATGCAGTGCGAAAATAGTTTTAATTCATTTTAAAATCACAAAATTGCTTAATTTGAAAAATAGCTTTTTTTTTTTTTACCCCATTCTTTTTATTCACTGCACATCTGGCATATCAGGTAGCCTAAGGAAAGCTGGGATGATGAAAACTGGATGCAATTGTGGAACGAAAATGTTTAATACAAACTAGGTAAACAAATCCAATACTTAGTTGCAGTTTAAACACAAGGGACAGGCAGAGGTCGAAGGATTAGACGTACAATGTGGCAGAAATGAGCCTGAATCCAGGTCAAGGAAACAGGAAGATATCATACAGGGAAACACTATGGCAGTTTTGTTGTTTTGCTCCGTGAACCCAGAAATAGCAGCTCACGAGACATGGGACGAAGCACACTACAGAAGGACCAGGGAGCAAAAAATGACAGAGCATTACTCCTCTATATGCTGCTGACATTTGGACTGTGTACACAGAAAGGCCGTAGAGTAAAAATTGTATAAAAATATTATAAAGAATCATTCATAACATAAAGAACTTTTAACGTGACAGTAAAACACTGAAATAACCATAAGGTCTATAGCTGCAGCTCGAATTAAACTTGGTATTAAGTATGAGGTGCCAGTGGAGTAATAGTTGTAATAGCAGCTGGAAAAGAATGAAGTCTAAAGGATAGTGAAGAAATGTAAGGACCCAAGTGTGCTATAAACAGTAAATTGCTGTGCATCAATATTGATTTAAAGTGTCTGTGCAGTGGGGTGGAGGGTGTTACTTGGATCCCAGGGTGGCATATATAGACAGGGGCAGCAGAGAGTGTTCAATAGTCTGACACTGTTGGAAGCAGTTACTCAGTCTGGCCAGTCTTTGAGCGGATACTGCCGAGCCTGATGGCGTAGGGGAAAGTAGATCATGGAAGAGGAGAGACGCCATTCCCAATGCTGGGGACCCAGAGATGGAGGTCTTGCACCATACTGCATGAATAAAAAATTATCTGCACAGTGGGTAGAGGTGTGGTGATGAGGTGTTCAGCTGTCCGCAATACCCTCTTTTGGTTCTTGCAATCAGAGCTGTTGCAAATTTCAAAACAGACAGTGATATAGCTGGTCATGACAATTTCTATATTGCCCCTGTAGCATATTATGTGGTGGAGGGGTCACAGATGCTGCTGGACTCGCTGATTGGTTGTCCAAGTGAGGTCTTTGGTTATATGAATGCTAAGGAATTTTGTTAATTTTGTGAAATTTGTTTCTTCACTGCTGAGCGATCTATGCTTGAGGATGGATTAAAGCAAGACGTCCTGAAGTTAAAAAGCACCTCTTTTGTTCTGTTGAAGTTCAGAGGCTCGTGAACTCTTCGACCTCCTCTCTGTATGATGTCTCATCACTGTCACTAATGAGGCTGACTACTGTGTTACCGTAAGTGAACATGAGGATGTGGTTTGAGCTGCATTTGGCAGTGCAGTCATGGGTTAAACATGTGTGCTAAGCATACAGCCCTGGTGGGCACCTGAGCTCAAGGTGATGTCACTGCAGGTCTTGCTGCCAGCCCAGACCTATTGGTGTTTCATAGTGATTTAGTCCAGGAT
This sequence comes from Neosilurus mollespiculum, assembly GCA_030014195.1. Lineage (NCBI taxonomy): Eukaryota > Metazoa > Chordata > Actinopteri > Siluriformes > Plotosidae > Neosilurus > Neosilurus mollespiculum. The sequence goes on from JAQMYF010000021.1 coordinate 19,819,312, forward strand.
CCAATCAAGGTGGATTAGTGGCAGATGAAGATAAAAAAAACTATATATTTATATATAGATATAAAGTGCATTTTACTCTCTCTCTCTCTCTCTCTCTCTCTCTCTCTCATATACACACATACATACAGTTACACAAACAGAGATTACATCCAACATGTTTGAAGTTACTAAAAACTGTACACTCGCATACAGGCCGATGGTTTCAGAAAGACACTGTGGCCAATTCCATTTTATTCCTAAGAGATATCCCTGTATTTCATGTTTATGTCATGTACTGTACCTGGTAAGTGAATGGGCACCTATAATGGATTGTGGAACAACTGCTAACTGGGTTATCAAATCCGGCCATGTCTCTCACTGTCTATGGTGAAAGGCATGTAAAAGAACCATTGCTGATTTTCATCAAGAGTAGGCTGCATAGCCGCCAGTGTGTTTCTGCTCTGTGATGGCCTGGCGAGCTGTCCAGGGTGTACTCTGCCCTCGCCCAGAGTTGGCTGAGATGGGCGCCAGCCTCCCTGCAGCCCTAATTAGGATTAAGCGGTTCAGAAAATGAATAAATGAATGAGTTTTCAAGAAAACAACATTTACCTCAGATAGCAATATTAGATATATAGAGGGGTATATAGATATTTTCTAATGTGATATAATGGGATATACAGGGATTGTAATGGGAACAATTTCTGATAATTTTGTGCCTTGATTTTGTTTTTATAACTAAAATAGCCAATCTTACTTGAACCTGGAACTCTGGAATGGGGAAATCACTAAGAAAATGTTTAGATATGACAACAAAAGAAATGTAACAGATGGTACCCTGGAAATTACATAATAGCGGATTGGAGTGAGCCTTGTAAAATAGAGATATCACTATTTTTGTTGTTTGTTTGTTTCATTTTATTTTCGGAACTGCTTTATCCTTTGGTAGGGCAGCAGGGATGCTGGAGCCTAGCCCAGACAACTCCAGACGAAGAGGAGCTACTCCCTGAACAGCTCGCCAGATTATTGAAAGGCCAAGATACAACCATTCACACTCACATTCCCACCTAGGGGCAGTCAAGAATATTCAGTTAGCCATACGTGCTTGTCATTGGACTGTAGGAGAAAACCCGGAGCACCAAGAGGAACCCCACACAAGCACAGAAGAACATGCAAACTCCACACAGAAACAACCTCACCAGGCATAGAGCTCGAACCCTGGACTTTCTTCCTGTGAGGGAGAAGTGCTTACCACTACGCCACCATGCCACCCTTTAAATAAATTGAAATACCAAAAACAAAAGAATAGAAATTAACCAGTGAACACAGGTAAAGGCCAAGTCTTTTGGAATAATGTGCTCTGGACAATCTCTGGGACTTGCATCTTGCAGTCATGGATTCAACTATGAAGTTTCCATCCTTTTAAAGAGTACTTGAAGATAAGATAAGATCTGTCTAAAAACTGAACATGGACCTTTTAACAGGATAACGAACAGGATAATAAGCCAAAAGTGGACCAGCAACCTCCTAGCTCAAAGCACTTATCACATCCCAGGCACTGTACAGCGCTCTCTCTCCAGTACACCGCTTGACTAGTCCCGCCATCTAGGAAGGTACAAGGAAAACATGATCATTAACTCTTCTCTCTGTTCTGGCAGCAACCCAGCTAACAATTTATATTTTAACAACATTGCTAAAGACTTGCAATTACATTATTTGTAGACTCTGAAAAACATGTGTTAGGTGGGAAGGTGGTGGGATATACTTTACCTAGATATACAGACAACTGAGCCAGTGGGTGTCTTCACATAAAGAATAAAATCTACCTCTTTCGGAAATACTTGGATAGCATTTTCGGGGTTTTTTTTGTTTGTTTGTTTGGTTTTTTTTTAATATATTCATCTAAAAGAAAAAAGTGGTCTGCATACTTTCCTATTGCCTGCCACCAGAGTTTCAACTGATTGTATGAAAAATATTTCTATTCTTAGAAAAATAACATCAGAATGAATTCACCAATAGTTACTTCGAAGCACCTATATAAGTCGCTCTGGATAAGAGCACCAGCCAATTACCATAAATGTAAATATAACGAGAAAAATCCTCAGCACACAAGCAAATCCACCAAGGAATGGCTCAGAAGGAAGGAATGGCTTATTGAATGACCGTGTCAAAGCCCATATATGAACCCTATTGAAATGTTGTGTGGGATTTAAAAAGGCCAATATGTGCAATAAACCCGTCAAACATCTTACACCAGGTCAAAACATGGCAAAAGAAATTTCAGCAAGCTGATATCAGAGACTGGTGGACAAGTACGCAAAAAGCCTACAAGTTATTTCTACTAAAGTGGGCGATAACAACTTCTAAAGACAAGGGTGTACTAATTTTACATTTGTAATACACAGTATTTATTTATATCGATAAGCAGAGCTCCTCATAAGGGTACTGTATGTATCCTGCATATTAAAGATAACATACATTCACTAAGGCGATAGTGGTAGTGATGGTGTGTGGGAAAGTGAGGTGGAAGGATTATATAGATTTTAAAATTCTACTGTGGAATAAAATTAAATAAACTTCATATTTGCTACCATTGCTGTCAGAAGAAAAAAAAAACATCTGTACATCCACAAGGGTATGCACATTAGGCTAATTGGCTCTTCCAAATTACCCCGAGGTGTGAGTGTGGGTGTGAATGGTTGTGTGTGTGTTTCCCTGCGATGGAGTGCAAGGTGTACTTCGCCTTTGCCCAGAGTCAGCTAAGTGAACCGCAAACCATGTAGGATTAAGCGGTTCAGCAAATGGATGAATGTAAATCCACACGCGTATCTCATGATACGAGTGAGATTTAAAAAGCAAGGCAGATCAAGGATGGTTCTTGTCTCCGAGGCAACTTAAATTCTGGTCAGCAAATGATTTGAAATTGAATCTGTGATAGGATTTTTAAGTGTAGCCTGTAAGGACGGACAGATACGTACAGATGAAGTACATGTTCATGTTCATATAAATCCTCTGAATAGCAGTGTGATTTTATGGATCTCCTACTCGGCGGCACGTTGGTTTCCTTGTTTAGCACAGCAAGAAGGTCCCGGGTTCGATTCCTGGGGTTGGGGCGTTTCTGTGTGGAGTTTGCATGTTCACTGCATGCTTGCGTGGGTTTCCTCTGGGTACTCCAGTTTGCTCCCACAGTCGAACAACATGCAGACTAATTGGTTGTTCCAAATTGCCCGTTGGTGTTAGAGTGTGTGTGATTGGTTGTATGTATGTTTTCCTGCGATGGCCCGACAAGCTGTTCAGGGTGTAACCCGCCTTTGTGCAGAGTTGGCTGAGATGGGCGCCAGCTTCCCCGGGACCCTAATGAGGATTAAACAGCTTAGAAAATAAATGAATGGATGAGTGGATCTCCTATTGGTTGCCCACCAATATGTAGTTGAGTGTTCTAGTATGCAGTCCACAAAGTAACCAAAACACATACTCTAAGGTGACAGAAATTATGGTATATTGTCTTTTTTTATCATCATCATCATCATTACCATTATTATTATTATTATTATTATTATTATTATACATTAAACAATATTCAAGTTGTTAAAGGAACAAGGTATCTGTGTAACTATCATTAGAATTTAGGCCTCCATAGTGGAGAACACTGTGTATTCAGTGATAAAATTGGCATGGTAGCTTTCATTTCTTATCACTCCAAACAGGGAATGATAATGCTGCTGTATATGCTGGGTAATTTTCACCCGGTGGTCAACTGAAACAACAATAAACATGACCTATTCCTCTGCAATTTGATTCTCGGAATCTTTTTCATAATTGGACTCAGATTTAATTTAACACTCAGTTGGGTTTCCATTTAAAATGTTGGTATGTGGTGAAAAACCTACAGAGTGGCATTCAGATTGTCTGTCTTAATTTAGAACTTCGGATTTAGCTGAAGCAGTTCTCTTTGTACACCAAAAGCAACTAAACTCTACAGAAGGGTTTTATTTTAATTTTTATTTATTATCATTTTATAGTCACCAGTTTTATTAATTTCCCATTAAAGTTCTATTCAGTATTAAAAGGAATCATATATTAAGTCTGCCTTACAGAGAATACAAACTACTTAATAAACAAGGGCCAGGTCTGTATTAAAGATCTCGGACTGCAATTTCTCTGTACAGACCAAGCAAAACAAGGTTAATGGGCAGTGTATTGAAAAGCATTTTAAAATTCACAAATTTAATTCACTTCAGGCGTTGTTACTTGCAGACATCGGAACATGGCATCTTTATCTGTGTCTGGAGAGCTTTGATAGCTTTCAGCTTGTTTCCCTTCTGTGACCAACCAGAGCTTCTGTGATGAAAGTACTTTGCGGGACTTTGTAAAGTCTTTATCCCTTAGGATATTTCCTTACCACTTCAAGAAAATGCTGAAAGCTAAAGATCATAGTACACAAGTGCAGCTAGCTCAAGTTTCCAGTCGGATATGCATCGGTTCATAGACAATTTTTGCCTGCATGTTGACCAATCAGATTACATGTACTGATGTTGCTGTATAATAAATCCCAATATCTACTGCATTATTGAGGACCAAAAACATGTTGGCCAGAGATTCATTCTAGCTTTGTTGTGTGTGTGTGTGTGTGTGTGTGTGTGTACCAGTTTATATTCCAGGTATTCCAGTAATGCGTGTCTGAAGGAAAACAGCCCAAAGATACTAATTCACCGTACATTCTTTTGTTTTATCTCCTGCTGTTCCTCCTTCTAATGTTTTCTGCACTATTTCCTGGTGATAAATGATCTCCAGACCACCACACAAAGATGATCCGGGAGAGGTTCATAGAGACGGGGTGGAAGACATAACAAGAAGCAAATGAAAAAAACAAAAAACAAAAAAAAAAAAAACAGGGTGAAAATCCAGAGTGTCACTATTTCTTGTCCTGGGTTACGTGTGCACGACGAGTGACCCTGAGGGGAAGCTGGGGGTCGGACCTTACTGATTAACACCCCCCACCCCCAAATACACTGCAAGGAAGAAGGAAAGATAGAGAAAGAAGGGTTGAGGGTGGAAGAAAAAGGATTAAGAGAAGGACAAGGGTGGGAGGGAATTAAAAAAAAAGGCTAAGAGAATTTTTCAGAAGAAAATGTTTAGATATGACAACAAAAGCTGGAAATTGCATAATAGCGGATTGGAGTGAGCCTTGTTAGATAAACAATGTAAATGGAATAAAGCTGTAATTACCTCACTTTTCACACATGCATGCACACACACACACACAAACAGAGACACACGAGCACCCCGTAAAACACCACTGGAGGGCTATATAAGAAGTCGTCAGGAGAGTGGAGCACCCATTACTTTTCTCTGAAGGGCTGAGCAGCACTTTCTTTTTTTCAGTTACTTTCTGTGGAGGAAAAAGTTTTTTAATTTAAATATATAATTTTTTGTTAAAAAATATTTGGCATCATCGCGGGTGCTTGCTGTACTTGACACTTTGTTCTTACTCTTTTTTGATTGAAAATTGAAAACAAGAACTGACCTGCATTAATGCTGGAATTTCCATGAAGCATGGCAACATCAGAGGTTCTACAAATGTTTTGGAGTAATGATTCGGCCATGAATTTAAACGACAAGGAAATTCACAATATTGAAGTTTCACAGAGCGTTGATGGCTTCAGTGTGACGATGGCTATCTTACACCTAGCTGTATGCATCATAGGATTGGGAGGAAACTCTTTGGTCATCATTGCAATCCTCAAGCTGGATAAAATGGCATCAGCCACAACTGTGTACATCTTCAACCTGGCACTGGCAGACGGATTGTTTATGGTTGGGCTCCCATTTGTGGCTTTCCAGAACTTCCAAAACCAATGGATCTTCGGTGATTTGGCCTGCAAGCTGGTCATGGTGCTGGATGGAATCAATCAGTTCACAAGTGTGTTCTGCCTCACAGTGATGAGCGTGGACCGCTACATGGCACTAGTGAACCCCCTGCGCTTTGCACGCTGGAGAACTCCAAAACGGGCCAAAATTATCTCTGCGTTTCTGTGGCTCTTCTCACTAATTCCTGTCTTGCCTATGGCTCTCCACTTCACTGTCCAGTATGGCCTGTGTATGGCTGACATGTTTGTCAGCAAATGGTGGATGACGTTCCTCACGTACACTTTTGTTCTGGGCTTCGTCCTCCCTTTCCTTTTGATGATTATCTTCTACACAACTCTGGTGGTGACTTTAAGGAGCGCCCGGCAACACGACAGAGGCTCTTCCCCCTCAGAAGAAAGCCAAAGATGTGAGAAGCAGGTTACTAAGATGGTGGTAGCTGTGGTTGTGGTCTTTGGAATATGCTGGTTGCCTTTCTATGTCATCAACTTCTGCTCGCTGTATAGTACAAAAGTGACGCTCTCCTTCGCTCGTGGCTTTGAGATTGCAGTGCTTTTATCCTATTCATGGAGCTGTGCTAACCCAATCCTGTATGCTTGCCTATCAGAGACTTTCAGAGGGTACTTCCGCACTTTACTCTGCCCTTGCATGAACACTCCCAGGATGCACTGCAACAGAGACACTGAGGTCTATGACCTGCATTACACAAATGGGCAGGATGTAAGTGTGCTGACTTAATTTCAAAATATTTATTACAGCGGTTTAAAGACAATGTACACATTCTTTTTCTTTTTAACAACTTTTAATTGTTCCTTGTTTGATTTTGATATCAGATCATCGTTTTGCAAACTTCCTTTAACCAAGGTGTAGTTGCAGTCAAATCGCTTCAAAATGCAATACTGATACTGACAGACTGATCACTCTGACATGTGGGGAGCAAAGAAAACTAACTGGCTTGTTGCAAAAAAAAAAAAAAAACAAACAAAAAAAAAACATAATTTCCAACTGGGACACTAATGAGTTGCCAGGATGTTTGTTTTATGCCTCTCTCCTCAGTGGAATGTCATGTTGAGGATTATGTAAATCATTTGCCTCGTTTACGTGTCCTGACCCCACATGTAAGCAGCACCCATCATACTTCCGACACTATGTGATGTCACTGTTGCCATGGCACCCAAGAGGGAATTAATGCTACAAGTTGGAATGTTTGTTGCAACATGTGAAATAAATGAAGAAAGTTAAACATAAGGGATTAATTGAGAGGCTGTTAATGGATTAGATGTCCTGAGAAGCACAGCCTTGATTCATCATGTTACTATTTAAAATTTTCTACACAGGGTATGACTTCATATTAAGGAATCCACATTCCATTTCCATTGTTTGCAGAAGAAACATGTTTTACATGACTTATTTCACTGTTTTGATAGAACATGCATGCATCTTTTCGTGTGTTTGTCTTTTGTGTGCTATTTTCTAGGAAAATGTTGTTACACCATTGAAACAGCTTTTCTGTTGTAACCTTCCTTATTAATGTAAACAATATTTACATCATGTACCCTGTAACAAAATATTGTTCAGTTGTATCAGTTACCACACAATGTCATATAGTAAACTGTGTGTGTGTGTGTGTGTGTGTGTGTGTGTGGCTGGGGGTGTAAGTAAGATGGATGTGTACTTTATGTCCAGTGAGTTGGTCAGAGAGAAGGCATGTGATGAAACTGAGAGAACATTGTATATAACTAGCATTCAGTGGCTTTCAGAAATATAATTTATCTTTTGTCCATATGTTTATGTTTGTGTGTTAATCCCCCCCAAATATTCCTTTTATACTAACAACATTTGTGGGAAAGTTTTGTCATTATATTTTAATATTTAGAGGTGGCTGTTTACTTACACAGTCTGACCATATATTTTGTAGCCTTGATGACATCGCCATGGCATTGTTTCCACAAACTTAAGTAACATCACAACATTTATTTCCATCCAGATTTGGGTTCTTTTTTTTTTAGTGACATCTTGAACTGATGACGGGAAAATTGAACTGCTCATAAAGTCTTCTCCAGCACATCCCAAAGAATTTCAAGAGGGTTAGGGTCAGGACTCTGTGGTGCCAGTTCATGTGTGTAAATGATTCCTCCTGCTCCCTGAACCACTCTTTTGCTATTGGAGCCCCAATTTTATATCCATGCCATCAGGGAAGAAAAGTCGATTGACGTGATAACATGCTCATTTAGTTCATTCAGCTCATCAGCTGACTTCATTTTATTGCCACATTAATGTTGCTGAGCCTCGACTTGACTGAAGTAAAAATGGCATGGAGATTATGCACTATATACAAGAACATAAGCGTAGCCGTTTTTTTTTGTTTGTTTTGTTTTGTTTTGTTTTTTTGGGGTTTTTTTTAGGGGATTTTGGGCCGCTCAGTATATTTATTCCTTATTTACTGCTAAAACAGTTTTTCTATTATACCATTAAAAACACTATGGCAAAATCAGTTCTATCAAAATAAGCAACAGAGTCTGTCTGATCCTGTCACAGTTTATCTGAATAATCAAGGCTCAAAAATATGTAACAAGTACTGTATTCATTGTTCACCAGTTATTGTGCACTCTCTCGAAGGCTTGCTGATAGTCATTAAGAAATGCATCTGGTAGATCCAAACAAAACTAATTTTCAAATTAGCCAGTATTTTACCTGAATTGTTATTTTATACAGAGAAGATCTTGGGTTTGATTCCCGGGCTCGGGGCGTTTCTTTGTGGAGTTTGCAAATTCTCTCTGTGCTTGTGTGGGTTTCCTTGGGGTACTCCGATTTCCTCCCACAGTCCAAAAACATGCACAGTAGGCTGATTGGCTGTTCCAAATTGCCCCTAGGTGTGAGAGTGAATGTGAATGGTTGTATGTGTGTTGGCCCTGCAATGGCCTGGTGAGCTGTTCAGGGTGTACTGCGCCCTCGCCCAGAGTCAGCGGAGATGGGCACCAGCCTCACCGTGACCCTAATTAGGATTAAGCAGCATGGAAAATGAATGAATGAATTGTTTTATACATAGAAATAAAATTAGAGGGTAAAAATGCTGGAAAGGCTGGAGTGAATTGACCTGAAATTCAGTGCATTTTAACCAATCAGATGTTAGATTCTACACACAAACTTTGATGGTTCTGACAGATTTAATTATTTCATTGTGCATCATGTACCACCTGTCACAAAATAATTAAATGACAAATAATGAAATCATTACAAGCATGTAAAAACTTTTTCCAGCTCATATTTCATGATTAAATTAATTACTTCAAATATTAATTAAATAATCCATATTTGAATGACTTGTTTTTCATTTTGTCAAAAAAGAAAAGGCATTTCAAACAGCTCATTTGTCAAAATTCAATAATTCATTCATGCTCACTGTTATGTTGGTTCAGGTGGTGCCTATCCTGAGAACACTGGTCACAATTCAAGAATAGATTCCAGTCCACTATCATACACTCACATTCATTCTTGTTCTTCATCAAACAGCTTATTCTTCAATTCTTGCTATTTATATCTATATTCACTCTTTGCCAAACCATTTAATCCAACACACACACACACACACACACACACACACACACACACAACCATTCACACTCACACCTAGAGGCAATTTGGAACAGCCGATTAGCCTAATGTGCATGTCTTTGGACTGTGGGAGAAAATCGGTGTACCCGGAGGAAACCCACGCAAGCATGGGAAGAACATGCTAACATGCAAACAAGGAAAAACCCAGGACCTTCATGTTGTGAGGCGGACATGATGACCACTACACCACAGTGCTGCCAAATTTATATCTTCATTGTCATGTAAATGCCAAATTCTCCATCAAATTAAAATTTTCAGAAAACACTGCAGACTACAAAGCATCCCAGGCCACCAAAACACTGGATGTCCTTGAACCCACCAGATCTGCTCATTTACCTAAGAAAATACTATTAAAATCAATCAGTCATGAAATTAAAATAAAAAAAACAAAACAAAAATACAAAACACTTCTTTACCATGAAAAACAGGCTTGACTAAACAAATACTGCTTTAGAACAATTAAGGGACCAAATTAATGGGGATCCCATTAAAAGTGGTCACTTAATTTTTTCCACTTTCTTCCTGAAAACTTATTTTCTAGTGAGAAAAGTGGCCAAAATTACAGCATACACCTCTGCACCTATGACTGCTGAAGTAATGACTGCCACCTCTCTTGGTCCCTTACCTGACATGTAACCCTATATCATGAATTACTAGGTTTGTTCTCAAGCAGTAATATTTATGTTTCATTAGAACAGCTCCACACAAAACCTCCATATCATCTGCTTGGTCATCAGATCATCCACATTCCATGATTGCTTCTCTTTAGTGCACTGTAACCCTGTTGTCTTCTGTTACTTTTTGTTTAGTGGCTTTTTCCTTTAGCTTTTCTATATGTAAGTCCCTTAAATGAAGTCCTTGTTAAGCAAGGATGTGGGATTGCACCTACCCTTTTCTACATCTTCTACATCTTCATCTTTCAGATAAGGGTGGACAAACTACCTGAAGGAGTAGCAGTCACCTACCGATTAGATGGGGGCCTGTTCAATCTCAAAAGGCTGAAAGCAAAAACCAAGACTTGCACAACTTCTATTATCGAGCATGCCAGGCGTTGCAGGCAAGAGTAGAAGCGCCAGAAACGTAAGAAGTGTGAAAGGACCGCTCCTTTAACCACTTCCATATTTATCTGTCCAGTGTGAACTTGCGCCTCCAGCATTGGCCTTCTGAGCCATCGAAGGGTGCATAAGTAACTCTGCGGACAATCTTACTCATTTTGAGGGATTCCTGATGATGATGATGATGATGATGATGAAGTAAGTCCCATTTTTTACCGTTTGGACACAACCATTGACTCCTGTTTTCATTCATTTAGTTTTCATGTGGCAGGAACAGCAAGAAGGACCTAGGTTAGAGTCCCTGGCTTGGGTTGTTCTGTGTGGAGTTTGCATATTTTCATGAGAACATGAACTCATGAGAAATTAACATTTTAGAAAACAGAATGACAAATCAAATCAAATTTGGCAGACATGAAACACTTTTACCAAGGACGAAACAAATGAACATGAAAGTTGCAAGCAAAAACAAATTTAGAAGACAAAGCACTATTGCCAATCCCAAAAATTTAATTTACAAAATTTACCAGCAACAAGTCTTCCACAAAGGGTAGATACAATAGACATGAAATGCTTGTTGCTGTCTTTCAGTATCAATCAAACTATTTTATGGGGGTAACTTGAGCGGAGTTTGTGACGGTAAACCATGTTTTGTCCATTATGCGGAAACCATTTAATTAGTTAGCTGGGTTTTGTTATTCTTGTGGGAAGTGTTTAGACTTTTTCAAAGAGACTGACCAGATGGAAAAAAACTAGAACCATATGCAACATCTATGTTAATCAAAGTATTTAATTAATTACTACAAGAAACTCCTGGTTTTGAGTCCCAGGCTCAGGTGTTTCTTTGTGAAGTTTGCATATTCTCCCTGTGCATGCCTGGGGTTTTCTCCAGGTACTCCAGTTTCGTCCCAGAGTCCAAAGACATGCACATTAGGCTAATTGGCTGTTTACCATTAGGTGTTAGTGTGAATGGGTGTATGTGTTGCTCTGTGATGGTCTGGCGAGCCTTTCTTTATTTGACTGAAAACAAGAGACTAAAAATTTTAACTAATGCAGCATTGTGTTACTCAACCTATAAATAACCGTAAACATTTTTTAGCCCTTTCCATCCGCACTATTTATTTTTCTATTCAAGCAAACCTTGATCTGTGCTATGAACACTAGTTACACAATCAAACCCTTGTGTAAGAGATGTCGCAACCCAGTATCCTTCCATTTGCGGCGACAGTAATAACCTCCGCCACAATAATATTGCATATACTTTTTAAAACAAACATGATTAGCACACTAGGTAAAAGTTCTTCCATTCTTCTAGGATAGAACAGGACAGGAGTATGTTTGTAGTATGTAGGGATAGAACGGGAGGGAAAAATCCACTCTCATGTCATTCTCTACTTCAGTGACAGTGTCAGTGACACTGTGTGTCTTCGCAAAAGACCATGTAGTTTGCACATTAAGGCATTCATACCATATTTAGGACAGCCTTTGAATGTACAAACTTTTTTTTTATTCCATCTGATTTTTTTCTTTCTTTCGGTGCTATCTCATTGTTGAAGTCTTTTTCTTTTTGCACTGTTTTAGCACTGTATTGTTTTTGCACTGTTTGCACATAGTTGCACACTTTGCACTTTATGTGGCTAGGACAAAAAACCTTGGTACTAGCTCTGTGTTGTTGTTTTTTTAATTTAATCTTTGTTGTATGTTTATGTAGCACCTGGTCCTGGAGAAACCTCTCCAACGTGCCAGACGCCATCGAAAGTGAGCATTTGCTCACTCAAGCCAGTTATGACGACAAATTGCAGTCAGGTCGAGACCCCGATAAGGACGATGAGCATGCAGATGAGAGCTTCCCTGAGACGGTTTCTGGCAGTTTGGTTTTCTTGGTTATGCAAAGCGATTGTTGCAGCAGGTGTCCGGGTGGCTGGTCTCAGATGATCTTGGAGGTGAAGATGCTGGATGTGGAGGTCCTGGGTTGGTGTGGTTACACATGGTCTGCAGTTGTGGGGCCGAATTGCCAAATTCTCTGAAATGTCTTTGGAGACGGCTTATGGCAGAGAAATGAACGGGCAACAGCTCTGGTGGACATTCCTGCAGTCAGCACGCCAACTGCACGCTCCCTCAAAACTTGCGACATCTGTGGCATTGTGCTGTGTGATAAAACTGCACATTTTAGAGTGGCCTTTTATTGTGGCGAGTCTAAGGCACACATGGGCAACATTCATGCTGTCTAATCAGCATCTTGATATACCACACCTGTGAGGTGGATGGATTATCTCGGCAAAGGAGAAGTGCTCACTAACAGATTTAGACAGATTTGTGAACAATATTTTAGAGAAATAGGTTTTTTACGTACATAGAAAAAGTTTTAGATCTCTGAGTTTAGCTCATGAAAAATGGGAGCAAAAATAAAAGTGTTGCGTTTACATTTTTGTTGAGTATATATATATATATATATATATATATAGGATCACTTGACTTACACTGGCTGCAGAATTAAGACTAGATGCAATGTCTAATCTTATAAACAGTCTATGAATGTATCAAAGCAACTTACCCTTAACCAACTAACCTGGGAAATTTCTTTTAGCCATACAAATTTAGCGGGGCTACGAAAGAAGTGATTGACATAGATTTGTTTGACATAGATAAAATATGTGTCGTCAATCTGACGAAGAGTGTATAATTGATGCAAGACCGAAAAAAATCTTCCTAAGATATTACTGTGATCGGTGATGGCCTGGCGAGCTGTCCAGGGTATACTCTGCCCTTGCCCAGAGTTGACTGAAGTGGGCGCCAGCCTCCTTGCGACCCTAATTAGGATTAAGCGGTTCAGAAAATGAATGAATGAATAAATATTCCTGTGGTACTTGGTCGACATATGACCGTCATACGTACGTTACATTATATACATACGCTTGACCTAACATTGTTTGTAAAATGTCAAGGGTTTTAATGGAGGGCCATCACATGACTATTGTAAGAAATCTGTAGCATTCTGAGTGCATCAAATGACCTCAAAAGTGTATAAAATTAGTATATCTGTCATAACACAGCTGTAGGCATCTTAGAGCATCATACAACAGGCCTAGGGAATGGGCCTGACATCGAGAATTAACTACGAGACGGAACACAATTCGAACATGTTCAAAAACTCAACAACAAGGGACTACAGCAACATTTTTCACTGCACAACACATGAATTTCTATCTGTGGAACACTATTTGCTAGGCAGCAATGTCACCCTGGAGGACTGGTAACTGGTTAAGCTGCTTCTGGAGGTTTTTTAATATCCTTCTGTCCCATAACACTGATGAAGCTGAAGTTTATAAGCAGATGGAGAAGACTGTGCACTACATCCTTGCATATACTCTACAGTACATTACTTACAATGTACATTTATTACTTTATCTTCACTTCCTGTCTTGCCTCTCCATATACTTCGGCTTGCAAATTTCTTCTCTTCCTCTCAGTAAGTTTCTTTAGATGCCTCTTTCTCTGACATCAATAATAAAAACTATACCTGAAAATAAAGCAGCGGAAGCTAGAATTTGACATAAATATTTAAATAGATGTCGTCTCAAATAGCATAAAAAATTGTGCTATCTTTTGCCACAGCTCTCAGAAGCAATCCTCAGAGGTATCACGTCCTCTGATACAGTTAGAAGTAGCATGGTGGCGTATTGGTGAGCACGCCCACCTCTCAGCAAGAAAGTCTTGGATTCGAGTACCGGGCTTGGTAGGGACGTTTCTCAGTACAGCTTGCATGTTCTCACCGTACTTGTGTGAGTTTCCTCCAGATACTTGGGTTTCCTCCCATAGTCCAAAGACATACACATTAGGCTAACTGTCAGTTCCAAATTACCCCTTGTTGTAGGAGTGAGTGTGAATGTGAATGGTTGTGTGTGTGTGTGTGTGTGTGTGTGTGTGTGTGTGTGTGTGTGTGTTACCCTGCAATGGACTGGCAAAGTGTTCAGGGTGTACCCCACCTTCACCCTAGTAGGAATAAGTGGTTCGCTGAAAGAATGAAAGAATGAATGAATGAATGAATGAATAAAGGAGCTAAAAAAACCCTGCAGGAAGTTAACAGGGAGATTGTCGAAAGGAAGAAAGGCTTCAAAACGAACAGCAGAGAGTTTTGTGCAAGCAGAAGTCTAAGGAGTGGAAACACAGACTCTGAGGATGGAGTGAAGGCAAAGCAATAGACATGGAGTCAATAATGAGGGTGGGGGCAAATCTGACAGGGAGGTCTGGGGGTTCCCCTCAAATTAATAATTTAAAAAAATATATATATATTTTTGCCATTCTAAAAATCTTTTTGCCTTTTGTTTTTTGTGATGTGATTATTAGGATTCAGCCATGCTTATTTGTTGCTTTTCTCACAAAGCTTCACGCCATCTGCTCCTCCTGCCCTGTTGGCATTCTCATGAACTCTCTTTCTTTCCTCTAAATGCACCAGAGTGAACATGAAAGAAATGTTATCAGTCAACAAGTGGTGTTTCTTGTTCATGTCATGATGTTCGGAAATGTCAAAAATCATTATATCAAGAAACACCCACTCATCATTATCTTATCTCTTGCACTACTGCATACTTCAGTCATCTGACTGGTACTCGTCTTCTCACTGCTCTCAACAGTTCTCTTCTTTTCAGAGGCTGCCCAAGAAACTGATGAATATCACTGCCGTCGTTCTTCATGCTAATGCTGACACTCACTCTGAACTAAGCCTCGTGGCTACCCGTGTTTGGTTGTCCAGTCTCTCTGCATGTGTCTGTGAAAGCAGAGAAGGGTGGGGTTAGGTTCACCTCACATTCACACTGAAAATTTCACAAAAATACAAAACACATCTCCAAAATATCGGGTGCAAATGTCCAGTAGTGTTTTCCTTTATACTATATTAGACAATTTAATTCTTTTTGAACCAGAGCTGAAGTTTTACCCACTTTTTTTCACTTGTTTTGCACGCCAAACAGGCTTAGCACATGCATGATGTGGTTCAGGACACTGTCAGAGCACTATTTGCTAATGATTAGCCTATTATGTATATAATACCGGTGGCATAGTGGTTAGCACATCTGCCTCACAACAAGAAGGTCCTTGGTTCGAGTTCCAGGCTCAACAAGGGAATTTCTGTGTGGAGTTTGATTTTCTTCTCATGCTAGCTTGGGTTTCCTCTGGGTACTCCGGTTTCCACCCCAGTCCAAAAACATACACATCAGGCTAACTGGCTGTTTCAAATTGCCCCTAGGTGTGAGTGTGAGAATGAATGGTTGTGTGTGTTTGCCCTGTGTTGGCTCCAGACTCCCTGCAAGCCTAGTATAATTAAGCAATTCAGCAAATGAATAAAAAAGAGGATAAATAACATATGGCCTTGAGTAGAGCACCCAGGTAAGTAATGTATACATGTAGAGCAGAGTATTCTCTACTTACTCATAAACTGCAGTATCCTTAACCTCAGGGTGCTGAAAAATAAAGATTAAGCAGATAATCTTCTGTTCATGATTAAGTTCACCTGAGCAACAACAACATGCAGTCATATTCCCCTATGTGTTTTCTTCTAAACCTGCGTACAGTGTGGACGGCACGGTGGCGCAGTGGTTAGCATGTCCACCTCACAGCAAGAAGGTGACAGGTTCCATTCCCGGGCTCGGGGCATTTAGGTGTGGAGTTTGCATGTTCTCCCTGTGCTAGCGTGACTTTCCTCCAGTAATCCGGTCTCCTCCCACATTCCGAAAACATGCACAGTAGGCTAACTGGCTGTTCCAAATCGCCCCTAGGTGTAAGTGTGAATGGTTGTGTGTGTTGGCCCTGCGATGGCCTGGTGAGCTGTCCAGGGTGTACCCCACCCTCGGCCAGAGTTTGCTGAGAGTGGCGCCAGCCTCCCCGCGAACCTAAGTAGGATAAAGTGGCATAGAAAATGAATGAATGAATGAATGACCTACATACAGTGAATACTTGGGGTTACATTTGAACTCTCAGTAAGTCGGGTAAGCACCCACTACCTGGCTGTAAATGTAGTATGTTCTTTGAGTAGCAAAGCAAGTAAGTAAGCAACTCAGACATACTCCACAGCCATCCTGCCTTTGATGTTCATAGTAATAAATCAGCTGTATACTGTACCTAACAAGCATAACCACACATCAGTTTAACCTGCTGAAAAATCCAGTTTGGCCCAACCAGCTACCAAAACACAGCCAGTGTTTTAAACTTGTTTTGTGAACTACATCTGGGTCAAATGGTAAGATGGTGGAAGAGTACTCACTCAAAAATAGTGCCTCACCCACTTTCCAGTGTGTCCCTGGTTCCAGTGCCATACCAACATCCAGTCGCATGTGATTGGGTCAGGTGTCAGAGGTTAAAGTCCTCTGGTAATTCAAGATCACAAATGCGGCAGCTATACTGGATATCGAACCAATATAGGATCCTGGGTCTGTGTCCCATGCTGGGCAAGGGTGTTTCTGTGCGGAGTTTCCTCCAGGTTTCTCTGGTTTCCTCCCACAGTCCAAAAACATGCACAGTAGGCAATCTCGCCTAGGTGTGAGTGTGATGGCCTGGCGAGCTGTCCACGGTGTACCCCACCCTCGCCCAGAGTCGGCGGAGATGGGCACCAGCCTCCTCGCGACACTAATTAGGATTAAGCGGCTTAGAACATGAATGAATGAATGGATGAGTCCAAATGGACGTTGGGCTAACTGGCTGATCCAAATTGCCCCTAGGTATAAGTGTCAGTGTGAAGGGTTGTGTGGGTGGTGGCCCTGCGGATGGACTGGCGATCTACCCCACCTTCCAGGGTCGGCTAAGATAGGCGGCAGGGGGCTTAAGCCTTGTTGTAACCTTAGTAGGATTAAGCAATTCGGAAAATGAATTTACAAGTCATAAACCTTACAGGAACAAAACTTTTTTGAATGCATTGTAAGCCTTTATTGACCTGCAGCAGTCTTCCTACCGTGTCTTGAGGGTCTGAAATGCTGCAGCTCCATCTGTACGCGGGACGAAGAGCTGCAGCGCGCGCGCGCAGGAAAACAGTCGGGTTCGACTTGCTGTTCTTTTGCGTCACTCAAATGAGCGCGAGGTGGCGGAGGATTTGTGCGCGCGTGTGTGTGTGTGTGTGCGCGCGTTGTGCGAGGTGGTATGTGTGAACGCTGCTCTCCAGAACCAGCCCAGGAATTTGATTTGCTCAGTCTCTCCTAAACAAGACTGGCACAGTGAGATCAACAGTATTCAGAACAGATATTCTTACATCAACAAAAATCAAGTTTAAGAGCGATAAGCCTGATCATCGGTACCGTGGAGGGACCTGGGAAACCCACGGACAGGTGAATGGACGAAGTGTGAGGACAGACGGAGTGATGTTTGAAGAATCTGCCCAGAATGAAGAATGAGCAGTTAAAAGATCTGCAGCGTCAATTATAAGGTAAACAACAATAATCATAAAAACAACAACGACAACAACAACAATAATAATAATAATAATAATGATGATGATGATGATGATGATGATGATAATAGTAATAATAATTCTAATAATAATAATAATTCTAATGATGATGATGATGATGATAATAATAATAATTATTATTATTATAATTATAATAATAATGATAAAAGTAATAATGATGGTGATGATGATGATGACGGTGATAAACTGACTGCTTTTTTTATTTAAATTTCAAACATGTGAATGAGTACGGAATTTAATTACGATGCATCATTAAACAGATTTATTTTGTTCATTATTTAAAATCTGAGAGTTAGTCATGTGATTAATAAAACATTTGCATGACAGCTTGAAACCTGCAAAATGTGTAAAAAAATGATTTTAACCAAATAAAATAAAAACTGCTTAATAATATCAGAGGAGAAAACAGCACTGGTGAGGAAATTAACTTAATTATCTTATTCTTAGTGTAGTTTAACTGTACTGGAGGTGAATGGTGCAGTGGTGCTAGTTCACTTAGTACAAAAACGAATTTTAAAATGCCTACTTAATCTGGAATTAATTTAAGTCATTGTTAAAAATAAAATAATCATTTATTCCTTCCCAAATGTAGATAAACACATGTGAGGGATAGTCTGACTCAGCTATGAGTCAATCCCAGCACTGCTATCTTACCATGTGATGATATTCAATACTGTAGTTTCTCGTTTCAGTCATCTCTCATCATAATTCTGTGATTTAACTTTGTAATTTTCTGTATAATTTATGTTATATAACTAAACACATACAAGGAGGTTGTGAAATTTTATTCTGCCTCAATCACACAGAACACATAAAAGCATCTCCCAGGGCACTCCGACTGGCTTGCTCAATGCAGATCAATTAAACTAACATTTGACACAACACTGTAGGCAAGCTGCCACACTGCTAAAGAGGTCAGATACTCTGGGTAAAGTCCTACATGTCCAAAGTATTAAGTTAAACTCAAAGAAATTCACTCGCCAATGTACTCTGTAGCTGCCATGACCATTTAATCATTACGGAAATGTTCTGTGATTCATTTTAGTTTTGAAACCGAGTTACAGTCAAGACCGTAAGACGTCCCTTTGAAAAAGTTATGTTCCAAAGTGAGACATATTTCTCTATAAGATCAACTCTTGCTACCCCCAGCGACCCAGCCGCTATAGGATACAGTACATTCCTTCATTTTGGAGAACTGGGTTCTCTGCACAGTCCTTTCCTGTTACCCAATGGTAATTATCATGCGAATTTATATTTATTGTTCACTAATATTTTTTTTCTCTACAGGTTTGTCATGTTGGCATGGATTTCTGTATCTTAAAGGAAAACAACTCATCAGAACTGACGCATGTTAAAAATGGAGTCATGGACATTACTTCCCGCTCCCCCTAATCTTTCCTTTCTTGAGCCATTTCTTTATGACAGCTTCTTCCCAGACAATATGCCCAACTCTAGTCGAGATGATTACAATTCCAACAACACTCATTATGCCTTTGACCAGACAAGCTCTGTAGTTATCACCTTTGTGTATTTTGTGGTGTGTGCTGTTGGACTCTGTGGCAATGCGCTAGTTATGTATGTGATCCTTCGGTATGCTAAGATGAAGACTGTTACTAACATCTATATCCTGAACCTGGCCGTTGCAGATGTCCTATGCATGCTTAGCTTGCCCTTCATTGCAATCCAGCTAGCGTTGTATCATTGGCCTTTTGGAGCTGCCATTTGCCGTATTGTTCTAACCATGGACTCGTTGAACCAGTTCACCAGCATTTTCTTCCTGACCGTGATGAGTATTGATCGGTATCTCGCAGTGGTACATCCAATCAAATCCACTAAATGGCGCAAGCCACGAGTGGCCAAAACCATCAGCCTTGCCATGTGGGGGGTGTCACTGTTGGTTAATTTGCCCGTTATGATCTTCAGTGGCTTGAACTCTAATAAGAATGAGGCAAGAACATGTACTATGGTGTGGCCAGAACCTCAAAATACCTACTACACTGCCTTCATCTTCTATACATTTCTCCTGGGCTTCTTTCTGCCACTTATTGTAATTTGCCTGTGCTACCTGCTCATCGTGATCAAGGTGAAGACCTCCGGCATGAGGGTTTGCTCCAGCAAGCGAAAGCGCTCTGAACGCAAAGTGACACGCATGGTATCCATTGTGGTGGTCGTATTTGTGCTCTGCTGGCTACCGTTCTACTTGTTTAACGTGGCATCTGTGACTCTTACACTTATTCCTACTCCAATTCTAAAGAGCGCCTTTGATTTTGTCGTGGTACTGGGATACGCCAACAGCTGCGCCAACCCCATTCTCTATGCATTCTTGTCAGATAACTTTAAGAAGAGCTTCCAGAATGTCCTTTGCCTCAAGAGGGTGGGCGGCCTGGATGAAATCGAACGTAGCGACAGCCGGCAGGACAGGACTCGGATGGTCAATGACATCATCACTGAGACACAAAACGCTGCCTTGCTAAATGGCGATCTGCAGACAAGCATCTAGGAATGGTCCGGAGACCTGGACTACTATAAAGAATAGAAGATCACTGTATTTCCGTGTCAGAGATTTCGCTTCACCTGATTTGAGAATTCTAAGTAAAGTGTTTAAATCTGTTCATTTTTATGTCCAAAGTCCATTTAGAATATTGGCTGAGAACGAGGATGATATTTAATTCGATGAGGACTACTACCACTTCTTTGGACCCTGTTTTGAACATATTTTGAGGAGGACCTCAGAGACATTAAGACTTTAAGTTAAAGTTGCACCATGAAAATCCAACCACTACAACCACTGTAGATAATCACCTTTGTTTGCATTGTGTTTCTGTATGTAACAGCTATAAGTGTTTGTTTGTTCATATGTTTTGTTTGAAGGAAAGGTCATTGTCCTCATAAGGTTTGCTGTCAACTGATACAGTTTTGACTTACAAAATCCCTCACTAATGACATCAATACTTCGCTGTAGAAGGAACACGGGAGGGCAGAAGGGTAAAATGAGGGATGATGTTGTTGAAACATACCATCATTAAAATTTCTGAGTACAATATAAATGCCATCCAGACGTGAGAATTACCCAAGTAATTTTAATAATGTGTAATAAACTATAATAAGAAAATGAACAAAATCTATTATTCATCTAAGCTCATTATAACAATCATTAGGCAAAGGGCACCAGTGTATTACAGAATTCATTAAAATTTCAAGACTGCAACAGCAACATAGGCAAAACAGTATTAGGGATTTATTAAACAGTTTCTCATTTGTATAATATATGAGGAATTATTTTACCACATGGTTACATATGCCAATCAGCCATAACATTAACACCACATTTTATTAATACGTTTCATTACAGTTGGATATTTATATTAGGCAGTACTTGAACAGACAGTTCACAAAGTCGATGTGTTGGAAGCAGGAAAAATGAGCAAGTGTAAGAAGCTGAGTGACTCTGACAAATTGTGACAGCTAGACAACTGGGTCAGAGCATCTCCAAAGTGACAGGTCTTGTGGGGTGTTCCTGGAATGCAGTGACTTGTGCCTACCAAAAGTGGTCCATGCTTGGCCCAAGTGGTCCAATTTGAGCATTTATGAGATGTGCTGGACCGCTAACTTATAGTATCTGATGCAATGATTTTGGTGTGAGATTCTACAGCACACCTTACATCTTGTAGAGTCCATGCTGTTCAGATCAGGGGGGGACCTAAACACCTAACATGGGACAGATAGTGTTAATGTTGGTAATGTTTTGGATAATCGGTGCATACCACATGACTGTAATATATTTATATAATGTGATATATTTATCTTACATTAATTCACTTAAAAATATCTCTTAGTCTTTGGTGTGTAGATTCCACTGAATTAGAGACAATAAAAGAAAGAAAACAATTAATATATGAGTGATTAGTGATACAGAATTTTTTTTTATCTTTTCATGATGTTTTTACTGTATTTAAAAAAAAAGAACGAGATTTCATAGATTTTGGACATGCCAGATAAGCTGTGACCAGTGAACCAAAGAGACCATGTGTCCTATAGATATCTTTAGGCACATGCCCACCTTTTCGAGTCATACATACATAGAGACGGAGTGAGAAATATATATAGTTACCTCACTAGTCCTTGATTGCAATATTTGAGAGAAGATGTAATTAAACGTGTGTCCAGATTTCATGCTAAGCTTGATGACATCATCCATCTGTTATCTGTACCGACTATTCATCGGGGCGCAGGGGAATCTGGAGCCAATCCCAGCTGATTTTGGGTGAGAAGCGGGGGTTACATCTTGAACAGATTGCCAATCTATCGCAGGACTGACACAAACACATTCAACCGTTCACACTCACATGTACATCTATAGGCAATTTAGAGTAGCCAGTTGACCTAATGTGCATGTTTTTGGACTGTGGGAGGAAACCAGCCTACCCAGAGGAGGTCCACTCAGGTATGGGGAAAAACATGAAAGTTCCATAGAAAAGCCACAGTCGACCTGCTCAAGGTGTACCCCACCTCAGCTTTCGCTGCAACCCTAACAGATATGCGGTACATAGATAATTATATTGGCTAATTGGTACATCATTAAAAACCTTTCAAGTCTCAAAAAAATTAGACTTTAGTTCTAATGATGAGCAGAATCACAGTGGGAATGTGCTCACAAATAGTGCTTGTGTTCAATCAAAGGACTTCAACAATAATTCATTCATCCATTCATTCATTTTCCGCATCATTTATCCTACTTGGGTCTTGGGGAGGCTGGAGCCTATCTTGGCCGACTCTTGGCAAATGCAAGTCATTAAATGAATGAAGTTATATAAAATCATACACACAGTATAGTAAGAAAGCATTAAATTTGTATGCATGATTGCGCAAATATCTTAAGCCTGTTTATGGGGATAGTGCTTGTTTTGTTGTAAGTAGTTCAAAGAGTACAGTTATAAGACATAAAAGGCAATAAAAGTAACAGGACAATACTTTTATTATATAAAGTTATTATTGAGAGATCATGTGCAATGGATATGGGAACATGGGTCTTAACATGTGTTAAAAAGTCTGACCAGAACTTAGGAATTATGAGTGTTTTATATTGTGAGCCTTAATGAGAGGTGTAAAAACATATTATTTCAGTGTAGAGAACAGAAACACTATTAAAAAGCAAAAGCAGAAAAATTCATTCATTCATGTTAAGCAAGCCCTTGATGGGATATCCTGATAAACTGTAATTTTCAATATATGATGTACAAACTGTAAATAAAAAAAATAGCAAATTCAATAAAATAAAATAATAAAATAAAAATACAGTGTACATCTCAAACAAGAGCTTGGAGAATGCAAACCTCTTTCCAAGCTTCAAAAAGGGGGGGTACACAGCACTAGTGTTAAATAATCCTTTCAAAAAATACCTGGATGTTGAATTTGAACGAGATCATCTCTAAAGTCGAATGCAATCTTCTTTGTTCGGAGCCCCGGATTTGACACATACATTTTTGTGTTATCAGGCTCATAAACAAACACACAAACAAATCCTGCTAGCAAACACACAAACCTTACCAAAAATATAGTCTCCTTTGTGGAGGTAAAAATTAAATATATTCAGTTTCTTTAAAATGTACTGTAGTTTGTGTGGAAAACTTTCAAATTGTTGAGGTATTTTCTGTGCTTTATTTGTAATCATTTAGAGTCCAAAATTTCTAAATGAGCAACAGTACCGTGCTAAAACGCTATACTCAGAAACCACCAAACCACTAGACCATGTAATCATACTGGGCAAACGTGTATAATGAAACGGCTTGTTTTCGCCTTTGACAGACAGACACCATTAAAAATCTTTAATGACATCTTGTTGCCCTGTATGTGTGTTTATCTGGTCTCTGCCATAGCGATCCATTCAGTGCATTCAGTAGATTATCACATGGTCTGTAACCTCTCGCTGCATTAATTAGGTACCGCTACCAAATTCTACTGCCTCATCCATACTATCGTAAACAACTAATAATCTAACATTATTCTGGAAAGACACTTCTCCATTTGTAAACATGTGAAAACAGCACAGAGCGATAATTGACAAGCAAGCTATTTACATAAACATGCATTTCCCTGTATGATTACATCGTACAGCCATTTGGTGGCTTCCAAAGATATTGTTCTATTTCAGTAGTGCACCGATGTTACTCGATTTACAGTGCAGGCAAATAGAAGTATAAAGGAACTGGTCTTTTTGTATAAAGTATGACAGCCAGGAGTAGAAGGTTTAGTGGAATTATGTACTCTGTGTATGAAAGAGTGAGTTAATGTAAGGTGATTTTGTTTTCTTTGCTTCTGCACAGGGAGGTAATTTTCTGAGTTTAAAGACAGAATTTCTGAGGAATGAAAATCTCTGCAGAAAAAAACAGAAGAAAAAATCTTTTGGTGCAAAATCACCACCTTATAACAAGCCCACAGGGTGCTTGGTTCCAATCCTGTTCCACCGCTGGTCATTGATCTTTAACCTTTTATAACATATTACTCCAATAATACCCCTGCTCCCCCATAGCCCAGAGGTTAGGGCGCTGTTTTATGGAGCTCAGGTTTGACTCCATCTCAGCATTAAAGAAATTAACAGTAAACCAAAATTGACTTTATTGATTTAAACATAACATATACTGTATTTCAACATCACTCTCACGGGCTGTATGTGTAGCCTATAGATGTTAAGCTGCAAACAAACTCATCATGTGCTTTCTTAATTACTGGCTAATGTACATTACCTGCTGATGCCAGTTTCACTGTTGACACTCTCACATCAAGTTCATTTGACCTGCATGCTTGCTGCTGTCAACTGTCTGACTTTTTCTCAGAATTTCCATGGTACTGAAAAAATAAATAAATCAGTAAATTCAAACCTGCACTTTTACAGGCCATTGAACTCCACAAACCAGCACCCTAACCACTACAGCAGACAAGTGATGTCACAGCCATAATATGTTCTCCAAAAGGTTAGAGATCAATGACCAGGCGGAATTTGAACCGACTGACCTACGGACTTGTTATGATCCGATGATTTTGTGTCAATAGACAAATAATTGCCTTGTTATTAAACCCAATTCCAAATTATCCCTTGATAAGTGCATTCATGTCATCCATTTCACAAATAGCTCAAAATAACACAATATGGTTTCTTTTCTCAGAAGTTATTTCTGACTTTAAAATCAGAATGTCAGATTTTTTCAGAAATTACCTGAAAAAAGTCTACAATCCACCATAGTAGCCTTCAGTACCCACCAGAGGGCGCTGTTTCAATTTTCTTTTTTGGAGGGGAGAGTGCGGTTGTAGCATGGCCAACACAAGACGCTGTTCCCCTATTTTTGGGGGGGTGGGGGTGGGGGTGGTTAGGGGGTGTCACAGTAGGTCCCTCCCGGGTGGGGGCGGCGGGGGGCCACCACGGGGGCCCCCCCCCCCCCCCCCCCCATTCTGTGTTAAGTGCTTTGGCAGCCCTTGGACTTTAAAGTTGGTTTCTTCAAATAATTATAGTCTGTTTTTGGCATTTTAGACAGTGACATTACCAAGACATGCAGTGTTCTCCTTTACAGAGCAGACCAGATGTAACCCATGCCTTGCCATTTGAAGTGTTTGAGCTTGATGATGAAATTTCATTGTTGATGAAAATTGTTCGACAGATTTACACAAAACCCTTATTCTGCTTCTACACAGGCTCATGGAACAAGTGGCTCTGGTGCAACTACCTCTAAAAACTGCAAAAAGTATTTGTTCCAGAACAACTTGATACCGGTGGACATGACTTGCTTCACTTTTCAAGGTGGAACAAATTGTTCCAGAATATCTTGTTCCGGGCGCAACTCGTTGTCTGAACATAATCAGTGTCAAGTACGAGGATGTAAGCGTCCGCAGTAGCGTCTGTCCAGGTTATTAGGTCATTGTGCGGGCTTTTGCGGCAGATGGCACTGACTGAGCTCCTGACCGAGCGGTGCCATCAACACACTCACACACACAGAAAATTAGATTATCTCTCTTTATTGGCATTCTTAATTGAAACATTCTGAAACAACAGTGTGTGTATGCATTAATATTCATGCTTCTTTGTCACTGCATTTTCCTTACTAGATCCATGTAGTCATCAAAAATGTAAAAGCACACTTTACATCCTCCCCCAACATTTTATTTCTGATCACGAATTTGCATATGGGCGCCTGCATGCTGTCCCTCTAGCATCCGGCTTGCCACTGATTCGAGACTGATTGTGCAAACACGCAGGAAAGTGGGCACAAATTGCTCCAGGTGCAAGCTGTTTTCGGGGCCAACTTAATCACGCCGTCTGTGTAAAAACAGTTTTAGAGCTGTTTTGGGAGATTGCCATGTCTGTGGAGGGGAGTGTGCCTACTGATGAGTTTGTGGAGTGTGACTGCACAATGTAACCACAATTAAGCTCAGTACAAATGGCTGGAAATAAACTGCCAAATAAGTTTGTTAGTTAGTTGTTAGCAAGCTCTGCATTTTCTTGCCATAAAGTAGCGTTACAAGATGAACAAGTCATGGGCAATCCTGGGAATTTGCCTCAGACACTCAAAATGCATGTGTCAGGATCAGACATCACTTGCACGTTAATACTAAGATGCTGTTTTCAGTTCCTGTACACATTTTCATTCACATCAGGAGATCTTATAGCAACAAGGGTGCTAGCAACGTCCTCTGCAATAATCGGGAAACTGGAATTCCCATAGAATTTTCCCTTTATACACCACCTTTCAGCAAAAAACGTTCAGAAAATTTTATGAAGTGGCCAACTTGCAATGTGGTGTCCTGCCATGTCATGCCTTGTGATTTTCGACGGACCTCAGAGCTGCGCAGGTGGGAGAGGACATAAACTCTTAACAGAATTCTCTAAGAGTTTTCTAGTGTCCCCTTTGTGCTTAGTTGTTTTTTGCACGCATCCTATTTAAGCACTTTTGATTTCTCCGCTAAGTGTTTTGACCCCCTGAACTTAAAATATTAATTCAGCCAGGCTCATAAATGAGGGTGATCATTTTATTTCATTTTATTTCCCAAACTGCTTTATAATTTATTACAGTATCGGGAAGGCTGGAGCCCATCCCAGCCAACTCCGGCAAAGGCAGGGTACACTTTAAACAACTTACCAGACCACTGAAGGGCCACCGAGAATATCCTATTAGCCTAATATGAATGTCTCTGGACTGTGGGAGGAAACCAGACTTGGAGGAAATCCATGCAAGTACAGGGAGAACATGCAAACTCCATACAGAAACGTCCTCGCCGAGCCCAGGACTCGAACCCAGAACCTTCTTGCTGTGAGGCAGACGTGCTAATCACTACGCCACCGTGACACCCACCCACACTATAACTTAAAATACACTGTCTGGCCAAAAAAACAGTTGCACACTGTAATATTTTAATGAAGTGCATTTATCCTTGTTCACAGCATGTAATCTCCATGGCACTGTTGCTCCAGTTGGTCGGTTCGAAGCTCAGCAACATTATTGTGGCAATAAAATGAAGTGAGCTGATGATCTGAATGTACTGAATGAGCAGGTTATCACATCAATGGACCTTTTCTTCCCTGATGGTACAGATATAAAATGGGGACTCAAATAATGGGCGAGTGGTTCAGGGAGCACGAGGAATCATTTTCGCATATGTATTGGCACCCCAGAGTCCTGACCTTAAACCTATTGAAAGTTTTGGGGATGTGCTAGAGAAGACTTCAGTGGTTCAGTTTTTCCCTCATCAGTTCAAATTCAAATTCAAATTAATTTGTCACGTACTAAATCATACACGCAACAATAGGTAGTGAAATGCTTGTTACAACTGTCCTAAATTTTGAAGAATAAAAATCATCAGTATCACGAAGAAAAAGAAAAAAATAATAATAACTATAACTATTTGAGGGACATAGTTAAAGGTTGAATATAAATATAAAAATAAATAAAATATAAAAATGTAAAATAGAATCAAATAAAATATAAAATATAACAATATATAAAATAAAATATAAATGTAGTGACGATTTTATAAGTAAAACGGTGTGAAAAATGTTGGTGCAGTGTGCACACAAAGATGTCTGGTGAGTGTGGTTGTTGTGTCTGCAGAGTAGTGCAAGGTGTACAGAGAGTGCAGATTGTGTGTGCAACAATCAGCTGGGGTAGAATGTAATGATCATGTGTACGGTAGGTCTACAAAGTTCAGGTACTAAGTGTTCTGGTTCAGGGCCCGAATGGCCTGCGGGAAGAAGCTCCTCCTCATTCGCTCGGTGTTTGCTTTCAAGGAACGGAAACGTTTCCCTGACCGCAACA
>JAQMYF010000021.1:19857353-19877059 GCA_030014195.1 Neosilurus mollespiculum
TTGTTGGGATGGCTGAGGTCCTTCACTATCTTCCTGGCCTTGGTCCAGCACCGCTTGCTGTATATAGTGTCCAGGTCTGGAAGCTCGATACAGATGGTACGCTCTGCTGATCGCACCACCCTCTGAATTCAAGACGTCGGTGAGAAATTAACCCAACAGTGGACGGAAATAAATGTTATTACTTAATTTTGTTGAAACACTGGCATGACAATGACATGCTGTAAGCAAGGCTAAAGGTGGAACAGGAACGTATCTGTGTGTGCAACCTATTTATTTATTTATTTATTTGGCCGGGCAGTGTATTACATACATGTAGCAGTGTAGCTGAATTTTCAGTATTGCTACATATTTGTCCATAAAACTTGATTGTTATGACTATTTATAGTCATTTGATTAAAGAAATACTGAAAAAAACATATGATGGGTATATTAACTATGTCGGAACTCAAGAACTATGAAAATGTTAGCATCTGTTCTCCTTCAATCATTGTTTAATATAGACTCACCCACTGTGAGCAAAGGAAGATGCTTTTCCTATTATAAATCAGAAAGCCGTGGTTCTTTTTCAATATAGTGTCAGGCTAGAAAACAGCTCAAAGATTACAAATGCTTAGATTTTTTTTGTGGGTTTTGTGGGATTTTTGAATTTTGTGGGTTTTTGAAGGCCTTCATGCATGGAAAGCAATTTACAGTGGTGCTTGAAAGTTTGTGAACCCTCAAGAACTTTTTACGTTTCTGCATAAATACGACCTAAAACATCATCAGATTTTCACACAGGTCCTATAAGTAGATAAAGAGAACTCAGTTAAAAAAAAAAAAACATTTTATTGTTCATTTATTTATTGAGGAAAAATTGCAGAAACTGTTGGAGATGATGTATTATATGCTCTCTCATGAAATGCTCTTTCAGCCAGCTAGTGCACGTTCATGTGTTTTTGAGGAGTGGCTTTGGAGGAGAGCTGACAGGAGGGGGGTTAGATTTTTCATTTGGATGCAGTCAAAAACTATGGCTTTAACAAAATACTGACATTTCTATCAGTTGAATTATATTCTCCTCTGACATTGACAGGTAAGCAGTATAATGATCATCAAACCTGTTCCTAGAGATCTACCTTCTTGTAGGTTTTATCTCTATCCAAGTCTAACACACCTCTTTTGGTTGATCAAAGGCAAAATGATTAGATGGTAAGGTGAGCATCATTATGGTTGGAGCTAAAGTCTAAATCTCCGGGAACAGAGTTGGTGACCACTGGTATATACTGATCAGCCATAACATTATCATCACCTGACCGAAGCAGGGCAGCACCATATACAGCAAAGCTGCAATGCACTGTGTGTTCTGATTCCTTTCTATCATAGCCAGCGTTCACCGTTTCAGCAGTTTGTGCTACAGTAGCTCTTCTGTCTGTGGGATCAGACCAGACGTAGCCTTCACTCCCCTCCTGCATCAGTGAACCTTGGCGGGCCATGAAACCGTTGCCAGTTCACACGATGTCCTTCTTTGAAGGTACTTACCACTGCATACCAGGAACACCCCACGAGGTCGGCTGCGATGGCCAGGCGAGCTGTCCAGGGCGTACTCCGCCCTCGCCCAGAGTCGGCTGAGATGGGCGCCAGCCTCCCCGCGTCCTTAATTAGGATTAAGCGGTTCAGAAAATGAATGAATGGATACACCCAGTCGTTTAACCATCATAATGTGTTGCTTGTCGACGTCATTGAGGTCCTTACACTTGTTCCTGCTTCCAACGCATAATCTTTGAGAACTGACCGTTCACATTCTGCCTAGTACATCCCACACCTTTGCAGCTGACACTTGTGAGGAGATATTCAATGCTATTTACTTCACCTGTCAGTGTCCATGATGTTTTGGCTGCTTGGTGCTGAGGATGGATAACGCTGATCGCCTTCATGACCACTAGGTGGCACTAAGCGCTGTAATTTGGGCCTTCCTTCATTCGCTAGAGAGGAAGAAGAACGATGACAACTTCCTTGTTGAGGAAAACGAATGATTAGCAGGCTAGCCGTCGCCGTACACAAAAGCTAATGATAACACCCACCCCCAAGTTCATAAACCGAACATAAAAACATAGATATAGTCCGATTTTATGAGTACTCCCGAGCAGTTTCAACCATGTCCGATAGTCCAGGTGAGTGGTGTGTTTATATCACTGGGTTACTAAACAAGGATCACAAACTGCAGGTAAAGTCAGCTTTAGCCAGGTAGCATTAAACTCTTCACACCCAGTCATTGATCTGTTGATTAAAAGATCACTGTCTATTTACGGCGGATTAGTCTATTTTACGTAAACAGAAACGTGGCTGTATGAAAAGGTATGTGTGTAAAGTTCTGATTCGGTGAACCCGGAGAGCCCTCGGTGCTGGTGTGCGTCTCAGTCTGTCTGTCTCAGTCCACATCACCACACCGGCCTGGTTATACTCAGCTCCGGTACTAGCTCTATAAACTTTTACCACCTCTGTGGGGTTTTTACATTGCTAGTGTACTGTTAAGACATTACCTTAACATCACGACCAACATATATTTCATTTTCCCTGCACAGCTTGTACCTAATGTTGACGTTAGCTAATTAAGCTAGCTGCATTAGCAATACATTAGCATTAGCATTAGCAATATGCAAGTTCCTTCCTCACTAATTCGAGCCCAAACATGTATAGTTAAGACTTGGTTCGTGTTTATAATAAATACATTTATACATAATGTACATTTTTAACATTTTACACGTGTATAATAAACAACACGGTCGGTGTTATGCTAAACCCGGGCTCGGGGAACATGTAGCCGACTGGCCTGTAGCTCGGTCCTTCGACATGAGCTGAAGTCTCGGTGGTTTTTCGTGATATTTCCTTGATATTTTGTCGGCGTCGGTTTAAATCTGACTTCAGTGTAAACCGTCTCCCAGGTGAGTTAGCAAGAAATACAGAGAGCGCGAGACACCCTGCACATCCGTCACTGCGCGCGCCAACCATTTCTGGCCTGCTCTGGTGTGGCGTCATGTCGCGCGCTCTTGTTTTCACACATTCAATAATTCTATTAATTTTATCCTTCTGTGTATTTTTACTGATTTAGGATAGTTCAGTGTGTGTGTGTGTGTGTACATTAACATGTGCATGTAATTGCTACATAATGAGGACCAGAATGTGTGTCTAACCAACATAGTGAGGACATTTTTGGGAAATAGGGACAGTTTGGCTTGTCCTCACTTCATTAAAGGGTTTTTTGGGGGTTAATGCTTAGTTTTAAGGTGTAGGTTCGAGTCAGGCATTTAGTTGTGATGGTGAAAGTCAGGTTTAATGGTTAGGGATTTTTGAATGTCCGCGCTCTGGCTCTTTTTTGCACTCGGACCCATTTTTGCATGCGATATTAAAAATCTAAATTCAAAAATTATTTCCATGCGATTGGAAAAGTGTAAGTCGGACGAATAGTAAAGACAATTTCAGTGCCGCCGCTTTCTTTTTCGACTTTATTCGTACTAAAATTGCAGATTTTCCGGCAGGAAAGTCGGAAATATCAGGTCAAGTTCAGTTAGCGGCTTTACAAGTAAATATTACAAATTTGTACTACTGATTTATTACAAAAAAAAAAAACACTTTGGAGTCTGAAAAGGATGTTTATTGTGGGGTTTTGCTCATTTTGTTACATTTTGACACAAACAAATCGCCTTTTTTATGAGATGGGCCTCTGAACGTAACGTCTGTCAAGATCCATGTATTTGATATCTTGGTCTGTATGATGTCCATACCAGCAAATGTCTGTACTTGGTAAGAAGGTAGCATTGGTTGCACTCAGTAAAAGAATTGTCGTAAAAAATCCATACAGGTAGTTCTATCAACATGAATAAAACACAAACCAATTAAATGTGACGTTTATTTATAAATTGGTTCACACATAAGTCGGGGGGGTTGGGGGGTTGGGGGGGGGGGGGACCCCTGAAGCCAAGACCAAGACTCGTGAATATTTATTACTTCTGGACATGCTCAGTCGACACTTTTCCGACTTCCATGATTTCAGCCAGAGGTGACGTGATTATTATTGTTATTATTGTTAGATCATTGTTTGCTTTAATAAACTGGAAAGAAGGTAACATTGGTTCATTCATTCATCCATTCATTTTCTGAGCCGCTTATTCCTAATTAGGGTCGTAGAAATTAGACTTTCTTGATTTCAGCCACAGGTGACGTGATGTGTCCGTCAATGTTACGTGACATTAAGTTACAGTGACTTTAGAATTTATTCTGTGGATATTATCTATTAATGAACATTATTGTTTTCTTTAAAGTCCTAACTTTGTAAATTGAGAAGAATTTAGATTTTTATGGTTTTAAAAATTGTAATAAATGTACCCCAGACCAAATGTTTAACAGTTTTCTTATTCAAGCATGTTAAAAAAGGGCCTACAGCTGAGATTAAAACCCTCCTGGTTGTAAATCGGTTCGTCTTTCTTTGATCATGACTTCGTTAATGCAAAGGCAACACTTGTTAAGTTATGCTCAGCCCAAACTTAATATTAAAATCCGCCTGTGTGCAAAACCGTAGACCGATAGCATCTGTTTTAACAGTTTTATGAGTGATTATGTTAGAAACTGAGTCCAAGAATGATGTCATCAAGGCCAAAGTTAACAGGGTGAGTATGGCTTTACTATATTACTAGTTTCCCCCTGCACAGAAAATGATTTTAATCTAAACGATTTAACGCTTCCAACACAATTCTGTCAGTAGATGGTGTGAATGTATCAAATTCCTCTACTTGTACATGTTTACTTGGGCCTTGATGACATCATCATTGTGAGACTGTCCAAAAAACAGTTTAAACAGAAGCTAACGGCCTACAATGTTGCACACGGAAAGATATTAATCTGGAGATTTGAACCGAATTAACTTTTAACAAGAGTTGTGTTTGCCTTTAAAGCAGAAGGGTCCATCTCTGTCCTACATGGCACCTCATAGCGCCTGTGAGATTTCAGCAGGTTCACTCCAAGACACGTGGTTGTAATAATAAACACAACTGTGTGGTATGTAGACAGGATGATGATGATGACACCTCCTGAAACGTAGCAGCAGTCTCAGACAGATGCTGTCAGAATTTTGTTGCAGGTTATCTTTGGGTGCAAACCT
Organism: Neosilurus mollespiculum; assembly: GCA_030014195.1. Taxonomy (NCBI): domain Eukaryota; kingdom Metazoa; phylum Chordata; class Actinopteri; order Siluriformes; family Plotosidae; genus Neosilurus; species Neosilurus mollespiculum. The sequence goes on from JAQMYF010000021.1 coordinate 19,862,485, forward strand.
CTGACAGCAGCCATCTTTGAACCTCTCTTACAGTGGGACGCAATACCAACATTTTGAAGTCATGGCCAATCATATTGCCGTGCTTCTTTCACACCGGTCATCTTTCAAAATTACTCTGCCTTTACACCCTGAGGTCCCCACTTTGGTGACATCATGGTTTGGACCTGGTACGTGCATTATTATGGGCTATAATGGGCTGTAAAGTAAAAAGGCGAGCTGTTCATGGTGTACCCCGCCTTCGCCCAGATTCGGCTTAGAATCTTAGAAAATAAATGAGTATACTTTAATTGTGACTGATAGTTTGAAATGTATCTGTGGTGAGTTAGTGTTACTGGCTATTTAAAACAATCATTTATAACATCAGCGGTTCCTTCCGGCACCGTTAGTCCATGCTCGATTGTAAAGTCCCCGCAAGTGCTACGACAAAAGGCATCCACAGAGACATTTTTGCTTTTCTGATTGGCTGTTCCAGGCTGGTCGTGACAAGAATTCGTTGGATTGGCTGGGCTAGGTCACTATCCCCGTGCAGCATAACATGTCATTGGCCAGTGCCGAGCTGCGCAGAAATCAAGGAAAACGTTTCCTTTTGTTCCTAAACCAGCTGACGACAGGAAAGTTGCATAAACTATTTTGGATTTACCGTCATGCACCCTTCTGCAGCATTCTCGTCCTCAGAGTCACTAGAATGTAAAGTCGCATTGTCTCCACAAGACTCCTCCCTCTCTGGTTCAAATAGGTAACCATTTACATCCATTTCCTCCAAATTCTCGGTTCTAGTTGCTTCTTGAACACGTTTTTTAATCACCTAAAATGTCACGCGATCTATAGATCTGCTTGTTTACTTGCACTGAACAACTCTGCCCAACGTGTTAACGTCACTTCCAGGGGAAAACGCCTGGTAACCGTAGGTTCAGCCTCTGCTAGTCATCCAAGGGATAAAATCTCCTATGATTTCTTTTGTGCTTTTTATGGTCATCTATGTTAAATTATGTTTCTGTATGGCTTAAACGCATTACTCACAAATTATGCTGTAAGGATGACCAATACGGGTACATTTTAAAGCTCTAACCATGGCAGACCGAGTGTCACGATAACACCTGAAATCAGACTGGAAGTTTTTAAATTAATCCGTCCTGTTTCTTCTATCAGCACTCACATGATTATTACGCATCAGTAGCCAGGTCCACTGGCCTACGTACATGCCCATGTCCACCCAGTTTGGCAGACGGTACCATGTGGTCTGCTTTAGATCACAAGCCATCCTCTTCTCTTCCTGTCATTCTGATATAATTTCATATTAGTTTCGTCTGTTCAAAGAGTCGCGTTCCAGAACAGGCCAGAATTTCCAGGAAGGTCTCATCTGGCCTTTCTGTTCTATTGAGTGTTAACACACGTAGTGGTTTGCGTCGAGGCAAATCCTGTGTATTTACATCCATGAAGTTGTGTCTTGACTGAAGACCCGACAACGATAGGCAAAGTATTCTACAGTCGTCCGCTGTAAGTGTCTACAGTGGTCTTCAGGGGTTTTTTTTTGTGTTGCTGAGCTCACCGTTGCATGGTTTGAAATGAACGGTGTCGCGTTGCAAAATAAGCCCTTTGTGCTCTCACCTTTGTACCGCTATTTCTGCCGACGTTTAACCTCTGTAGATTCATTAAGACTATAAATTTTAATTCTATTTTATAAGTCATTAGAAAGTTTGAATAAGTTCGTCGGGTTCTGTCATGCACTAGCACATCTCCTAACTACCCGTGCTACCAGGTCGCCGAGGGAACAGTGAATAATCTATACTTATATTCTCTTTCCCAAAAGCACGGCTAGACCCTGTTAATGTGTATCAGTAAACAGTTAACATGGCTGAGCTAACAGTGATTAAACACCAAGCTGTTGGATATGTAAGTTTATTTCCCGCTCTTATTTATTTTACACGCCGCTCTATATGTTTGTGCTGTGTTTGGTTGTAACACTCAACACCGTTTTTATGTAATATCTGTTTGTGCTCATGCGACATGTTGATATGGGACGTCTCTGGTTATTTTGGGGGCTTTTTATAAGTTTTGGGGTATTGTGATGTATTTTTAAAGCTGTATACGCTTTGTAATATTTTGAGATAATTAATATAAAGACTTAACAATAAATTACCCGCTTTACACTTTACTTTCTGTGCCTTTCCAAGCTTTTCTCTTACAGTTTTTAGTGCACTGATATGTTGATTTGGGCGCATTCCTATAGTTGTTTATGCTTTTTTTTTTCTTCTTCTTCGTGAAAACCCTGAAAATAAGTTATTACAAAATTGTGACGCAAACCGCAGCAATTTCCGTACCAAAAATATGAACGGTGTTGGTCTGGTCACTCAAAGTATGTGCGCTCTCTGAGTCCCAGCCTAATGATTGCCGCCTTCACTTACATCGGCATGTTTTATGAGAGTTCCCATCAACGTGTATCAGTTGAAAACTCAACGCTCAATCAACTCCAAGCAGTTCAACTGAAAAAAAAAACTGGTGCGTCTGCCAAAAAAGGAGGCACCGGCACAGCACTGCAAAACTGCTGGCTCTGAAGTTGGGACTTGAGACCCCCCCCCCCTCCCTGACATGGGGCTCCTCTAAGCAGTGAAAAGTCGAGCAAGCTGTAGTCTGTTTTTGCTCCTTCATTAACTGCTCTGTGCATCATTCCCCCCCGGCTGTGAGATGGGTTTCAGGTTTTCTGAGAATATGATGGGGAGTCTCAGACATGACGTGAGCCGGTTTGAATGCACCAATTCAGCTGAAATCACCCCTGTTTCCACTTCATGAGGTTCAGGTTTTTAAAGGCAGAACTCCCACCACACAAGAACCATATCAGTGGGAAAGAGCTATAAGGCGTCATTAGATCAGGCTGCTGACGTGTCTGTATTCCTGTCATGGTAATGAACCTGGCTCAAGCTTGTATTGCAAAAAAAAGAATAGAACATGAAGTTATGATTCATGTCATGTGGTCAAGTTATGGTCAATTTATTTGAATAAATTGTGAGTTTTAGAGTTTGTCCAATTACCTTTGTCTGATTACTAATCCACCTTAGCAGTATCTGTACTTTGAATTTTTTTATTGTTATTATTGTACTTATTTTTTTTAAGTACATCCAACTCATAGCAAGAAGATCTGGGATTGGCAAGGGCGTTTCTGTGTGGAATTTGCGTGTTCTCTGTGGGCTATCATGGGTTTCCTCTGGTTGCTCCGGTTTTCTCCCACAGTCCAAGCATATGTATATTAGGCCAATCGGCTCTTTCAGATTCACCCCAGGTATGAGTATGATTGGTTGTGTGTATTTGCCCTGTGATCGACTGGTGAGTTGTTCAGGGTATACCCCACCCTCGCCCAGAGACGGTTGAGATGTGACCCTAATAAACAACCCAGAGTCGACTGGTCCCTGCAACCCTAGTAAGATTAAGCGCTTCTGCAAATGAATTAATGAATTTTTGCCATTCGATCATTTTCTTAGCCGATTAATCCTAATTAGGGTTGCTAGGAGGCTGGCACCCATCTCAGCCGACTCTAGGCAAAGGCGGGGTACACCCTGGCCACTGCACGGCCAACACACATACAGCCACAGTCACACCTGGGGCAATTTAAAGCTGACAATCAGCCTACTGTGCATGTTTTTTGGACTGTGGGAGGAAACCAGAGTACCCAGAGGAAACCCACGCTTTGACCGTTGCAAAAATCCCTATTTCTAATGTGTGGTCAATAATAATTAAAAAGACGATAAGTACAACTGTAAGGAACTTGCCTGACATAGGACCCAAGTTTATTTTGCTTTATGTACATTAAGGAGGATGATTAGAGAGGCAAGGAAGAATGACTTGCAAAAAAAAGTAAAAGCTTGGGGATATCAAGTGTCTGAAACCACCATCAAGGAAAATAACCTCATGCCAACTGTAAAATATGGCGGAGGTTCTGTGACGATGTGGGGGTGTTTTTTACTTCAAAGGACACCATATAGATGAGCTAATGAGAGTTTATTCCATTTCCAGACAGGATAAAAATCAGAAAATGTCTTGTATCATGTACAGCGTTGGAGAATCATTTAATATGATTGTGTGGTTTTATCTTTAATGTCAGTATTATTTGCATTGGTAATAAATATGTAAATACTGCATCTTTGCAGGATTACCATCAGGTGAAGACCAGAATTTAGAAATACAGGGCTCTGTGACTGTCTGCAACATAGCACCAGAGGAGAGCCAAGAAGATAATGCTTTTAATGATAAACACTTTTGTAAGTATTCCCAAATTTATATGCATTTGGGTCTGCTGTTGTTCTACCACTAGATTTTTTTTTTCCTTTTTTGTTGTCCCTCCCCTAACATTTCCTTCTTTCACAGATTGTGAGGCCTGCCGTAAACCGTATTTAGATCAGTGTGATGTTCACGGTCCACCATTGTTCACCTATGACTCTCCCACACCTGTCGGAGTTCCTCAGCGGGCTCTTCTCACTCTTCCCCAAGGCCTAGTCATCGGTAGATCAACAACTCCTGGGGCAGGACTAGGTGTTTTTAACCAGGGGCAAATTGTTCCACTTGGAGTGCATTTTGGCCCTTTTGATGGAGAAGTCAGCAGTGCAGAAAAAGCGCAAGAAAGTCCTTATTCGTGGATAGTAAGTGTGTGGCGTTATTGTGAAAGTGTTTATCACAGCTTTGGTAACAGCACATGAAGCAGTTGCAGTTACACTTGTAATTATTTCATTCCTCAGATATGCAGAGGGAATGACCAGTGTGATTTCATTGATGCAGAGAGGGACACGCATTCAAATTGGATGAGGTAAGTCATTTTTAATTTTCCCGCACACAGGTTTCATCCTTATACGTTAGGTCCCGGCCAGTGTCTATAGTTTATAGATTGGTACCGTCCATCTCTGAGGCCCAGTAGCAAATGTTCTGTGACCGGGTGGTTCAGGACGGCTGCTATAAACTCTGGAGTGGTTTCAGATTTAAGAGTGGGATCCACCAACCGCAAAAGGACCCTCACCATGCTATCTTTCTCCTCACTGTGCTCGTGGTGCTTTCAGTTAAACACAGTTTGTCTGGTGGACAATGGCCCTGATCAGGGTCACCGGTGTGGAAGTTGAGCGCTAGAGAAATACGGCGACATCTCAGCACCATTACATCTCATTTCTCACCTTTAGATTGACTTCTGTTGGTGTGTTCTGTGCACTACAACAACTCAAGATGTCATCTCTCTTCTGTTTAATAGAAAGAAGAGTGTGTGTATAAATATTATCTATTTTCCTGTTAAATTGACATGTGTAGTTGTAAAGCACACGGCAATGATGAGTTGCTCTTCCATGTTAATGTAGGTGGAATCATTAAACTCGTGTTCATAGTTTCCATATCGTAAATGGTTTGGGGAACTCTGTTTGGAGGCATCTGTTAAGCAACGGTATCTTTAGGTTTTTAGGATTGATAATCGCTTGTATTTCGTCGTATGAAAGTTTGGCCCAGTTTAACTCCGTATCCACCCACTTTTAGTCACTTTAGAAAATTTCTCCCCTCATTGCTTTCACTGGTGTTCACTGACTTTGCATGGTCGCTTGTTGCTTGTCGCCTCCTGTGGTTGTAGCTTTAGGGACTGGGCAGCTTGCAGTAATTGAGTCACATATGAATTCAACATCATGTCAGAGAGTGCTTGAAAATAGTGTGACGTTTGGTGGTGCAAAATGACGATATATATTGGATGATGATAAAAAAAAAAAAAAAAGAGTCTACTGTTTATATCATTGTGTCGCAAATCACACTCTTTGCATCAAAATTGTCCATCATTTAGACGGTTTATTTGGGATTCTGGGCACGACTCTTTGTGGTCTGACCTGCCCAGAGTCTACTCTGCCTCCCTCCTTTTCACTTTACACTATAGGTAGGTATAGGTATAGTCTGGCACTCATGATCAAACCGCAGTCAAAGTCACCAAGATCACATCCCCATTCCCAAAGTTAGAAGTATAGCACATAACTCAGAAGTTAGTACTGTGCTAAACTAACACAACAAGAACTATAAATATAATATAGATACCCATATTCATGTGTGTAATGACAGTAAGGTTGAATCTAATCTAATCTATACATATGCTGCTAACACCAACATATCTAATGCTGGGGTGCTTGTGCGAGTGAGGGTTTGCACTAATTATACGTCATAAACAGTATTTTGCCAGAGGCAATTGACAATGGAAGGAAATTACACATGCCATAACGACACACATATGTAAGGACCTGGTCCTGTTGGTACCGTTGAAAAGCTGGGGTTCAAAGAGTTGGTCAGAATCCTTGATCACACGTATGTAATGCCTAACTGCAAAAACTTCACTGATGTTGAATTGCCACATTTATATAGAGAATGCAGGGCCAAATATATTTATTCTAAATAAAAATAGAAAATAAGCATTTTAAGCCACTATTTGAATTAATGGTAGAAAACACTACTTTATTGTGATCTATAGTTACTTTATATAAAGTGACTTGTACTGTGATAGAAGATTCTGACCACACCACCCACTCCTAATGCATATGTAACTTTATCGTAAACGTTCCTGTATTTGCAGGTATGTCATTTGTTCACGAAGTGAAAATGAGCAGAACTTGGTGGCATTTCAGCAGGGTGGGCGCATCCTGTTCCGCTGCTGCCGCTCCATCTATCCCGGGCAAGAACTGAAAGTGTGGTATGCAGAAGAGTATGCTCGAAGCCTCAGCACTACATGGGATAAAATCTGGGACAGGAAGTGTATACCTATAGGTAATCTGCTGTTCACTGGGTTTCAGTACATACCTCATATGTAACTATGTTTTAGTGGTTTTAATTTTAATAACATTTAATACCTGATTTGTTTGTTGTTGTTTTTTTTGTTAGGAAGAAATGGTGAAGATGCCTCACAGCTTTGTCTTTGTCCCTACTGTCAGTACTCCTTTCCAGCAGCTTTTTACCTACACAGACATGTCAGGCGCTCACACCCAGAGGAGTACCCACACCTACTGGAAACCCAAGCTCTTGAGCCTAGTGACCAAACACCGGTGATGAGTTTGGATCATTGCCTACTTGCCTCTGATGCACCACCTCCATCTGAAGTGCAGCAAATGACAAAATCCTTTCAGCTTCCAACTCTCACTGATCAGACAGAGCAATCCAACCTAACTGATTCTTCACATGCAAATAGCAGTAATTTGGTGAACAAACTGGACCCGAGTAGCGCTAGTATTGTCGAGGTCTCGAGGCACAAATGTGGCGAATGTGGGCGAATATTTTTGAGGTCGTGCCATTTAAAAAGGCATCAACGCACAATTCACTCAAAAGAGAAGCCTTTTTGCTGTAGTCAGTGCAGAAAATGCTTTAGTCAAGCAGCAGGGCTGAAGAGACATCAGCAGGTCCACCAAGGTGAAAAAGAGAAAACAGGTACGCAGCAAACAGAAAATGAGGACGTTGTCTACCCATGTACCAAGTGCTCCTTCTCCTTTGTGACTAAACTCAACCTCTTCCGACATCTTAAAAGGCATCACCATGGAGAGTATCTAAAAGTAGTCGAAAGCGAATCTTTTAATGCTGAGTCAGCATTGCAACATGAAAACTCCCCAGACAAGCACGACCCTCCTTATGAACCACCAGCTAAGCTTCGAAGATCGGCTTTAAACGCCAACAGGGCTGGGACTCAAACGAGGAAAGGACCTACGGGCCGACCTCGAGGCAGACCACCCAAAATTAAAAGAAAACTCACTGTCCAGAAGCCAGACAAGGACACAGCTAAAGAAACGGATCCGAACAAGTGTCCGGAAGCTGATCAGACTGCTGCTGATGTAAAGAGTACAGCGGATCCACAGTGGACTAATGCAGGAAGCAAAGAGTCCACTGAATCTCCACAAGACACCTCGTATGTCTGTGGTGAGTGCCTGAGAAGTTTCAGCCACCTCCATGTTTTGGAAAGCCATGAATGCATTCAGCAGGGCGATGGACCTCATGAGTGCTCTCGCTGCGCACTCTATTTTAATCGTCTGTGCAACCTGCGGCGGCATGAACGCACCATCCATGCCAAAGAGAGGCCCTACTGCTGCACGCTGTGCCTTAAGTCCTTCACCCAGTCGTCTGGCCTGAAGCGCCATCAAGAAAGCCACTCGCGCCACAGAGCCCATCGCCAGAGCACTGCACTGGCCAATGCCACAATCTACCCCTGCAGCCACTGTCCTTTTTCCTTCACCGCTGAACGATACCTGTCCAAACATGTCCGCCGTCACCACCCAGAGATGACGACAAAGTACCTGAGCTTTAATGAGGGCGATATACCATCCAAGGATCATAGCTGCACTCAGTGCTCCAAGACTTTTCAGACAATTCGAGGTTTCAAGAACCATGCCTGCTTCAGACAAGGGGACCAGCTGTATCTGTGCCCTGACTGCGGGAAGGCCTTCAGCTGGTTCAACAGTTTGAAGCAGCACCAGCGCATTCACACGGGAGTGAAACCTTATGCGTGCACTCAGTGTGATAAGAGTTTCGTCCACTCAGGACAACTGAACGTCCATATGCGCACACATACTGGAGAGAAGCCATTTCTTTGTGCCGAGTGTGGTGAGAGCTTCAGGCAGTCAGGTGACCTGAGAAGGCATGAGCAGAAGCACTCAGGAGTGCGGCCTTGTCAGTGCCCTGACTGTGGGAAAAGTTTTAGTCGGCCACAGAGTCTCAGGGCCCACCAACAGCTTCACAAGGGCACCAAACTGTTCCCTTGTACACAGTGCGGCAAAAGCTTTGCCCGCCGTTACCACCTTACTCGGCATCATCAGAAAATGCACTCTTGATTACTTTAGCCAAAACCTTGACTCTTCTATTCTGAGTCCATTTATTCATTAAAGAAAGTAATTTCTTTTACGACTTTGTTTTCTGTCGAACTCGTTTCCTTTTAAATTCCGCATGAAGCCTGATGGACCCTCCAGTGAAATGCTTATTCATTTCTGCAATTTGATTGTTTGGCTGGAATGGAAAGGCTCAATGGATATGGTGGTTACTAATAAAAAATAGATATTATTTAAAAAATGCTATCATCAGCATAAACTGAAAGAACAGTTTGAGGTGCTTTAAGAATATGATCCTGGGTTTGACAGGTAGCAAATGTGCAAAAGTTACACAATTCTGTTTCAACTCAAGAAAGTTATTCGTTAAAGATACGGAGCGTAGAGTACGTTAGAGATCCAAAGTAATAATTCTAGGCACAACTGGGTGTGTTCTGTTATTTTCCTGGTGTTCTAGGTCCCCAAATGTTCCGGTTCTAAAAAGGCGTTTAATAAAGCCTTAATAATAAATCTTAAGTTGGATATAAACAATGTAATCATAAATAAAAGCTTCTGTAAATACTGAACACCTGGAATTGTGGTGATGGACAAATCTCACTTTGTGATAATTATTAGACGCGTATTCTAAAATGTAAACGGAGACGCGCTAACTTTGGCTGCACGTCGTACATGATGTAGTCCCTGACGGTGTTTAAGCCGTTTCAAACGTTTACCTTTTCTGATAACCATCAAACCTCCGGATCAGTTAGTTTTCAATGAACGTCTTCACAAAACTCTTTTTACAAATATCCCATCATCCATCCAATAATGGCTGTAGTAGGGAAGTAGGTATAGGTGGTGTAGCAGTAAGGTAATCAGATATTTTGTGAAAATATTCATGTTTATATTTTGGTGAATGTCTGAGACAGGTAACTACCTTCTGAAGTTCGCCATATGATCAAACATAAGTCAGTCAAAATCTCATGTTTATAATTCTTGTAACTGTCTTCATTTTCTGTTGAATTTTTTTTTTCCCCCTTCATGTTTTAGTGTCACTTTACACTTGAGTTGTTTTTTTGTTTTTTTTTTTATTTCAACTTATATATTTTTTCCTTTTTAAATAATAATTAAATTCTAAACAGAATTTGTAAGTTAGGAATAGATAAATTCATATATGTATCATATGTATTTAGCATGTACTTTTGTAGTTTACAAAAACTTGGCATCAGAAAGGAAAAAAGATTTTATTATACAATAGATGGAGAAAGCTTTCTAATATCTTGATTTGTTTGACCTTTAAAAAGAAATTAAGCTTTAAAAGCTTTATTTTTTAATTTTTAACTACTACTGCGTATTAGTGCATGTAATATTGTATCATGAAAATTGATAATAAATGTGACCTGAAATTGTTCAGTGTGATTTTCAGCATTTAATTTTTTGATTTACTTGATCAGAAAGATCAGCGTCTAAGGTTCCAAACTAACGTCTAAGGTTCCAAACTAACACAGCATTTTTACATATCTGGGCTTCGTGATGTATTTAATGACATTCATGAAAACATTTCTGTTTCATCCCCTCTAATTGCTGGCGTGGTGAAAAATCAACTGGAAGACGTAGTTTATATGCACACATCATGTACATGCGCGTCATGGCAATATTGGGATTTCTGCAGTTTCTTTGAAAAACAAATTTGGTGAGAGGTTTGAATATATTTTGGGTTTTCTAAAATCAACACAGGGTGAAAAATTATACATACATTAATTATTCATTTGATTAATACTTATTACTCAAAAATATCTTTATGTGACAAGGCCTCTTAATGTCCAGTTAGTTCTTATGAATGATGACGGCTGGTAGCTTTTTTGTGCCAACGTAGAAAAGGTTTGTTTATTAGCACTCGCTAACCAACTCGCAGTGCTGTGATAAAATCCAAACAGCTCAGTTTCCATCAGATCGCAAAAAGATGATCACCGATTTACACATGTCAGGAATATCTTCAGTTTCAAGTTCAAAACAGTATGCTCGTACAAGTAATTGGGAGTTGTACCTACTTTACCAAGGTATAGAAGGCCAATTACAACCTCAATTGAGAGGCAATTGTTCAGATATTCTGGAGCTACTAATGCACAGGCCTGCTATGAACTTGAAGCTACTGGAATATCGGTGTGCGTTACATCACCATAGAGTGAAAGGCTACCGTCCAAGAAAGAAGCCCCAACTCCAAAATCAACCCCAAATTTCGACTAAAGTAAAGCAGCTGAGCACATGCATAAAGAAAAAATCTTTTGGTGGAAAATTTTATAGTCAAAAGGAGAGAAGCACTTGGGTTTCACTCATACAATTACTTTGTAGCGCACCTGACAGTAAACAATCCCCCACTGGTCTGTGCTCATACCGCACCCTTCTGTTACAGTCCTGAGGGTGCTTGCATCATCATGATGCAACTTTTTATACTGAAGAACAGTGTTGCATTGCTTGAGGAAGACTGGTTTTACAATCCGGCATATTTGGAACATGCCTAGACATCTGATGAAATGCAGAGATTTTTGTTGAATTGTGCTGCATGCAAAAGAATATGGACTCGCCGTCTAAAGTACTTGTTTATCAGTGAGGTGAGAACCAGACCCAGTATGAACCCACATATTCTCCAAGGAATTGGAAGAATCATATCAGTGTATGAGTTCTGTGCTTGGGAAAGGTTTGCACTCCTGCTGGCTATCATACAGCAGAAAAAGGACCTATCAGAGTTAACTAAATGTAGAAATTAGCAGAGTCAGCATTTGGAGGTGTCAGTGGGGTCTGCAGTCAAAGGATCTGCACCCAAATACTAAATAAAATCTATAAATCTAATAAAATTGTAATAAAATAAAATCTATAGACTTTAATCAAATTTGTTAGTTTGTTCCTTTAATTTTGAGCTTCTGGAACTATATAAAAAAAAAAAAATCGGTAATTCCTAAATTATTGTGATATTTTTCTTGCTGTCCTTAAATTAAAGCTGAAATTCTACACTTTATTTGCATTTTGATGCAAAGTTGTAAGGATGTAAGTGGGCTTCATTTAAAATGTGTTGTATTGGTATACGGAGCCACAGTAAGAAAAATTGTCATCATTCAAATGCTTATGAACCTGACTGTAGTGCTGAATCATTTTTAAGTTACATTAAATGTAACTTAAAATGTAGTAAACTGGGATGGAGTTGGCGTAGTGTTTTAACACGATGAGTTTCCTTGCTGTACATGAGCAATTAATAATTTTTTTTTTATATAGATTCAATCATTCATTTGCTGAACTGCTTAATCCTATTCGGGTCACAGGGAGGCATCGGGCGAAGGTGGGGTACAGCCTGAACAGCTCACCAGTCCATCACCAGGCCAAAGCAACCATTCTCATTCACGTTTGGGGGCAATTTGGAAAAGCGAATTACCCTAATGTGCATGTCTTTTGACTGTGAGAGGAAAGTGTACCCAGAGAAAACCCGTGCAAGCATGTGAGGGAGAACATGTAAACTTCATACAGATGCCTGGGACTTGAACCCAGGACCCTCTTGCTGTGAGGCCAACGTGTGAATGTCAGTGGTTGTGTGTGTGCTGGCCCTGCGATGGGTTGTGTGTGTGCTGGCCCTGCGATGGACTGGTGAGCTGTTCAGGGTATACCCTGCCTTCACCCAGTGTCGGCAGAGATAGGCTCCAGCCTCCTTGCGGCCCTAGTAGGACTACACGGTTCGACGAATGAATGAATGAATTTAACACGTCCATCGCTCATATTTTGCTTGTGAATTTTATTTGAAACAGTTGCTACAACTTTCAACTCCATAATGTGTTCAACAGAGGGAGTGTCGATTTTTTTTTTTTTTTTTAAACAAACGTCTGTGATGTGATTCGTTCAAAAAAGAATCGGTTCACTACGAATGATTCATATGAATCACAAGCACGCATGCGCAGTCGAGACAACAGTATGGCGGCTACCAGTGAAAAGTTGGAGTGTGTGGAAAGCACAGTGAGGAGAAGAAAGAAAGGCGAAACTGTTAGTCTAGTTCAAGAGTTCGACAAAAGCAATGATGATACAGTCGAAAGTGATGATAAATACGATAAGAAAGGAAAGGTTCAGTTGGGAAAAGGGAGTTTTTGGCTCACTAGGATTGTGCTACTGCGGTCTGTTACCTTCTTGTACTGTGAGTGTTACAGTGTAAACATTGTTCCAGTAATAACAGACAGAAGTATCATGGAGGAGAACTTCAAACTTAAAGTTCCAGTTAGTCCTAAAGCAGCTTGCTATTCATTTATATATTTCTCTGGTTATTTATTTATTGATGTTGACATCAGAAGTCACTTTGTAGATGGTTTTATATTGTTATTAATTTTTGAGCAGGCAAATGCAGTTGTAACCTTTCAAATGACTTTTATTATATAAAATTCAAATTTATTTGTCACATACAAAATCATACACAGTACAACATGTAGTGAAATGCTTGTTACGACCGTCCTATATTTGAAGAGGAATAAAAAACTATCAATATCAAGAAGAAAAAAATTGAAAGATAACAGTAATCACTATTAGAAGGACAAACTGATAGTTAAAGGTCGAATATAAATATTCATTTGTTCATTCATTCATCATCTTCCGCTTCTTCCGGGGTCGGGTCGCGGGGCAGCAGCCTAAGCGGTCCAGACGTCCCTCTCCCCAGCCACTTCCTCCAGCTCTTCCGGGCGGAGGACGCCAAGGCGTTCCCAGACCAGCTGAGAGACGTAGTCCCTCCAGCATGTTCTGGGTCGGCCCTGGGGTCTCTTCCCGGTCGGACATGCCCGAAACACCACAACAGTGAGGCGTTCGGGCACCAGATCTATGAATATAAATCTAAAATGATAAAATAAAATATATAAAAAAGATTATAATAAATTATAACAAATACATAAAATATATTAAAAAAAAAAAAGATTATAATAAATACATTTTTCCACAATGAACCTAATTGTAACAGTACCTTTTAAAACTTTTTCCTTTCTAGTCGTTGCCTTTAGTGTGGCTTACAACCAGAACAAACAGCTCATTGGAGAGAAAGGCCTGACTCCTTGTAAAGACTACCTGCGTAGTGTCAAGCGCTATGTGGGTGGTAAGATCAACGCGGCTGCGCTCACATACACTCCCACTATTTTGTGGTTCTTGGATTGGGAAGACATGAATGCCAACCTTGATGGCATTGCGCTGGCAGGAATGGCACTTTCTGGCTTTGTTCTCTTATCAGGGACCGCCAACATGATTATCATGGCAGTGCTGTGGATTCTGTATCACTCTATAGTAAATGTTGGACAACTGTGGTGAGTGACCGTACACACATGTTACTGTACTCTATCACCACCTCCAGATGTTATACTAACTGCAATGTGTAACTAGGGGGATTAGCATTAGATCCTTGCTCATTTTTCCAAGCAGATATAACTTTTTCTAATATATCACTTATAATATACTCTTTTCTTTTTGCTTTTTAGGTATTCCTTTGGTAAGTATTTTTCATCTGTCTGAATTTATTTTTAATATTCTATGACACTGTATGTGTAGAATCATTTCCTCATCTTTATTGTCTTGAGTAGATTTTACCAGTAAATATTGAGAAAGTGAGATTCTCATGTGTGATTAAGGCAAAATGTGAAAAAATATATAACAAAGCTAAGGCCTGCCAGACAAATCCAAAGTGTCAGTTCTTTTCATCTGGCCTCCTTAAATTTATATATATATATATATATATATATATATATATATATATATGTGTGTGTGTGTGTGTGTGTGTGTGTGTGTGT
>JAQMYF010000021.1:19904199-19930842 GCA_030014195.1 Neosilurus mollespiculum
TGATTGGCTGATTAGAAATTAAGTGTTAATGAGCAGTTGGACAGGTGTACCTAATAAAGTGGCCGGTGAGTGTATGTGCATATACCTACATACACATATATACACATATCTATGTTCACATATAGACACATATATGCAAACACAAACATTTATCCACATATTCACACATTTACAGACTTATACATTTATCCATATGTTCACACATTAGAGACATACACATCTATCCACATATAAACACATACACAGAAGGGTGCATGATATGTCAAAGGTGCATGATATACACAGGGTGAGAGGTAGAGCTTTTAATCAATAATTAATTAATAATTAAATTAATTAAAAGAGATGTCCATTATCATCTCTTTTGTCTTGGATGTGTTAAGGTTCAGGTTATTGTTGTCGCACCATCGCCACAGATGCCGGACCTCCTTCCTGTAGGCTGACTCGTCGTTATCTGTTATCAGACCTATGACGGTGTTGCTGGTGTGAATAGGGGAACAGTCGTGTGTGAAGAGCAAGAAGAGGAAGTGGCTGAAGATACACCCCTGAGGTGTTCCGGTGTTTAGGATGAAAGTGGAGTAGATGTGGTCTCCTATCCTGACATTCTGAGGTCTGTTGCAAAGAAAGTCCAGTATCCAGGTGCACAGTGAGCTCTCTAGGCCCAGGTTGCCCAACTTCTGAACCAGTTTATGTGGTAGAACTGTACTGAAAGCGGAGCTGAAGTCTATGAACAGCATCCTCACATAGGAGTTACTGCTGTCCAAGTTTGTGAGGGCTGTGTGGAGGGCTGTATTGATGGCATCCCCTGTTGACCTGTTTGCTCTGTAAGCAAACTGATGTGGATCAAGGTCAGCAGGGATGGCAGCCTTAATGTGAGACAAGACAAGTCTCTCAAAACATTTGGTGATGATGGGGGTTAGGGCAACTGGGCGATAGTTATTCAGGCAGCTCACTGTTCTCTTCTTAGGCACTGAAGTGATGGTGGCTGAGGCTGGTGGAAACCATACATTGCAGTAGCAAGAGGTTAAAGATGGTGGTAAAAACTCCTGCTTGTTGATCTGCGCACCTGAACTGTTTTAACTGATATATATATATAAAATCTTGAGTCGATTTTTCGTAGAACAGTGCTCGATACATCGAAGTAGAGCTAAATATATTGTACGTGGGAAAAATAATAGTACTACAATTTCATCCCGACAAGCCTGTTTCATGGTTGCCCACTCATCAGGGGATTTATTGAGAACATTCTTTTTCCACAGTTTATATACAGTCATCAACGTTTGAATGGTGTGCTTTAATATATATATATATATATAAAAACACTAAATTCCAGCATAAGATTATTATCCAGTCTGTGAAACATGGCAGTAGTAGTATCATGGTTTGGGTCTGTTTTGCTGTCTCTGGTCCAGGACAGTTTGTCATCATTGATGGGACATTAAATTCCTAATTATATCACCAGATTCTAATATATCAGGAGATCTGTCTGTGAATGGAATACCAAAGATTGAAGATGAACAGATGTAATGTTTTGAAATCTGCACAAGGGGGGGTGAAAGCAAAGGTTCACATACTTTTGCCACTCAAAGATAATGTGATATTGGATAATTTTCCTTAATAAATAAAATTTTGAATGGCTTACAAACCTTCATATACCACTTTATGTTGTCATACAAGGGAAAGGGTAAGTGTAGTTTGATTTTTCTACACCGATCTGAAAGGTGGGATGGTTGGATTTATCTGTCTCTTTCCTCATGTACACTTTTTTATAATGTTTCCTTGATTGTGAGAAATATTCACCAAGTCAGTCAGATAAATTAAATGAATCTGCAGCATTAATAATTAAGGAATCCCACAATGCACCTACATGCAATATGGAAACGCTTCTGTGAGCATGCATGAGGGAGAGGGAAAAGTCGTGATGTACTTTTACATCAGATGATTCGATAACAGAAATACCAAGATAAGTATGGATACCAGGGGAACCCCTGAATATCACACAATGTAGAGTAATGATTTTGAAGCATTTGCAGATAATTTGAAGACAATCGGTCGTACATACCCTCATTAAATGCAGGTTTTAAAACATACACAAGAGGAATTTCTAGTATTTTCAAGCTAAAGCCTGAAAATCTAAAAATAATTTTGACCCACTAATGTATTAATGGGCTTTATCTCAAAATATGGTCCTTTGACTTCCTACTCGTTTAGTGCTGGAGGGTCACATGTATTCAGATGACTGTGTAAAAAAAAAAAAAAAAAACAAGATCACAGAGGTTGTTTGGATGGAAAGGCCAAGTGGAGAGCTTTAGATTTCACCCGAACAATTCAAATCTAGTTAAACATGCGTGAATTAATAATTCATGTATAAATAATAATGTTTTACTGTTTCAGGTAATGTTTAAAGATGATGTACTGAGTATTCTACTATGACCTCAAAGGTACTGTACTCTTTGAGTGTTGTTGATCTCTGCACTTGCATATTTTAGGTTGGCAGATGGGAGCACCGAACACGAGGTCTGACACACATGTTTAAAAGCCCGTACGTGGCCTGCTACTGTCTGGGAGGCGTCATTCTTCTTCTTAATGTTTATCGCAGTCACAGGTAAACTCCATAACTCACTCAGCATTCAAATCTGTAGCTGTCAGACTCTTTTAAGAAAAAACACAAAGGAAATATGTATCACAGTGCAACAGAAAAACACAGATGATAAGGTTAGTGTGTCTAATATTACAGTAGGTTGGATTGCTTAGATGAAAGCACCATTGGAGTTAATGTTGAAATATCACAGCACATTGAAGTACAATGTATTTATTTGTAGATGCTTTTTCAAATTGACTTAGATTTGGCTAATCGTACAATGCTGAAATCTTTCTGCACATTTCTGGTATGTTGTTTAAATATTATTATATTTTTTTTGGGAGTAAATTTCTTTGAAATGTCTTTTTATGGTTGAATAATGTTATTAAGATGTTGAGACACCATGAGCTGCGAGAACACCTTCAGCACACTTTGGGTAAGATTGCCCATTGTCTCCTCACGTGCACCAAGTCTTGTGCACTCATGACATTCTTGCCAGTTCACTGATTGTCCTTTCTTGGACCACCTTTGGTAGGTATTTACCACTGCAATCCAGGAACACTCCACAAAACCTGCTTTTTGGGAGTTGAATAAACCCAGTCGTTTAGCCATTACAGTGTGACTGTTGTCAGAGTTACTCAGATCCTTACACTTGCTCATTTTCCCTGCACACATCAACTAGAGAATTGACTTTTTGCCTAATACATTCTACTCCTTTGCAGGTGTCACTGTAACAGGATAATCAATGTTATTCTGTTCTCCTCTCACTGCTCATAATGTTTTTATTGTTATGACAGACCAAAATGCATTGTGTAGTTTGTAACTTTCCCTACTTGATGACCAACGTAAAAGAAGTGTGGCAGAATCTTTTGGTCCCGGCTCCAAATCAGTGATCCTATATCACACTGTTAACAGCTGTTGACGCAGTCTTACAACCAAAGATAGTGTCAGAAATTTTTTTGATGACCTTCCCAAGGTTTGGCAATTACTCGTATCTTGTATATTGACTTGTGTCGTAACATACAATTCAGTTGGTGTTATTATGGTACAATATACACACACATCAAACTTGATGTAATACCCAAGCTTATTAGATCAACGTCACACAATAGGGCTCGCCATGAACTTATATAATTACTGATTTCTCACAGTAGGTGCCGTAACGTATCACCGCAAAATCGCTCATAGCACAGTTGAGTTGGGATCTGACTGACTGCGAAGGCCTTTGCATGTGATTTATACACTTTGTTTTATTTACACAGAGTCCTCCAGGAAACAACCACTCAGTTTTTGTTACAGAGAAAATAAGCATTGCTAGAATGTATGCTTAAGATTTCTATATTCGATGAATGCAAAATTTAAATAAAAACTATTCAACAGCTTTAAAGTATTGCAGACTATAATAACATCAGATTTGTGTTTAGCACATCAATCTCCATTTTATTTTCCAGTTTAATAAAATTTAAGTATGATTCAGTGAAGGACCTAAAAAAAAAGAGGTGCGATTAAAAAGCAACTGATGCAAATAGAATTTTTTGCTTTTTTTTTTGGCAAAAATTTGCATCAGGATGTTTTGCGATATTTTGCAGCTTGAATACGTATATCACATGAAGTTGTTTGAAGGTCACGCAGTAATTTTTGTGACTGATTTGTGAGTCATTTTTGATTGGTTCAGGAGGAAAAATAGAATATCTTGTCATAAATCAGTCCCGTTTTCTTTTAAACCATTCACTTTTTTTTCACGCGTTATTAGCGCAAACAAAATGTGAATAAAATAAGAATGATGACAAAATATACAGGATATTGCGGATGCCAGCAAGTCTACCACTTTCTGTGTGGAAGTCTCCAACTTGTCACTTTCCCTAGTGAACAAAAAACGAATAGTTTGTGAGCAAAACAACAGTTTTCCAACCTTCTCGCTACATGTGCGGACTGTCTGTTGCTGAGAAGAGTTTGAGACTATTCTGCGTCAAAGCCTAATTTTTGCGACATTCGCGGATATTTCAAACGTGAAATTTCTTGCGATGAGTTCACGAACCAGATGACCAAAATGCGATGCCGCAAGACAAATTTGAGAATGAAAAGCGACAGTTTAATAACTTGCCATTTGCTTTTCTATCGCACCTCTAGTGTGATCACCCCTATGCAATATATTAGAACTACCTTAGAAATAAACAGTAAGACGGTAGGCTTCAAATAATGGAATCTCCAGCACAGTGTCTAGACTTAAACCTCATCAAGTGGACAGAAGGGTGTGATCAGCTGGAATATCTGCAAGGGTGGCTAATTTTATGAGTCAAAATTTGGAATAAAGTGTGTTGTTACTTTCAACAATAAACGCAGAAAAAAATGAGGGTGGTGTTCTAAGACTTTTGACCAGTAGTGTAAGTTTACGCTTCTGGAGAAAAGTAATGTAATCCATAAAGGATAAAATTGAGGGTTAGGCTGCTACCAGCAATCCATTATAAACCATAAGTCAGAAAGTGTCATGGCTTCCCAGGATCTTTGCTTCCTAAGAAAAATATTCCTAATTTGTTAATTTTATAGTTCCAACTTTTTCTGCTGGGTTATTCTAATTACTGATCTTTGCATACCCCCTTAGATTTCCAGTCAGGTTTTTTTCCCCCCCAGTGATCTAAATTTTAAATGAGTATAGCACCTCACTGCTGGTGATCTGTGTGTCCCCTTCTCTGGCCTTGACCTTGTTGACATGAGCTCATGCCTCTTGTATCTGATAGAGGATTTTGTAACAAGAGGGCATTGAGGGAAAATTTCCATGGCACGGCAGCTGTTTAGCTCACTATGCATAATTCAGCATAGATGGGTAAAGTCGTTTGTATTTGTATGACTCTCTGACGTGAGCGGTCATGGGATTTGAGGAAAGGACAAGTCATCAGGGAGTAAACAGTAGAGAGGAAAAAATCTCTTCCATTCTGCTCATATGTGTGTTGCTATATGCACGTATACGTTTACGAAGGACGTAGTTTCAGTATCGTGTACGTTTTTAGCCTTTACGTTTCCTGGTGGTGTAAAATATTGCTTTTTAAGTGAAAGACTGCAGATTCCAGATATAGGCTCCCTTTACTACTATCTACTACTTCTACCTCTATTCTTTTAATTAGCCCGTCATGTAGCAGCAGCACAATGCATAAAGTCACATAGATAGTCATGTAGATGTAGTCAAAAAGCTTCAGTAAATGTGCAGATCAAGCATTAGAATGAAGAAATGTGATCTCTGTGACTTTTTTCAGCACACACCGAACAGATAGCCAGCAAACCCTAAGAAAATTCTTACACACATCTCTAAAAGTTTTGCCCCTTCAGGACACAGTGTCAGTGGACTGCCATCTTCAGGCCTTTCCACAGATGTTTGATTAAGTCTGGCCGTGAATTGGGCCACTCAGGGACATTCGGAGACTTGCCCAGAAGCAATTCTAGCATTGTTTTGGCCCTTTCCGTAGGATATTTGTTGCAGTGAAAAATGAACTGAATGGACTGAAGGAGGCTTTCTTCAAGGATATTTTTGGATTTGGCTGTGTTTGTTTCCTTGTCCCTGCCATTGATACATGAATCTGCCACCATCATATTTCACTCTAGGGGTGGTTTTAACATTTTGTGTGTAGGTGCTGTTTTCTTTCTTTCTTTTATTCTTTATTTTTACCTAGGTGTGCATTTTGCTCAGATATTCCAATTTTCTTGTAGAGAATTAGAAAATTTCTTTGGACTAGAGACCAAAGAGTCCTTTATGCTATCATATGTCTTTTCTCAGTAGTTCTTTTCATCTTGTCCACCTGCCATGAAGGCCAGGTTAATGGTTCTCCCTGCTCTACACAGGACTTTTGGAACTCTTTTAAAGTGACTGTTGGTTTCTTTCTTTGACCAAGATGCCATATTTGATGTATGCCAATATCAGATTTGGAAAAATGTCCACCTCTCTGACTGACTCTAACCGTGTTGGAGTGCAAACTATATTTCTTTTTTCCAAGCAAGTCCACTTTTTTTTTTCTTGTTTGCTTTTGAATATCAAAAAACTTTGTATATGGCATTTACTGATGTGTATCCAACGCCTGCTTAATTAAGGCACTTTTGTTTCATCTCTGCTGCCTCTAATCTTGTCTGAACATTGACGAATGAATAAGAGAATATGGCCTCCATGTCACCTCATTTATACCCCAATAAAACAGAAGTTCAAGAATGAATAATACCAACAAAATCAAGAGCACCCGGAAAACACAAACCTCCGCCAAGCCCAGCAATCTCCCATATGAACCAAAATGTCAAAAATCGTCACAATGTTACAGTCTTTTCAAAATTCCTGAATCCAGTATTTGCTTTGAGCCGATCTATCTCAAAAACCAGAGGAGGATTCCTTGTCCAATGTCTCTGTTAGAAATGTCATAAAAATCTGCACATAACTATATAATAATCCTGCTAACAAACACAATATGAGAGGGTAAAACATAACTTCCTTGGCAGAGGTGATAATCACTATTACCATAAAAATGTAAATCCACCCTGAACATTAACACATGCATATAAAAGCTTAATTCCCTCATGACCCACACTTCAGTGTAATTCTGATTTATTTGTGCATGCATAATGCCTTTATATTTGCATGTGTCGTAGACGGGTTATGAGTACAATATTATACTCTAGAGCCTTTCTGCACATAAGTGGGACGATTTACAGAAAGATGATGCACTGAAGCTATTCATAGTGCTGATTCTCAGTGGGATGATATGCTCAGACTTTGACAGTTATGCATGGCAGACTCATGCTTTGTTTTGTGTCAAAGTTTTTCGATCTTAGATCAGTCTTATGGTACAGGATGGCGTCTGGGATTGAGTAGTTATTTGTTAACTTTCTCTCTCTCTCCCTCTGTGTTTCTCCCTCTCTACAAATACATATTTTTAAACATATGACACTTGCTAAATAAATAGACAGTGCACATACAGACAGCATTGTAGAAAGGTTTTTTTTGTTTGTTTGTTTCTCTTTAAGCAGAAGTTTTATTTTAAGAGCCGATGCTCCATGTGGCCCATGAAGATTGTTTTTCTAAAACACTGTATTAAAAAAAACAAACAAACAAACAAAAAAACCTACCCTGTCTATTTTAGATTACAGTTTGCACTCAGTTTTTTGTTAAATTTTATGCCATATTTTGTGTACAGAGGGTTCAATCAAAACATTATGAAACATTAAGAAATTAGGTAGTCTACCTAACATCTTTAAAGACATTACCCAAATAATTACTTATAATGACTACTATTAACTCTTGATTGTTGGTAAATTGGTATTAATCTACTTAATAATTATTATAAATAGTTAATCATTATGAATAATGCTATATGAATATAGCAGATGGTGATCATGTCAACATTGTTAGTCCTCTTTTTTTTCCTCACTGTCTCTATGCCTTAGGAAAGCACGTCTGTGAGACTGGACAATTCATTCATTTCTCCTCTTGACCTGGCTACATAAAAGGCTCCTGCAATAACGTTTACACAGACAATATTTTCAGATCAGTCTTTGTCATTGATTTCTTAAGGGGGGTTATATGAATTACACCCACAGGGCTTCAAGTGTTCCTTAGAGGCTTTTACAGTTACCCATGATGCATTGTGTGACGTACTGGTTCCAGCATGAAACAGAAAACATTTTGAGTCCAAACTCATCATATGTTAGGTCTCCTAAAGCATCAGGGAAGAAATCTTCCAGCGGAATTTATTGTTGTGTTTTTGTTTTTTAAAGCGACCCAAGGCAGGTAGATAAAACGAAGGAAGCTTTTAGTTGAGTGCTGTGTAAAGCTGCTATCAGATGCAATGAGTAGGAATATAGGGAAAGGAGCAGCATCTGCTGTGATCACTTTGAGGGAGTTATCGTCACCTTTGAATAATCACTAAGCAGTTATTTAAAGTAATTCTGACTGTGATGTACCATGAACTTACTCTTACAGACTTAAAATGTGTACAGAAGAAGCTCACAAGTAAATGGGTCAAATAGTCTAAACTAGACTCAGTCCATATGCTCTGTCCTAGTTAATGAATTAGAGTGAACTTATTTGAGTTTGGAGGTCAATGTCACTGCAGCCTTACCGCACAGAGGCATTTAAACATCAAGTGGTACTTCTAGTTTAGTATTTTTTTTCATAGTACAATAACTACAAGTTGCTAGCACATGATTTAAAAAAAAATAAATAAAAACAAAACATAAGCGGTTTTAAGTTATACACAGTTCTTTTCGTAGAGATTCCCAATTTATGGCAAAGCTGGATCACTCATTTTTACTCATATAGCCTTCGTTTACGCTAGTTCTGTATGGAACGAGTGCAGGATGCGTTGCATTGTGGGTTACCATGAAAATGATAATTTGGGGTGCAGTGTCATGCAAAAGTATTCATACCCCTTGAATTTTTCCATATTTTGTCACATTACACCCACAAACGTAAATATATTTTATTGGGATTTTATGTGACAGACCAACACAAAGTGGTGCATAATTGTGAAGTGGGAGGGAAATGTTTTTTGAAATTTTTTACAAATAAAAATCTGAAAAGTGTCACCTGCGTTTGTATTCATCCCCTTTTACCAACTGCCTTCTGAAGTCACCTAATTAGCATATAGATTCCACCTGTGTCTCAGTATAAATATAACTGTTCTGTGAAGTCCTCAGAGGTTTGTTAAAGAATATTAGTGAACAAACATGATCAAAGTTGTGGAGAAGTTTAAAGCAGGGTTACTGTCGCTTATAATAAAAGTATCTCAAGCTTTAAACATTTCATGGAGCACTGTTCAATCCATCATCCGAAAATTGATTGAGTATGGCACGATTGCAAGCCTACCAAGACATGGCCATCTACCTAAAGTGACAGGCATGTGAAAGGGGCTGCAGAGATCCACAGCTTGGGGATGGGGGGGGGATCTGTCCACAGGACAACAATTATTCGTACACTTCACAAATCTAGCCTTTATTGAAGAGTGGCAAAAAGAAAGCCACTGTTAAAAGAAAGCCTTAAGAAGTTGTGTTTGCAGTTTGCCACAAGCTATGTGGGGGACACGGCAAACATGTGAAAGAAGGTGCTCTGCTCAGATGAGACCAAAATGGAACTTTTTTTTAGCCTAAGTACAAAATGCTATGTGTGGTGGAAAATGAACAGTCGCTCTAAACACACCATCCCCACCGTGAAATGTGGTGGCAGTGTCATGCTATGGGGATGCTTTTCTTTAGCTGGGACAGGGAAGCTAGTCAGAGTTAATAGGAAGAATGAGCCAAATACAGGGCAGTCTTAGAAGAAAACCTGTTAGTGTGCAAAGGACTTGAGACTGGTGCAGAGATTCATCTTCTAACAGGACAACAGCCCTAAACATACAGCCAGTGCTGCGGTGGGAAGGTTTTGATTAAAACATATGCGTTTGAATGCCCCAGTCAAACTCACAGATGTTGTCCATCCAATCTGAATGAGCTTGAGCTATTTTGAAAATAAGAATGCACAAAAATGTCAGTCTTTAGAAGTGCAAAGCTGGTAGAGACAAACCCCAAAAAACTTGCAGCTGTAATTTCATCGGAAAGTGGTTCTACAAAGTATTGTCTGTATAATTGTCTTTCCACTTCACAATTATGCACCAGACCCGGTGGTAGGGTGCTGGATTACTGATCCGGACGTCGGGGGTTCAAACCCCACTATCACCAAGTTGTCACTGCTGTCCCCCCAGTGCAGTTAACCGGGTTATCAAAGGCCAGCCACGTCTCTCACTGTCTGTGGTGAGAGGCATGGTAAAGAACCATTGATGTCGTTTGTAAAGAGTAGGCTGCATTGCCGTCAGCGTGTTTCTGCCCTGCGATGGTCTGGCGAGCTGTGCAGGGTGTACTCTGCCCTCGCCCAGAGTCGGCTGAGATGGGCGCCAGCTTAATTAGGATTAAGCAGATCAGAAAATTAATGAAAATTAATGAGTTATGCACCACTTTGAGTTCGGCTGTCACACAAAATCCCATTGAAATGCATTTACGTTTGTGGTTGTAATGTGACAAAATGTGGAAAGTTCAAGGGGTATGAATACTTTTGCAAGGCACTGTATGTGTTGCTTTACATTAGCGTTTCAGTGTGTTCTTTTAACAATTGTGTTTGAATGCTTATTTTAATATAGACATGGAATGTTAGAACTGTGAACTGGTAACTGCTTTAAAATGGACTGCTGTAAAATAACACCATCATGTCTGTTAGTTTTACAGTAGCGATGGAGAGCCAACCTAAGATGGAGCTGCTGGACAGAGTACAGGTGTATTATACGGGTATGGCTCTCTTGCTCGTCGGCTCCCTGTTTGTTATCAGTAGCTTCCTGGTGCTGGGCTTTACTGGCACTTTCCTTGGTAGGTAACTCATCTTCACATTCACATCATGCAAGTTGACTCACAACCTACATATTCATCTTGTCTAACAGATCATTATGTGCTAAATATTCACACTCTTTGTGCACTCAAATGACACCAACACTATTGGCCATTTCTATTGTGTGCTTCTGTGACCTGAGTCCAGCAGGTACCATTCTGTCCTTCCATAGGGGAGAGGGGCAGGGGCTGGTGAGGGAATTACACAGCATTAAGTCTAACCTCAAACAGTACAGTGCATTACTAACTAATTAAACGCTTAGATAAAGTTCATGCAGGGTTTCTTAAGCTTTCATAAGGTATTTATTGCATAGGTATTATTAGATTTAACTGTGGTCATAAAAATGTTTACGTTGCAGCCTGAAATGAAGAGACGCACACAAATATTTTTTCCAACTGTAAACTCAGTTCCAACTTTACTCAATGCTACTTATAACAGAAATAACAGCCATTAAAAAGAAACGGGGCAGAAATAGTATCCGGGGGAGAGTAGAAAGGTGAAAACCACCAAGGGGAACCCAAAGGCTTATCTAAAATATGTCAAAAACCACCTTGATTACCCCTGAAACTTTTGGGATAATGTTCTGAGGCCTATTGAATCAAAGGCAGAACTTTTTGGAAGACATGGTTCCCGGCACATGTGGTGTAAAGTTAACACAGCTTTCCATTATAAGAACATCATACCCACAGTCTAATATGGTGATGGCAGTGAGATGGTGTGGGGATGTTTTGCTGCTTTATGGCCTGGGAAGCTTGCCATAACTGAAAGAAGGGGGAATTCAGCTCTCTACCAAAATGTACTAAAGGAGAATACCCAGTCATCGATCCGTGTTCTGAAACACAATTAGGTTACACAGCATGACAACAATCCTAAACATAAGAACAAGTCCAGCTCTGAATGGTGGGGGGCAAATTGCGATTTTGGAGAGGCCTGCTCAAATTCCTGAGAAGAATCTCAGTGAACTTTGGTGGCTGAACCTAAAAAGGATTTAATAATTTAATAATTATAATTATTTAATTATACTAATAAAAAAGATTTTATTTTTTTAAGAGTGGGCCAAAATTTCTCCACATTGGAGCCAAACATATATCGCCTGTTGTTGGAATTGTTTGAGATTAGTTATTGTTCTTTAGTATTGTATTAAATTAGTTTGGAGATCAGGGACAAAAAGTTACGAATGAACAACAAAGAGGAAATCAGAGGGTGAAAACTTTTTCAGTGCACTGTACTTCTTGTTCTTATGTAATGCACGGATGATTCAGATGAATAAAGTTCTTTCTGTTGAGAAAACTCAACAGAAACTTATTAGTCACTTATTAAAGTCTGTTGGAGTGGAGAAGCTATGCAGTATGATGCTGACTTGACAGAGATGTGGAGAACAGCATGGAACAGATAAATGGAAGTGTGTGTCTGTGTCAGGGCCATTTTAATATGTTAATTTGTTTTTGTTTTGTATTTTTGAAGGACTTATGTGATTGATTGGAGTACGTATTAGTGGAGTTCATGTTCTAAAGGTCGCCATCAGTGTTTTTTTTAAAGGTTGATGGAGTGTATTGTAAGGACAGGCATGGAAGGGTTTTGCGCAGTGTTTATTTTCTTCTGTTACTGTGAGATTTAGGAGAATGTCTGAATAATTTTTTCTCATTCGTTTTGACAGGAGATTACTTTGGTATCTTGATGGAGCAGAAGGTGACTGGCTTCCCCTTTAACCTCATGGATAACCCAATGTACTGGGGAAGTACTTCCAACTACCTTGGCCTGGCCTTAATGTGAGTCCTTTGAGATTGTGTGTGTGCATGGTGTGTGTGTGCTTCTGAGGGAATAATAATGAAGAAACCCGCACAGAAGTGTTCCCTTCATATTTATAATGAATTAGTGGCCACTTTTCAGTAATCAGAAAACTAATACATTATGTATCTTGAACAGATACTAGGGTGGGCTGAAAAGTTCATAGGTTGGCCATGATGCAGTGGTCGAATTTGACCAAATGCGGTTTATTTTTCAACAAAGTCTCCCCTGCAGTCTACACACTTCTTCCATTGGCGTTGCAGCACTTGGATCCCCTTAGTATAGAGCCTCTCGTCCTGATAGTGAGATGGATTACTATGAACTTTTCAGTCTATGAACGTTTCAGCCCACCCTTGTAATGTGTTCTAAACAAATACAATTAAAGATATAAATTGGAGGTGTGGTTTTCCCTTTTTATCTGTCAAATTTATGTGCAAATTTTCATGAAATTTCTATTACCTAGAAATAAAAAATAATCAAGAAAACCTCCTTTAGATTTTGAGAATGATCCAGATCAGATTCTGAATCCTGGAACTTTTTAAAGGATCTTTTACCATTGTGAGATTTGACAATTTTTCACATTTTTGTTGATATGGGGGATTGCAGTGCTTTGGCTGAGGTTTGCGTTCTACCATATTTCTGTAAAGACTGGGCGTACACTCAATGGAGCACTTACATTTACATCATTTGGCAGATACTGTTATCCAGCTGCATTTTTAACTTGTTTACACAACTGAGCAGTTGAGGGTGAAGGGCTTTGCTCAAGAGCCCAACAATGGCAGATTGGTGGTACTGGGGCTTAAATTTGTAATCAGTAACCTAGAATCTTAACCTCTATGTCCCCACTCTCCGCCTGTCAAGGAATAATTACACTTCAGGATAACGAGCCAGTGATCCACACAGACCATCTCTGCTGCAGTCACCAAAAAAATCATTTTATCATATTCATCAGATTCAGTTCTCCCGGATTGTTTTTTTTTTTTTTTTAATAATCTGTCCTGTCCAGCATCATAGCAAGCCGAATGGCAGTCTGGTTGCTGTGTTGTGCTGAACAACTTTGCTTTTCCAAGGGGAGGTTTATGGGTATAAGGCTTCTCTTGATAATCTGATTCATTTATTTATTTACTGTTGAATTGTGTTATGGAATCTATGTAATCTTGCTGGACTTGACTGGAGGGGACAGAAAAAGAAAGAAGACAGCAAACAGAAGCAAAAGGGAAAGCAAAAAGAAGAAAGAGTAGACAAAAACTATAGATATAAAGAGCAACCCTTTTTTGTGTATTTTGAGCATTGCATTATCAGGACAGCTGTATGGTATATCACAGATGTGTTCATGGCAATGTATAGACCAGTGACAGTTTACTTCACTGTAAAGGCAGAGCAGATTCTTCGCAAATGCAAAACCACGGTTGGGCCAAAATTAATGATCATGTTGTCTTACTGGTTCAAAGAATTTGTACTTTTATTCAAAGCAAGCGTAAGCACTCTGGGCTTGAAAATGAAATGATGCACAGCGTGCTGTTTCGGAAACACTTTAGCTCCAGTGGAATTGTGATGTAACTAATGTATTTTTTTCATCACCCTCAACTTTCTCCCTTAGGGGATGTGTAAAACCTATCACGTACATACGTGTGGTTACGATGGCAACAATAGCAAAACGTCTTTGAGTAATTGCCTGGATTGGTTGCTAGGCAGCTGTTGCTTGGCGCGACTGGCCCATGGCCTGTAAACCCTGCTCCTGTGGCCTCTTTCTTTTTTATTCTCTGCATCTTTCACTCTTTTTGCAGTGTAGTTATTATCCGCTTTCAATCAAACCTATGTTCATGCGTCAGAGGACCCAGGGGCTTGGGAGGCTCACAGCTAGCCAAATATAAAGGAAAACTAAATTCATCAGTGCCTAATTTATTAGAATTAAGCTACTTCCCCAAAGACATGAGAGGCGTGTGAGGATGGTGGCATACAGATCCTGGCCTGGCCGTATGCTGTTTTTGGCTTGTATTTACATCTCTTCTGAGTCACACATTTTTCAGTGGAGCACTGTCTGTCCTCCTGAGTTCACTGGAATTAGGCTGTGGGTGTCCCTGGCAGTGTATGGAAGCAGCTGGCAGGCCGACTGGCTATCATCATACTTTCATCCAATTAACCTACTTCTTTCATTTTACTTCAAGGATGTGATGAAAGGCATGTTTGTTAGATAACGGTCTTCAGAGGAGGTCTTATTCAGCCAGGAAAATAGACTGAGTCATCAAAACAGGGATATGGGGCATATGATTATTTTACCCTACATTTTAGATATCTGACGTCTAATGTTCACGTAACCAACGTTTTCATTTTCACAGAAAAGCACAAGAGATAATTAAAACTAAACAGGATGTTTAAACATGTTCAGTAGTCATCATCATCACATTATTTGTCAAATAAATCTGGCCCTTTATTGTAGACTTATTTAACATTTTTGCACCTAACGGTTTGACCTAATTCTGCCAAAAAATATATATATTATTCTTAATTATTTAGCAAATTTCAGCTACACAATTCTCATGCTAGGTAACAGTTATATTTAAGATACGTAACAGTAAAACATGCACTAATATATTTTATTTTAGATTAATGAACTTAAAAAAATGTACCTTGTCAGAACAGATGCAGAGGATGGAATTGAGGAAGGGGGTATAGCTTCCAGAAATGTCTGTTAACATGCAGAGTTCGAAACACCAACGCAGGTCATTTGAGCTTAACATACAATTTGCTCATGTGCTATTTAATTGTGGAGAAACAATCCTCCTCTTTAGGCAGAATTTTTAGTTTTTCATAACAGTTTATAACACTAGAAGCTTTTGTCTATTGGTATAAAGTTCCATCGCTTATCCATCATGGTCATGGAGGAAGCTGTCGTTGCGTCCTCCTTATCTGACTTTGGGGAGAGATGGGGTACACCCTGAACAGGTCGCCAGACTATTACAGGACTAAATCAGACACAAAACCATTCACAATCACATTCACTTCAATCTTCAATCCCTTTTCTGATGAATGTTGACAAAAATCAGGGTTCACCTCTGTCATTAGTGAAATTTATCTATGTTTTGTGACAATTAGCAACATTTGAACGAATGTTTGCGAAAGATCGTTGGTGATCATTAGCAAACGTTACCGACAGTGTTTGCGACAATTTGCAACTATTTGAGATTCTTCTGCCCCTGTTTTAGAAGATGGACTTCCAGAATATGCGAATGGATTTCTGTCAGTAAGAAGAACAATGTGCTTCTTACTGACAGAAAGAAGCACAATGTGCTGCTGCTATCCTGCAATAGAATAGAAGGAAAGACAATGAAGAATAACAATAAGTAAAAGACTGATTGATGGACCGAACCCTATAAAAAAGGTGACCAAACCCTCCCCAGCATTGTGTCTACTACATGGTGAGTCAAAAATCACTTTAGCGACCAGTGTTACAACGGTTTGCAAATGTTTGCAACTGAGGAAAAAAAAAATCTGCGACAAAACTGTTTGCGACCCTAAATGAACTATTTAGCAACCTTTTTCGAACCCTGACAAATTTAGTCAGCAGTTGACCTGATGTGCATGTCTTTAGACAGTCGGAGGAAACCTAAGATCCCAGAGGAAACCTACAGAAAGAAGGGAGAAAATGCCAACTCCAAACTGACAGGCACAATTCATGCAGTAGGTTCAAACCCAGAACCTTCTTGCTGTGAGGTAACAGTGCTACCCGCGCCCCAACATTCTGCTCTTGTATGTAATCTTATTCAATCTTATCTTGAAAGACTTTCCCTCTAAAGAACATGGTACCCAGATGAAACCCACACAAGCATGGGGAGAACAGGCCAACTCCACACAAGAGCCTTGGCCGAGAGTGGAACCATGAACCTCTTGTTGTACGATGACGGCGCTAACCAAAGTGGCGTCTACTAACTCGGGCATAAAGGCTAAATTTGTTGGGTGTTGTAAAGATGGTGGTTGTTCTTCTGGCAGGTTTTTAGTTATTTATTTGACTGCTAGCCACTTCAGCTAACTTTAAATATGGTAATATGGGAAAACAAATAAGAGTGTCCACAGAATTATTTCTATGTACTATGGAAAACATTCATGTTTCTGAATGACAAATCAGTTGTTGATTGGTAAGTCATGATTATAATTGGTTAATAACAATGTTTCAGGGCTTGTTCTGTAATTTGCTCTGTACATTCTGCATTATTGTAATCTGTATGTGGCTTGCATTTGAAGGGTTAAAGAAAAGTCATCTGATCTGTCTACGCAATCTCATTTTAAAGACGTTCATTCTCAGGGGAGTTTTTAATTAAGGCTGCACTAAAATAACTCAAGTGAATGATTATTTTAAAGTGGTCTGTATGTAATTTGCATAAATTAATCCCTAAAATGAGGTTTTCTGTGCAGCAGGAACACATTTACTGTGTGAGTGACCCACTTTACAAGGAAATCATGATTTAAAATCCAGTAGATAAGTTATTTAGTGGAATAAATTCTAACAAGCCCCTTTAAGCTTGCAGGAAAGTAACATATTTCAAAAAAAAAAAAATTACAACCTGATTGCATTTAACTTTGTGAAAATGTATAATATTTTTTGATGTTGGTCTGATCAGATCACTTTTCGTCAAGAAAACTACTGAATGGAACATCATAATGTTTTGTATATTGGTTCCCCCTATGGTGTAGTTGTGCACCTGGGTATTTTTTATTTTTTTATCTCATTTATATATTCAATATGTCCATCAGATGGCCATGTTGATTTTTCTTGTGGCTGCTATTGCAAGAAAACTATTGATTAGAATTTTATGATATTTTGCATACAGGTTCCCCAAATGGTTATGTAATGCACCTGGGTATTACTCTTTTTAAATACCTGAAAAAGTGATCATTACTGAAAAGTTTCAGTTCAATGCTACATGGTTGCTGGATGATGGGTGCCAAGATCCATATGGTTCTCTAGTTAATAATTGAATTTCAAAATTTACCAAGTAAAAGGAAGTAAAATACCCATAATTCACCAGTGTAGCTCCAGTACTCCTTGGTACAGAGTTTCAACTAAAATAGGAGTTCTGTAGGCACCTACAGGATAATTGTGTTAAGTTCTGTTGACTGCAAAGGCCATAATATTCATTTACATTAGTCACACTGAGCCATAGATTTCAGTTGTGAAGACTGTATTTGCTGTAAAAAATTATAAACCAACATACAGCCAAAAGCAAGCCATTTCAAAAGCTGAGAAAATATTAAAGTTTATCAGAGCCATTGTGTATAGCCGATTGTATGCTAATAACCAGACACCAAAGAGGTCAGCCAAGGAAAACTACAGCAACTGATGACAGAAACAGTGCAGGAGCTCTGATGAAAATCCCAAAAACAACATTCAAGGACTTTACCATCAACATCCCCTGGGCAGGGGTGATTGTGTCTCAATACACTATTCAAAGAAGACTTCCAGAGAAGGAATATGGAGGTGATATTAACCACTCATTAGTGATCCTCAAAAAAAAAAAAAAAAAGCTGATTGAAATCTACAAAGAAATAGTGATGAGCAACGAAAGATCAATATCAACCTCTAATAATGTAAAGGAAAGACCAAAATGTGGAGATAGAAAGGATCTGCATATGATCCAAAACAAATGAACTCATAGGTCAAGCACAGTGGAGGTAGTGTTATGTTTTCACTAATGAGTTCATTAATGAGAATGAGTTCACTAACCTTTATTCATGATGGAACTCATGATGGAAGCTGAATGAATTCAGAAGTCTACAGAAACATACTCTATCACTTGCGTCATCATCAAGCAAGACCGTAACACAACAAGGCACTTCATCAGGAGGAGAAAAGTGGAAGGTTTTATATTCAACCACCAGATATCAACATAACCATAAGCTTTTCACCTCCTGAAGGGGAAACTGAAGGTAGCAAACAAACAAACGGCAAAAGAAAATGCTGTGCAAGCCTGGAAAAGCAACACAAATGAAGAATGCGGTGATTTGGTGATGTCATGAGTTGCCAGTTTCATGCAGGTAGTGCAAATAAGGGATATGCAAGTGTTAGGTACTTTAATTACTCCCAGCTGAAACAGCTCAGGTGGAGGTATCAAAATCACTAGCATTTGTGGGTCCTTTGGTCTGTTTTTTTAGTTTGTCTCTGAGCAAAATTCTGACCACACCCATGCTTGGATTTTCACCAAACTTGGTGGGGACACTACCCTACCTGAGTCCCAGAAATTATTTGATTTTACAATGTCAAGGTCAAAGGTTTAAGGTCAGTCCAAGGTCACAAAAGACTGAATGCTGATTGTCATGCCGTTACTATGGAACACAAAAAGGAAACCATACACTGGCTTTCAGCTGACAAATTCCTTAAGTGTCCTTGAAAGGTCAAACTTCAGCCATCTTGTAAAAACTTCAAACTATTACCCATATAGAACATATTTGATGCCATATCCGTGCTGTAAGGCAGAGATGACATACGTTCTATGAATGCCCCTCTAGTTTACTTTAAGACTTTGTGCTCACCAAAAAAGTTATTGGTCTGTCATCAAAGGCATCGTGTTCTAAGTTATTTAATAAGTCGAGATGTAAATATCAGGAAAGTAAAGCTGATGTCTTCAGCATGTAGTAAAAGAAGGGCACTGTATCTCTGCATACGTGTGTGTGTGTGTGTGTGTGTAAGACAGAGAGAAATGAACATTTTCACCTCTCCTTAATCATGACACAAGGGGAATTATTTAACCCTTAAGGGTCCAGGTTATAATACACTACTTTTAATTTTACCTTGTTTCACCTTAAACCTGTTTACTTTGCCTTGTTTGGAGTTATTTTTTTCAGCACAACCTTACCTGTGTGACCTTACAGTTACTTTTTTAATTCTACATACTGCATTATCACACTGGACCTAAAAGAACACAAAAAACACAAAATCAATTTAAAAAAAGGTTGTTTTATTGCTGTGAAAAACACAGACATGTTTAACGAACCATTTTTATAACTTCGAATGCAAATATAAAACTTCAAATAAAAAGAAATTGTGTACAAATTTAGCACTGACATTTCCAGGGTGTTACTCCTCCTGTTGTCCACTTGATGGCAGCATTTACCTCCAGACTGCCTTGGGGTTTTTTTTGTGACATCATCCATGTAAACTGCCATCGCAGGTAGTTAAATTAAAAGCATTAAATAATAATAATAATAATACATTTTATTTCTAGCACACTTTTCATTCATTGCAAATCTCAGAGTGAGTAAACTCGCTTAATCATAACTCTGATTTTACTTGGCCTATTAACACCATTTAAAAACTGGTATATAGTTTAAAGTCCTGCAGTTCTGATGCGAGTTAAAAGTGAGACTCGGCAAGATTGCGTTTTCCTGCTACATCATCTTAAATCAGCTACGTGATTTGGACGCGCTGGTGCGTCCATCGACTCTTTAATTAAGACACACCATAGGCTATAGATGTGGTAGATATACTACAGAGCTGTATTGTCTGAAATGCATAGATATCATAATTGTTCATATTTTGAAGCTGTGAAATTCCCTATTTATATTCTAATTTATTTATTTTTTAACCACAGTGACTTTTTGGAAATGAAATATTTTATCTCCTATACATTTTGCCCTAGACTAACTATCTAGCCTAATGAAAGTCTTGTAGACATTAAACTAGCATAATTTCCCAATAAAGGAGCTTTTGCACCCAGTGCAGCACTTTAATTTAGCTAATGCAAATTAAAGAAGAAGAAGGAGAATGTCATTAGTAAACCAGTCATGGCAATGGGCATTTGTAAAATGATTTATTAACACTGTTAACTCCAAATGCTCTTCATGTATGTGTGTGGTGCACTTAAATCCAGGTAGCATGCATAGTTCTTGAAGTTCTCCTAGTTTTTATAAATACTCATGTCATGTCTGTTAAGCTCTACTTTTATCTAGTTGAAGGCCTGCCTGCTAGTACACCATTTATGGAACCATTTCCACCAGCGTCATAGAAGAGCCTCTTGTGTATAGCAGTGTTTCTAGGACTGCAAGTTCATAGTATTAATTTTGATGGAGAGTTGACCTGGATAAGATGGCCAAATCTCACCATCCATTTGGGACAGCAGATTTGTTTGGCTAAGAATCTGCCAGGATTTTCTAATTACAAATGAAAACAGCAGTAGAATCTGTCTTGTAGCCATGAGTGGGACACTCTGATCTAGGTGGTGAATCAGCAGGAGAGTAGGAAAGGCATGAAGTTGAGAATATGGTCATTTTTGGCCAAAAAGCCTCCTGCCCACACTTCACCATGGAGAAAGCCAATCATCCGTATTTTAACCTGGAATATGTGAAGAGGTCCATATGTACTCCATATACTAGTTAAACCAGGTAATAAGTGGCCCTAATTCTTCTTGAATTTTTTGCGAAAGTTAAAAGCTTACACTTACTTAGTCACAAGCCCATGGTTGACTTGAAAGTTTGAGAAGTGAAATACTCAGATAAGATAATCACAGTGATTGATGAGGTAAAACCAGTGCCATCTCTTCCGCCCAGACTTCAGGGCCAGTCATTTTCTTTTTTTTAACTGTGTGAACTTGAACACACAACTTCCCAGGAAGTCAGGGTAATGACCTAACAGGCCAGGAAATTATGGCATTGAGAGTAAATTTCAAGTAAGAGCTTTATCCCGGGTGATGTCATAGCCAGGGAGCACATGATAGCTAATTGCCTGAGATCTCAGGAAGAAACAAATGGCATCTCTGAGCTTATGCATATGAAGGTAGGTGGATATTGCTTTCCTCCAAGTGCCACACCACTCCTGATTCTGAGAACGTGAGCAGCAGTTTGGGAAAAAATGTGGTCAGCTGGCATCACATGCCTCAGAGGAATGACTTGGTGATCATCTTTCTCCCTGGTTATTAGCTGGTTTTAAGATGTCCGATAGGTGGGAGTTAGCCGTAACTGAAATCAGGGATGAAAGACAATAATATATGAAATTACTCTTATTTTTAATCTGCTAATCTTATTTTTATTCAGTAATCCTACTGTATTATAAATTAAAACGTTTTGTGTTTTTCAATTGTATCATCAGTTTCACTAGGACCTGTATACACCCATAGGTCATTATACCTTTACATTTTAAATATACATATTCTCTCCACCTGCTGCAAGTCAGTGAGGCCATCCTTACCACCCAGGCTAACCTCTTTCATTAGTATAATCCAACACACCATGAATTTTCAAGCTTTCAGGAGTCCAGGGTTCATTTGAGTCTTCCAGAAAGTGTATTTAATGGGAGAGCATCATCTCCCACCTGCTATTCCTAATCCACCAAATAGTAGAACACTGCAATATCGCAGTGACATTTATGATGGAAATTAAAATTCAAACATTTCCTTAGGAGCTATGACCCAGATCATGTACTAGTATATTTTGACTTACTAATGAGTAGAGTGGTTTGAGTTTAGGACACTTGAATTTTTTTTATTATTATTTTTTTTTTACTTAGGCCCAGCAAAAGTCTGGATATGGCTTTATTTAACATTGATGCCTATCCATACTATTCTTTTTTTTTTGAAATTAAAATAAATTACTGATGCATTCATGAGTTGCCATTGGTGAAAAAAGTAACGCATGGGAATGAGATGATAACTCATGGAGGAATAAGAGAATGTAATTCGTGGCCACTGGATAATAACCTGTGATCTCAGGTAGTAATGTGTGGTAAAGAGCTCATTAAGTCATGGCCACATCTTTATTTATGGGTGGGAATGAGATTTTTTTTCAGGTTCCAGACTGGTGGACTGTCAGACTTTGAAGGATGCTTTTCATCATCCAGTGAATAAACGCAGGCTTTATGTACTGTGAAATTTATTGTGGATTACTAATTTGAGGCCACAAATTAAATTACCTTGTTCCCACACATTATGAACTTGAGGGCACAAGTTATCATTTTTTGTTTGTTTGTTTGTTTTACCCAGCATCACCTCCCGAGTTCTTTATATGAGAGCTTTTGTTAGGGTCTTAAATAAATAAATAAAGAGTTTTACTAGAAATTTTTTATACCTCAGTATCCATGCTCTCGATATGATGTATGTCTAAAGATATAGAATGCTGGCGGGCTGTGTGTGATAGATGGCTGTCCTCTAAGGGAAGTGAGCCACAGCTTGAGAAAACCACATGATCATCTGCTGCTCAGCTCCTACACATGCTGTTGTTCTGTTCACAGCACTGAGTCATCATCATCGTCCCGCTGCCCTGGTATTTCAGTGCATAGTGGTTTGTGGTCAAGACTTTCAGCTTTGCAGTGGTGACAGTGTTCTTGAGGTCAGAACAATTTCTTCATGAGCACTGATGGCCCAGAAGAGATGGCCATGAAATGATGAACTGAATATTTGTGCAGTTGCCTTGTGTAGGCCTTGTTGAATCTATAGCTGGATCGATGTACCACTGTATCTCTGTAATAAGAATGTTCCTCTGTTTTATTCAGTTAATTATAGTTTTGAATACAGCTCATTCAGGATGATTGGAGATGGATGGATTGCCCACTATGTCTTGGGGAAAAGTAGAATTTTAATGATACTTGGGGATCTTTCAGGTGTATATACATAATCACACACAAACACACACCCATTTCCACAGCCAGACACAATTTGTCACATATCTAGCACAACAACCATTGCTGTTAGTGTGTCTTAATTAATTAATTAATTCACATTGTGTCCTGTTTGAGGACAGGTGAAAATGTCTCTCTCTCCCTCTCTCTCTCTCTCTCTCCCCCCTCTCTCTTTCTCTCTCTCTCTCTCTCTCTCTCTTTCACTCACACACCCACACACAGTCTTGTTTTCATAACTTCCATAAAAGGGGACAATACAAAGACCTACACTCATTTCCTGGAGATTTAATGTAATCATAACCTTGACCCAACTCCAATCTATAAAAAGACAAGTCCCCATAATGTGGAGGTGTAAACAGATTTAGGTCCCCATATAATGATAAATACCTATCACTCTCTCTTACACACACACACACACACACACACACATACACAAACATTATCAGCATAATTTGGCTTGTGTTTGTTTATGTATGACACATGTTGTATGTAGTTTGTTTCTGGTTTATGTAACTTATGTTTGTTTATATGTAAGTTGTAGTTAGTTTATCTCTTTAATTCTTTACACTTTTAAAAAGTAAATTTCAAATTCTTCCTATATAATAAATAATTCCTTAAATTAATTTTACTATCTAGAGCTGCTTTGTGACACTGTCAGTTGTAAAAATTGCTATACAAGTAAAACAGAATTGAATTGAAAATTGTAATCAGAGGCCAAGTACTAAAGAGGCTGGAATTATATTGAATGTTCCTCCTCCATCTCCACATTTCAAAATGAAGTTTGCATACAAAGCTCTAAGCCATAGAGACTCAATTTTATCAGTAGGTAGTGCTCCCTCCTGCTGTAAGGTGACACTATAGTGCAGAGTTTTACATTTTAGTTCATATGTATTGATCTGTCGTTTCTACAACCAAAAAAAATTACCACTGGTTCCCTGGCCACCACATTTCAGTTCATGCTAATGAGGCAGAGATTACCAGTGTGTCCCAATTCAGGGATAAGTATATACACACTGCGAATTATGGCAACATGCAGTGCCTTATGAAGCTTTATGAATTCTAATTATCTAATTAGATCCCAGTGTTAGACCTATTGGAAGGTTTCTGTCTATGTAAATATAATGACTATCATAATATTACTTTACCTCAGTACAAAGTTTGTATAGGAACTTTCCAATATATCTAATGCCAGGATATAATTAATCAAATGTCTAGTAATAATAACATGAACAATATATAACTCATGCGAAAGGTAATAACTTACTAGGAATGAGCGCGCACTCGTGGACTGCGGACAGACAAACACACGCATGCAGTTTCCTTCAGAACGGAAATCAGCATGTCAGAGTACCTTCCGCGTAGCTCACACAAAAGGTAATGGCAAGACAATCAGTGTCATTCATGTTACATATATTTGTGTGTGTGTGTGTGTTAGGAATGCCAGTCCTGTTGGAGTTCTACTCACTGCAGTAGTAGCATTGTGCTACAGAGTGGCCATCGTATATGAGGGGTAAGATGTATATCATTTTATGATATCATTTATTTTGATATTTTTTCCTTGATAAACTCAAAATATTGTTGTTTTGTTTAACTGTTTGTGCAAAATGAGACCTAATCCTATTGGAGTCGCAGTGGCAACCCATCGGAGTTTAGAAGTGAGCCACTCTACAGAATAATTTAGAAAGAACCATGGAAGAATCTATTCCCAAGTACAATGAAGGGAAATTAATAACTGTCCCTGTTTACATACAGACATATCAAAAAAAAAAAAGAAGAAGAACGAAGCATGGACCAAGGTATCCTATTCCAGGCGAGTTGGTGAAGTGCATAAAGTCTCACCAGCTAATTGACTAGTCATCTAGTCGACTACCTTTACCACTGGTGAGCGCTATAGGCAACTGTCAACAGCTAATGGAAAAATGTCGGCTGTGTACAGCTAAACTGATGTACAACAGGGAGACCTTTGCTATGCTCAGTCGTCTGAAAATGAAACAGTCAGCCAACAGCTAGTACTAGCAGTAATGCTAGCACCAGCGAGCAATTCACTGCCCAGTGGCAGACTATCATTAGTGACTTTTTCCAAGCACCCAGTCATGGAAAATCGTTCTTTTTGTGTCTTTTGTTACATAACGACTAGCCAACTGCTATTCTGAAAAACTTGGCAACTAGTAAAATTTGTACTGAACCCCCTTCTGTATGTTTTTATATTCAGTGACAATAACACCACAGCATGCAGGAGACTGCTGCATAAGATCCTAATGCAATAATTTATGACCTCACTGCTTATCTGTAGGGCAGTGTAGTGGTTAGCATGTCCACCTCATAGCAAGGTCTAAGTCCAATTCCCAGGCTCAGCAAAGGTGTTTCTGTGTGGAGTTCGCATGGGTTTCCTCCGGGTACCCCAGTTTCTCCCACAGTCCAAATACATGCACGTTAGGCTAATTGGCTGTTCCAGATTGCCCCCAGCTATGAGTGTGAGTTCATAGTTGATGGGGTTTGCCCAGCAAGGCACTGGCGAGCTGTCCAGGGTGTACCCTGCTCTCACCCAGAATCGGCTGAGATAGGCTGAAGCCTCCCCGTGACCCTAATAAAGGATTAAATGAATGAATGATTATCCGTAACTGTACAGCCTGACCAAACATGATCTGCTATTTGTTTATGATTTAATGATTGACACAGAAAACTAACACCAATGATAGTAAAGGTTTCCTACAGCTTGCATGTCAAGTATGGCTTTTACTTGGTTTATTAGTTTATTTTCCTTCATCAAACACTTTCTTACCCTCACATTTAAAAGATTTCATCATGTTCACTTGTACCCTAGTGGTGGTCAGTCGACACACCGAAAGCAGTTAAGAACGAACTTGTAGCTCATCATTTCTTCTGATTCCCAGAGCATCCACACATTTCCACAGCGTCTTTGACCGAGTCGCCTGAACAAAGT
Source organism: Neosilurus mollespiculum (assembly GCA_030014195.1). NCBI lineage: Eukaryota > Metazoa > Chordata > Actinopteri > Siluriformes > Plotosidae > Neosilurus > Neosilurus mollespiculum. The sequence continues at coordinate 19,930,499 of JAQMYF010000021.1, forward strand.
TTGGTCTGAACATATGATTAGTAGGGAGCCGAGGAAAGTGAAAAAAATTCAGACATTGGAAATCTGATGTTGGTTTTCCCATATACATGATGAGATGAGAGAGATGAGGACCGAGAGAAAGACAGCAATAATGAACACAGAAAACAACAGCAACAGCAGAGGGAACTCATTTACAGTCTGCCTCAGCATGTGGCCAAAATAATGATGAGTAACTTGAACAGCGTTGTCAACAATCTCTCTCTCTCTCTCTCTCTCTCTCTCTCTCTCTCTCTCTCTCTCTCTCTCTCTCTCTCACTCACTCACACTCTCACGCTCTCTCTCTCTATCTCTCTCTGTCTCTCTGT
>JAQMYF010000021.1:19945325-19958383 GCA_030014195.1 Neosilurus mollespiculum
GGGTCTGATGGTGATCCACTCATAGTTGATAATTCTGGGAGATTATTAATAAAACTCTGCGCAGTAGTTGATGTAAAAGTACGCTTAATGCGATAACATTAGGCTAACCTGTTGTTCCAAATTTCCCGTAGGTGTGAGTGTGTGAATGGTTGTGCGTGTGTTGGCTGTGTGATGGACTGGCGAGCTGTTCAGCGTGTACTCTGCCAGAGTCATTTGAGATGGGCTCCAGACTCCCTGTGACTCGAGTAGGAGTAAGCAAATGAGTGTGAGTGAATGTTTTGTAAAAGAAAATTCTTAAAACCATCTATCATTTTCATCCATTTCACAATTATGCACCACTTTGTGTTGGTCTATCACATAACATCCCATTAAAATACATTTAGGTTTATGGTTGTAACGTGAGAAAATGTGCGAAAGTTCAGGCGGTATCAGTACTTTTGAAAGCTACCGTATTTATTTTATATCATCACAAAATCAAGCATCTTTGATTCACATTTACTTTTTATTGCTTTATCAATCAAACTGCATCAGAAACAAATGTTTAACTTAATAAAAGAACAATTTTTCACTGCTCGCATCATCTAGGTCTGTGTTGTAGGTCAGCATCTTAATTGATGATAGTTCTGCACTTTCGCCACCAGATGAGTTGCACGTTATGTTTACATTTTCCAAATCACTGTGCCTGGTGCATGAGTCATTAACACTCACGTATAGGTGTAAGCAAATGGTTTCAGGATGCAATCTTGGCCGATACCATTTTATTTCCAAGAGAAAACACTGTATTTTTGTATACTTGATATACCAAATAGACACCTTTTAAGCCCCACTGGAGACAACATTGTGCGAACACAAGCAAGAGACCTGTTCTACAAGCTATCAAATAACATGAAAGTGTCAATAAACATTTCAGTACAATGAGCTTTACAACAGAAATTGCTTTACACAGCAGTTTCCCAGAAAGAGCTTATAAGAGAACAACATCAACAGTTTTGATAAAACCTCTGCAACACTTCAAAACGCACATTCGAACATTTGCTCGGGTCTGATCAGCAAGCACATGGATTACTTTTAAAAGCACTAAATATATCAACAATATCTAAGCACTCAGCATCACACACACTCACACACACACACATACCATTAACAGCTCTGAGAATTTAGCTGACATGTATCCATTGATCCATTATCTTACATTTTTAGCTCATTTATACAACAGACCATTTAATGATTAAGGGCCTTGCTCAAGGGCCAACGGTGGCAGCTTTGTGGTACTGGGGCTTGAACCCCCAACCTTCTTCAATAACCCAGAGCCTTAACCCCTGAGCCACCACTTCAGAAGAAATTGATGTAACACATGAAATCTCCTTCAGTATACTTAAGAAAAAATGTCTGCAGTGTTGGGGCAGTGGTGGCCCAGTGGTAGGGTGCTGGCTTACTGATTCATAGGTCATGGGTTCAAGCCCGACAATCACTGTGTTGTCACCCCCCCATCCCCCCCCCCCCCTTCCCCCCGTGCAGCTAACTGTGTTATCAAAGGCCAGCCATGTCTCTCACTGTCTGTGGTAAAGGGCATGCAAAAGAACCATTGCTGTCGTTTGTAAAGAGTAGGCCATTGGGTTGCCGTCAGCAGGTTTTTTCCCTGCGATGGACTGGCGAGCTGTCCAGAGTCGGCTGAGATGGGCGCCAGCCTCCCCGCGATCCTAATTAAGATTAAGACGTTCAGAAATTTAATGAAAAAATGTCTGCAGTGTTAGTTTGGTAGAGTTCTACAGGGTGAATCAGTACAGACGTAATTCATATTTCGGTAATAATTTGGAGTACGAAGAGAAACAACTCCGGTTTTATCCCTATGAAGCAGCCTAATATCCTATTTTCTCTCATTCTGTCCAATAGGACCCATATTGAGAGTGAAGGTCGGATGGCCATGAATATTTGCCATATAGTGCCTGTGGTGTGACCCCACCGAAAGAATGTGTAGGAGGTGGGATCCATTATTTTGAATTGAAAACACTTTTTGGAAGGCTTGGTGACGCTACACATAATTTTCATGCTCTCAAATATATGTAGCATGGCTTACTGAGGAGGAACTCTCACTGAGGAGTTTCTGTGGTGCTTCAGGCTCTACAGATTGGAGAAAGTATGTAAAAAGCCTTCCCCTGGTTTCTTCCCACAGTCCAAAGAAATTCAGGCCAACTGGCTGCTGTAAATTGTCAGTAGATGAGATGTGAAAGTGAATTGTTGTTTGTGTCTTCGTTAGTTCAGTAATAGTTTGGCGAACTGTTCAGGGTATACCTCGCCTCTCACCCAAAGTCAGTTGGGATTGGCAAAACCATAACAGATAATTGGTATGGCTGGATGGATGGATGTGGACCATTGATATCCAGCACATCTTACAGTGTGCTTGGGGACATGGTTTTGGGAGGGATTCGTGTTTTAACAGCTAGTATCATTATATTATTAGCCATTCAGTATTCTGGATTGGGGCAATTCCATGTGACTTATGTTATGCCTTTGAGAGAAAAATAAACTTTGGTGCTGCCTCTCATTCATTCATTCATTTTCTGAAGTGCTTAAACCGAATTAGGCTCGCGGGGAGGCTGGCACCCATCTCAGCCGACTCTGGGCGAGGGCAGAGTACACCCTGGACAGCTCGCCAGGCCATCGCAGTGCTTTTATCATAGAAGATAATTTTTCTCATGTCTGATCTTATGTTTGTTTATTACTTAGCCCTTGGCCTTTAAAATAAAAGTCATGAAGTTGGTAAATGCGGGATCGATTAAGACCAGCATTGACTTGACCAAGAATAACTTATATCATGCATTTTTACAAAGAAAAATATCTCTCTCATTTTCTCATTTTGACCTCAAACTATTACACTAGGCAGGAAATGCATGCCGCAGTTTAAGAGACCACATATTATTTTAACTAAAAAAAAAGAAACATGTTATATGTCATATAAGATGTATATATATATCAAACCCCTATCACATGATCAAATTTTGATTGATTGCAGTCATTTGTAATTTTACTTTATTTGTGTCCATAATAGAAGGAGAATTCAGATTATCCATTTGTTATTTTCATCAGAGAATTTGTTAGAATAAAAAAAGAACATTTTGTGAATTGTGTTACGAGAATCTGTGATAATTTTTCATGCCATGCCACTCACATACTTTGGTCTGCATGACTATACATTTGCATTATCTGTCTGTTAGATTTGTATCAAGCTAATATTATATCACCAATAAATGTCCAGAGCAATAATAAATACTGTCATTTACAGGCAAAAAGGGGGCATTTTGACCCCTTGAAACAAAACCGATACAAGGCTCAGATTCGGAGGCTGACAGCTGTAGAAGATGGCGATGCTGGGTCCTAAAATCATGATTCCCCTTAATTAACTTTATTTTTAAACCTTAATTGACTCATTTGATTTATCAATTACAAAAGAAATTTAAAATAAATTCTTAGTTTTATTTATTTATTTATTTTCAATTCTGTCCATTATTTGATGGAATTGGCCATGGGTCAAATTTTTAACCATGGACCTTTGCATGTCACACCCCACCCCCATCCCTCGTGTACCTGCTTCCCCTCTGATTGTAGGCCTGGGTTAAGCATTTATCTTTAAAGTTTCACTATAATGACTGACTGCTGTTAAAAACAGCAAACAGTTATTGGGTTGAAAAGTTTGTAAGAAGGTGTGTGTGTGTGTGTGTGTGTGTGAGAGAGAGAGAGAGAGAGAGAGAGAGAGAGAGAGAGAGAGAATGAATTCCTTTATATAACTGAAACAGTATAAGGATTTATAGTTATGAAATATTTTACAGATTTTATTGGTTCACTGAGACCACGTGGTTCATGCTGACACGTGCGACCTCTTGTGGCTCAAGCAGCTCAAAAGGTGTGGATCGAAACAACCATTCATCTCGGTCAGTTTCACCTATTCAGTGATTATCTCTATCTTCAGTCTAGCCCAGTCTCACTCTCACAGCAGTCAACCTTCACTATACAGCTTTATTGAGTCCAAGTTCAATTGTATACATTCTTATCCAAATCCACATGCTTAGGAATGAAGGATGTGAATCTGTTGAATGGATTATAGTACTTCAGATGGACCAGTGTTTCTTTCTACCTCTTTTTTAATATCTGAATGTTAAAATTAATAAATAAATAAAATTTTTTTATTAATTATTCATTAATCTTGTGGAAGTGCGTGCCTCTATTAATATCGTGATGAGCATTTCTAAAGTTTATATATTGGTAAATAAGTTGATTTTACGCATGCATTAAGCTTTTTACGCATGCATTAAGCTTTTTTACGCATGCATTAAGCTTTTTACGCATGCATTAAGCTTTTTACGCATGCATTAAGCTTTTTACGCATGCATGTTTGCACACACATAGTGTCCTTTTTCAGGTGCACATTAGTTGCAGGTTAAAATAAATTCATTTATTCATTCATTCACTAAAAATGTGTGTTCTGTGTGTGGAAATATCTGGATTTATTGGGTTGATTTTATGGTTTCTTGGTGCAAAGATTGACAATAACTTTCCTGCAACAAATTATTTGGTAAATATAGGCTACTGCTTATAACCACCACACACTAAAACCAGGCGGTGGTGTTTTCAATACAAAGCCAACCTGGCAACCCAGTGCTGGGCGCGTGCATCTGAATGGCGTGCGCGAGTGACGCATCCCGACGAGGAGGCGGTCCGAGCGTCTCAGACACATATAAATATATCGAACCTCCAGTCAGTCCCCCAGTTACACCTGGTGGCACTTCAACACACACTGGTTTTATTGCTGAAGCCCGAGCAGATTGCTTAAAACCTCGTGGACCTATAAATCATGATTAAGAAAATGTCTCCCTCAGAGAATGAGTTTGACATCCCAGCCAAGAACTGCTACAGGATGGTTATTCTGGGCTCCACTAAAGTGGGCAAGTCGGCTATAGTGTCCCGGTTCCTGACCGGAAGGTTTGATGAGCAGTACACTCCCACCATAGAGGACTTCCACCGAAAACTTTACAGCATCAGAGGAGATGTTTACCAGCTGGATATTCTGGACACATCTGGAAATCACCCGTTTCCTGCAATGAGGAGGCTCTCCATACTGACCGGTAAATATCCTCTCATCCTGTGTAGAGTGTGTGTGTGTGTTTTTTATATATATATATATATATATATATATATATATAGGTTGAGGGGGTTTGGGAAGAGCACCACACCTGGTGTATTTCGAACACCTCGTACAGATGTTGATCTCGCGCTCTTTGTTCGTCCTCAGGTGATGTGTTCGTGCTGGTGTTCAGCCTGGATAACCGCGAGTCGTTTACCGAAGTGCAGCGCCTGAAGCGGCAGATCTATGAGACCAAGTCGTGCCTGAAAAACAAGACTAAGGAGAACATGGCTGTCCCGCTGGTGATCTGCGGGAATAAAGGGGACCGTGAGTTCCAGCGAGAAGTGGCGCGTGAGGAGATCGAGCAGCTCGTGGCCGGGGATGAGCAGTGCGCCTACTTCGAGATCTCCGCCAAACGCAACACCAACGTCGACATGATGTTCCGACGGCTGTTCGCCATGGCCAAGCTACCCAACGAGATGAGCCCTGACATGCACCGCAAAGTCTCCGCGCAGTACTGCGACATGCTGCACCGCAAGTCTTTTAAGGGCAAGAAGCCGAGAGACACCGACGCGTACGGTGTGGTTGCGCCTTTCGCGCGCCGCCCGAGCGTCCACAGCGACCTCATGTACATCAAGGAAAAGGCGGTCGGCGGCGCCCAGGGCAAGGACAGGTGTGTGATCAGCTAAAACGGTGAAATGACTCGCGCCGAAACGCGTTTGTTGAACTGCACGCTGGATTGGCGTGCGTGCGCGCGCCCGGATGGAGACGCGAAGTGTGCACGGCGCAGAAAGCGCTCACTCGGGACGCCCTGCGTGTCGCGCGCTTCATACAACCCGCGAGAGGCGCGTTAGCGGGGCGCTGAGTGTATCCGGGTCACCCCGCGCGCCCGCTAGTCTCCATTAAAGTCTCGTGCTTGTACACCTGCATTTGTCAGAGATGTGCTGAAAGGCGGCACGCGCGCACGGCTGCAGTGTTGAATTCATTACCTGCTAGTGTTTACAGTTTTATATGGTTTCTTAAATTACTGGACTTGGACTTTGCTTTCTGGAACAAATTGTTGTGGGTGTTTTGTTTATTCTTTCTATGACTGTAAATGTTTTTCAACAAAAATAAATAAATAAAGCAACTGTCAAATCAGTCTGTCTCTCCTTTCCTTAGTTATTGCACCTCAGTGGCAGACAGATTAGTTTGGCGTGTTAGTCTTATTACAGCCTCCACACAGTTTAGAGTCAATTCAAAGGATTACTGAAACTAACACACAATCTTTACTTAAAATATCAGCACATTCTATTATTATTATTTGTATTTATTTATTTGTTTGTTAATATTTATTATTATTTATTAGCTGAAAAATCCAGCTTGGTCTGGCCAGCTACTTGTGCAACAGTGTAAACAAATTATTCTGAGGAGAGTAATTACAATAAGGTAATTGGTGGTGGTGATGGTGTTGTTCACTCTTCTGAAGCATCCTTTTTAAGATGATCAGCCGCCAGCTTCCAAAACACAACCCGAACCGATGTTGACACCACTGCATTAATAGCAGTAATTTACAAACTAAAGCTTTTAGCTGGGTTTTGGACAGCTAGCAGCTACCTAGACTGAGGTGGATTTTTCAGCAGGGAGGATTAAATGACACAACGATTCTGTTGTTGTTGTGTTTTTTTTCCCCCATCATTTAAGATATATTCAGGGTCTTGCTGTAAAAACATTACATTTTCTGCAGATATTATTCAATCATTTGCCGGACTGTTTAATCCTACTAGGGTCACATGGCAACTGGAGCCTATATCAGCTGACTCAGGGCGAAGAAAGGGTACACCCTGAACAGCTCACCAGACCATTGCAAGGGCGCATGCACACACACCCAGGGGAAATTTGGAACATCCAAATAGCTTAATGTGCATGTCGTTGTAATGTAGGAAGAAACCAGTGGACCCGGAGTCAACCCACCTGTTTGGGAGAACATGCAAACTCCACACAGAAACACCCTCGCCAAGCTTGGTACTCAGACTCAGAACCTTCTTGCTGTGTTTATTACAAAACAGTAAGGCAATTAGGGGCAAAAAAAAAAAAAAAATTGTTCACCCTCCTGAAAAAAAAAACAGTTTATGATGACCAACTCCCAGATTTCAAAACAATATTTGAGCTGATCAATGAAATTATTTACCAGGTTCTCGACGAACTGAGTAAATTTCTCAGCAAATGTTTGTCTACACCACTGTAGCAGAAATTTAGTTGCATCTGCTCAGACCAAGATGGATTTTTTCAGAAAAAAGGATTACATGACATCATTATTCTGTTTAGTTTTTTCATTATTAAAATATAGTCATGGCCTAGCTGTAAAAACATCATTCTTAGAATATCTTAAATTATACGAAAGACAAAGTGTTATGCAAACTCACATAAGCCATTTCACCTTTAAACAGAGCCAATTCAGCAATATAGACTTCATTTAAATTTAGGTCAATTCAGGTAAAGTCGTTACATCTCTATAATTTAAAGGCCTCTCTACAAGCCCTTATTAAATGCAGATATTAATGAAGTCTAATTCAAACAGTTAGTTACATTACAATATCACCATTTTAACACTGACATTTATTTATCAAAAGAAAGGTTGGGTAGTTTAACTGAAGCCCATTCCACACTGAGAAGACCATACACTGATATGAAACAGTTATTGTTTATTATAGCCCATATGCAAAATAAAACAGGATTAACATTGGCTCTTTGATTTTTGTGAAGCTGAAAGCGTCCTCTTCATATGGACCATCATCTCCGAGAATGATCCACTCCACGCCTCCATCGAAGAGGTTTTGTTTATGTGTGTGTTGTTGTTTGTCTGTTGGAGTTCAAACAATAGTCCAAAAGTTTTTAATACTGTGTTGTGGACATCAGGAGGGTTTGGGAATATCAAACATGCACAACCCCTTGTATTTCTGTAACAGCTGATTCTTGGTGCGGACTTGCTCTCTTAGGGTGCAGAGTTTTTGCTGCTGCACCTCAGAGCTCAGGTCGATGCCGGGCATGGCCAATATCTGCTCCCGTGTGTCCTGGATCCGTGTCCTCAGCTTGTTTAACTCCTGATGTACATCCTGGTTGTCTTTGTCCATGCTGTGGAGTGAACAAAGTGAACTCAGGTTAGCATTAGTGTAAACACCAACTCTGATAGCACACTATCATGGCACAGAAGTGGTGTATATGCAAACAGACACCCAGACAAACCAGCAGCGCGTGTCATAAACACTACACATCACAACACATCCAGGAAAGAAGAATGAAAATGTTTACCCATTAGCTAACAAGCTAACCTTAGCAAAACTAATATCACTTCATAACAGTTATGTCCACCCTCATTGAGTTTATATTAGAATTACAAACTACACATAATATCTTAACTTAAATATAGTGTAAATACTCGTACCATTTGATAATGTCATGTATAAGCGGCAAAAAGGAGTAATCTTCTGTACCATCCACCACCGACACAGAAGTCGCCATGTTTGAATGCTTAAAACCACGCCCACATCCGCTTCTACGTCATAACTACGCGCCACTGAAAGAATCAGCCGATTGGTTTGGAGCCAAGTCGACGTCCGTATGACGTTGACTGCTATTTAAAAATAAATGAATAAACAAATCCATGCTCTAGCGGTTTTAATGTCTTGGAATTACCTCAAGCTAAAATAGAAATTAATCATATTAATCAACAAATTAACCGACCAACCAGTCAACAAACAAACAAACATAAATAAATAAATAAGAGCCAGCTGAGCATAAGAGCATATATATATATATAAATAAGAGCATATATATATATATATATATATATATATGTGTGTGTGTGTGTGTGTGTGTGTGTGTGTGTAGACTTTCAGAATGTATATTGTGTGTGTGTGTGTGTGTGTGGACATTTGTAATTTGTAGTTTTTCTTATTGAGAATTTATCCCTATCTTATCCTTTTCTTTACTTGGTATGGAGCAATTGTGTGCACACAATTTCCTCTGGGATCAATAAAGTATTCTGACTCTGATTATTATTAACTACGAAGTATTATAGCTAGAGTGAGAATTTAAAAATCTATGATTTTGAGAATAAAGTCATAATATTACTAGAATAAAGATGTAATGTTATGAGAACAATTAAGTAAAAGGAGAGAAAAATGTACATTTGATGTGTCTGTATTCAACTGAACAGCCTAAATAACAGACATGCTGTACGTTTTTATACTTAACATATAGGCTCTGCCTTAAAGCAGAGCACCTGATAAACGTTTGATAGGTGTCCTGGAATGGGATCGCTTTTCTCTGCCCTTCTGATTTCTGCTTTATTTGTATTAAGTGTCTAATTAGTTTAATTATTCGTTTAACGAGTTCACATGCTATCAAGCTGATCCCATGATCTCTGATCCCTCAGATGACACTGCATCAAGAATTATCATTCATCTATATCTGCTATAAGCACACAGGCTCAAAATTACTTTGGCAAACTTTTGTCAGCACCACTACAATACAACATTACATCCACAAATGCCAGTAAAAGTGAGGGTAGAGCGTTTAGAGTATTGGACTTAACATACAGCCCTGAGGAGTCCTTGTGTTTATAGTTATTGTCCCAAGTTTTACATTCTAACAGGGGTCTTTCCATGAGAAAGTTCAAGAACCAGTTACACAGGGTGGGTGGCACACCAACTGTTTCTCAGTGATCTTGGATCTCCAGGTTGAGCTATAATCAGTAAATAGCAGTTAAACATAGAAGTCCCTGCTCTTTAGGTGCATGAGGGCTGTGTGTATTGTTTTGTTGATAGCATCCTGTGTAAACCTGTTTCTTCTGTACCTGAACTGGAGAAGGCCCAGAGTATCAAGTACAGTAGTTTGGATGTGTTTCATGATGATTAACGGGGTTTCTTTGGCCCTTTGGAAAACATTTCATTTGTTTAATGATTACATTTAATTTGTTTTTAAACATTTGTAAACTTTTCTGTTTAAAAAAAGCAGCCACTGTCAGGACATTGGTTATGTATTAATTACAAGATGAGAACTCTTTCAAGTCACTCTGGCATCACGGGACCTTATTTTGGAAAAAACATTAACGGTAGTCAGTGGTAAACGACAAATACATTTTTGATTTCAGTTGTAGCTGCCGTGTTGTCACCTTACGCAACCTTTCTACATTCAATACAACCTGATTGAAACCTATTCACACCATGTTTTCACCTACTGCTCAAAATTATTTTGCCACACCACTGTTATTTTAAACTGCGCTGAACCACCACCAGAACCGCCCCCATGTAAGACATGCTCAACACCAAGTTACATAGTTGTGTTCACATATAAAATATGTGTTGTACGTCTGTCATGAAGAAAGAGGTCAGGTCTGTAACTCAGTGGTGGCTTAGTGGTTAAGGCAATGGGTTACTGATCCATAGGTCAGTGCTTCAATCCCCACTATTATCACTGTTGGGCCCTTATGCAAGGCCCTTAACCCTCAATTGCTCAGTTGTATTAAAAAAATAATAATAATTGTAAGTCACTCTGGATAAGAGCATCTGCCAAATGCTGTAAATATAACTCAAACTATACGATATTTACACAAAAGACTGCTTCAAGACAAAAAAAAATAAAAATCCTAGTACAATATTTCTGTGATACTCAGTTGAAGCGTGTCACAGGGCACAACAGACCTAGGAAATAGACCTGACGTTGAGAATTACCTACAAGCTGAAAAATATTTTTGGAACATGTTCTAAATCCCACAATGAGGGTCTACGATAAATTTTTCCTTTGCAAAACACATGAGATTTGTACAACACACCCACAACTGTCCTAGGAATTTGACCAATTTTCTCTCATGGTATACCTGTATTACACATGTGACAGGGGGTTTACCGGATGTGAGTGTGTGTTGTTTTTTTAATGTGTTATACCACAGTGCAAAACACACAGGCTTCGCATTGCCGTTAGCTTCTGTGAAAAAAAATCATAATGTCTCCTCTGCAATGTTTTTACATCTTTCTAATGATGTATCTAATTTCAGAGTCATATATTTCAACAGTTTAATGACAGCCCAGATAGCAAAAACCTTTGGTTCGGATCCGAATGAAACCCCTCTCCTTCGGCTGTAGTGTACATACGGTTTAAGTTGGGATTCCACATCAGGACCGAATGTGCTTGCTGTTCTACAGGTTTGGACCAAACCCGTATTACTGATCTTATAGCTGAGTGTGTCCAAATCCAGACCCACGCAATATTTGAACTGTTGTGTGTTTGGACTAAGGACCAGATCCATTTGCCTGATCCGTGCCAAATGCCAGTATATCCGTGCCTTCTTTGGCCCAATCTCCAGTTGCTATCTGGGAAACTGCGACTTTCTGGACTTGCAGAATAATAGATTGGCAAGCATCAAATGTGTAAATAATAGCATCAAAACAAAATGGCATCAAACTTAATTATTTGTGTCCTGCCATTGAATATCATTCATATTTTTTTCTGAAATGTCACATGATTACTATCCAGAGGTGACTTAAGCTGCACTGGTTTTACTTTCATCTCTGATATAACATGTATTGCATTAATTTTTAGACGTTTCATCATACTATCATTAGCTGTTTCATACAGTACTCTGAAAAGAAAAGGTGTTGTCATGTGTAATGCTAAGAATGCTTCACAACAAGGTGTATATTTAAATGTCCTATCCTACTATACTCTGTAATCTAGAGCCTTTTGTGTATATGCAGTATTTACGTCTTGTACATTATATATTTGTTTGCACTTTGACCTCCTAAAATCTCCTTTTAGCACAGACAAAAGTTATTCACAAACAGGTTATGTGTTGTCATTGTCTCTTTAAGTCACTTTTGAAACATCTTATTCTCTCTGACTACCATGTTTGTGCTGAATACTCAGATAGTTGTGGCCTCATGTCACATCCTACTGAACAGGATGTAACTATTGTGAGAACTGGTTTGCTGTGTATGTGGTGAAATAAGGAACAGTACTTCTAAAGCATGTCTGATATGGAAATGTTGTGACAACAAAATAGAATATCTGAGTCGAAGATATCTGAGCAGCAGGAAGCCCAGCTAACGATAACCAGGCTGGGGATTAAAATATAGGTATATGTAGTGCTTACTAACAATGCATAATAAAGTATTACAAAAGCATAAGAAGGTATACTCTCTCTCAGTGCAACGGTGTGGTACGGCAGCTGCACTGCAAAGGACAGAAAGTACTTGGCCCGGGTGGTGAGAACCGCTTAGGGGATCGTGGGCTGCCGCCTAACAGATCTGAATACAATATATGCTGTCCGGGTCCAGAAGAAGGCCAGCCGCATCGCGGCTGATCCCACCCACCCAGGAAATGGACTGTTTGTACCTCTTCCTTCAGGAAAGCGGTACAGAAACATTAAGACCAGCACAATCAGACTCAAAAACAGCTTCTTCCCCAGAGCTGTGAAAGCCACTAAACCCCTCACAGTCACACTCGCACATGCAACCTCCCTCCACAGTCACATACGCACTCGCTTACACACACTCCACACTGACTCTCACACAGACATTAGCTCTGTGTGAAAAGACATCAAATCCACAAACTCTGTGACTGTCTTACACTCCGACACTCCGCACTTTACTTCATTTAAATTTAGATTTACACCCTAGCTTATATCCACTATGCTGCTGCTATTTTTCTCTTTATCTATTTAATCCCATAGTGCCTTCAATGTACATACTGTATATCGCAGTGCTCAGTTTTTATTCACAGGTGTTCAGAGTTTACATTTCTATCTAAAAGTTTGTGTATATAATTGACCTTTTAACTTGATTGTACCTTTAAAAAAAATATATATATATATATATATATATATATATATATATATATAAATGTAAACAGAAGCACATTGTTTTAAAAAAAGGAAACAAACACTACCATCCACCCTGTT
>JAQMYF010000021.1:19966931-19981610 GCA_030014195.1 Neosilurus mollespiculum
AGAGTCGGCTGAGATGGGCGCCAGCCTCCCCGTGACCCTAATTAGGAATAAGCAGTTCAGAAAATGAATGAATGAATAGTGAAACTTGAGAGCTTCTGTATAATATAATGATTATCCCCACAAGTACATTATTACTTTTCCACATGAACTGATTTATTAAAATCTCCATCACCCTCAGCCATGTTCCCATTGCGTCCTCTTGTCATGGCATGGACTTGTTGACTGTACATATGGACACAAGGAAACTTGCAGATGATAGATGCAGCAATTGGTGTATTATTTATAAGGCTCAGATGGACAAGGTGAGATTGTCTAAAGCATGTCGTGCAATCTGTCGTTTTAAGAATGCATTGGATGTGATGCATGCATTATCGTGCATGTGATTAGAAATTAAAGGAAACACTAGTGAGAGCCTGGACTGGATGTAGTAAGGACATATTAAAAAAATTTAGAAACGCATGTTTTTTTTCCCCCCTTTTGACCAAGTCCCTGCTGAATTCATCGAATTTTCAGGACACAGTGTGGTTCTTCATGGTCTATGTCTGAGTGTGATGGGGGTCTAACCATCAACATTACTGACATGTTCCTAAATTTCTGTATGCTTCTGTATTCATGCAGCATCAGTCTAAAAGACAATAATCAGTTTTATATTAAGTGTCACTCAATCTTACTCACTCACTTATTCATTTGTTGAACCATTTAATTCTATTATTAGGGTTATGTGGTGGCTGGAGCTTATCTCAGCCAACACTGGGCAAAGGCAGAGTACATCCTTATCACCCTTATCAAGACCATCGCAGGGGAACACACACAACCATTAACACTCACACTCACCCCTAGGGGTGATTTGGAACAGCCAGTTAGCCTAATGTGCATGTTCTTGGACTGTAAGTTTGGAGTACCCAGTACTCATGCAAACTCCGAACAGAAACCCAGGACCTTCTTGTTGTGAGACGTGCTAACCACTACAGAACTGTGTTTCCCCGTCACTCAGTCTATGCATAAGAATTCTATTCTTCTCTAAAGAGCTTGTAATGTTTGCACCCTTTCATTTTCTGCTTGTTTAATGGAGAACTATGTAGGAGTGGGAATTTCTGTCACTCAGTGTTAATAATTATGCACAATCCTTTGATAGACTTTTAATTACAGGCTATTAAAGCTGCAAGTTTATGAATGATTTTAACTTATAGATGATCTTAATATAACCTAATCATTGTGTCAAAGTATGTGTCTGAGAAAGGAAATGGACTGTGTCAGGCTTTAGCCATTTATAACTTTAAATGCACATCTTTAAATGAATTAAAAAATAATTAAATGTAATGACCGACAGAATACAGTCTTCAGACTACAAAGATTCTCTGTCTGCAGTTATTGTCTCTTCATGACCGTCCTGCTTACATTATATACAGAGAGGTCAATAAGTATAAGACTTTCAGTAGTAATGCAAGAAATTAATGGAAAGATTGGACAACTGACTGACACACAATGTCACGGACATTTGTAGACTGTTTCCTGATTATTTCATGACTAATTAAGGAGATAAAAGGTCTGAAATTGGTTGCAAATGTTATATTAGCATTCGGCAGCCGTCCATGGGAACAGGAAGTCATCATTAGGCTGAAAAAAAGTAAAATAAATCAGCACACTTATCAGAGAGATAGCAGAAATTTTAGAAGTGGCCAAAGCAACAATTTTGTACATTCTTTTAAAAAGGAATACACTGGTGAACTCAGCAACACCAAATGACCTGGAAGACCGTTAAAAACAATTAAACTGAATAATCATAGATTTATTTCCTTGGCAAAGAAAAACCCATTGACAACATCCACTCGAGTCAAGAACGTTCCTGGGGAGTTAGGCTTAGTATTGTTAAAGTTTTTAATCAAGAGAGGGTTTATAATACAGAGGGTTTCGGTTAAGATGCAAACCACTGGTAACACTCAAAAACAGAAAGGGCAGATGAGACTTTATTAGAATATTCTAGAAATCCATGTGTAGAAAAATGGCTGTAACTACTTAAAGGTTAATGCAAACATTTTGTTAAACCCTTAAAATTAAATATGAAAGTCTACACTTCAATCACACTTGAATCGTAATTTCTTTATTTTAAATCTATTGTGATGGAGTATAGAGGGAAAAATTGCAAAAATTGCAACACTGTCCAAATATTTATGGACCTATCTAACCTGTTTGTTTGTGTTCTGAGGATAATAGCCTGATTTTATCGCCACTTTTTCACGCATCTATCCATTAGTGGCTCTTTCTAATGGCTTAGACAACAAAAAACGCTGTGTGCTGTGTGTATGTATTTGTTCGCTGCTTGTGTTTGTGAGAACAACAGAGAAGAAAGATTAAAAAATGATAGATACATCATAAAATGTGACCCCAGCTAGCTGAGATAAAAATAGCGAATGTTGGGGTGCAACTTCATACAAAACAACCATTATATGTATCTTTACATCTCTTAATACATCTATATATCGGTACATTCTATCCTCATGGGTTTGGATGGCTACCCTGCAACTTCTTCTCTTTTAATTTCTCAAGGTATGAACTACTCCTGAATTAAAATACCTGTTATGGCTGATCGGTGTATATGTAAAGCAGGACAAATAATGGGAGGATGAACTGTAGTAATCAAATGTATATGTATATACTGTATAATAGAAATAGCAAATGAAATTAAAACAAATTGTTAAATTAATTATTATCAGAAATGCAAGTGCAAATTTATGCAGCTTTTAATATCTTTGATCACATTGTTCTTCGATGGCATGGTGGTGCAGAGGTCAGCACTGTTGCCATACACCAAGAAGGTTCTGTGTTTGAACCACATAGCAGACTGGGGCAATTTTGTGTGGAGTTTGCAATATTTCTGTGTGTCTGCATAGGATTCCTCCCACAGTCCAATGGCATGCACATTAGGTCAACTGGCTTGTCTAAATTGCTGTTAGGTGGGAGTATGAATGGTTATTTTAGCCCTGTGATGGATTGGTGATCTGCCTAGAGTGTACTGTACATTTCACCTCAAGTTAGCTGGGTCCAGCTTCCCCCTGACCTTGATGGATAAGCAAAATAAATAACAAAGGGTCACTGGGCCTCATTTATATCTTAAATTTTTCCTTAATGTGTTCTTAAAGAGTACCGATATTGGTCATGCTTACAGCATAATTTGTTCCTGTCTAATATAAATGTTTTTATATAAACATTTTTATATATTCCTGTGTAATATAATTTTAATATAAATGACCATAAAAAGCACAAAACTGGGTACAGGGCTTGACCAAAGGCATTTTTTCTTGGGAGTGACGTGAACTCATTGGGCGGGGTTGTCTAGCGCAAGTAAACAAGCAGATGTGTTCAGCGAGTGACATTTTAGGTGATAAAAAAAACATGTTCAAGAAGTAACTATGGCTAGCAAATTTGAGGAAATGGGTGTAAATGGTCACCTGTTTGAACCAGAGAGGGAGTAGTCTTGTGGAGACAATGAGACGTCACATTCTAGTGACTCTGTGGACGAGAATGCTGCCAGAGATGAGCGTGACGGTAAATGGCTTATGCAGCTAATGTTTTGCCAACTCGGCTTTCCTGTGATCTGTTGGTTTAGGAGCAAAAAAAGAAATGCTTTCCGCGATTTCTGTGCTTGTTGTTTGTGTAGCTTGGCACTGGCTGATATTCAGATTCAGCTATATTTGCCAAGTTTGTGAACACAAATAAGGAATTTGACCAGGTTAAATCACTCACTGTACAGAGAAGCATTTGTGCAGATAAATATAAGTGAGAAAATATGTGCAAAAGAGACAAAATAGTATAAAAAAGAGATGAACAGTATACTGCAGAATAATGTAGTGCAGAATTCATCATCATATATATATATATTTGTAATTTTTCTTTATTGCGACTTTTATCTTTATCTATATCTCATTCTTACTTGGTATGGAGCAACTGTGTGCACACAATTTCCTCCAGGATCAATAAACTATTCTGATTCTGATAATTAGGGTCACAGGGAGGCTGGCACCTATCTCAGCCAACTCTGGGCGAGCGCAGAGTACACCCTGGACAGCTCGCCAGGCGATCGCAGGGTGGGATTTATGCAGTTTATCAAAATGAAAATAAATTTAAAAAAGTGTCTGAGTATGCCCAGTGTTGCAGCACTTGGACGTACTTTAACAAGGGGTCTGGACGGACATTACCAGAAGCAACCATCAGTCAGTCTCCGTAAATTAATCCGCATGAGCCTTGAAGATTCGTTCTCTCCTAAGTGTCCAAGCTGTAAATTATTCTACTAATAGTAAATATGCCATTGTGCCAGTCTTGAAAGGATTTGTTTACAATCACCATGTAAATATCGTTATCAATTACTAAATAAGCAATGCTTTCCAATAACAGATTTAAGAATGAATTTCTTTGTAAGAACAGTTAGTGAGTGAGGCTCGGTATTCTCCTTTTTTAAGTTGTTATTTTTGCATTTTTTGAGTGCCAATAAATTTGGAGTTATTTTATCTAAGAATGAATTAATAAATTTTTTTCCCAGTAAGACTGCCTGTAGTGCTCATGGTGACCTTTTCTCTGCACGATATTTAATCTTTGTGGGTGGCTGGGACATATAATGTCATAGAATGACATCAAGTTGCCAAAGAAACAAGTTATAGTGCGGTGTGATGGGTTAATGGGGGGTGTTAAGGATATAACTCTAATCACCCATCCACTTCATTTTTAAATCAATCTTTTCCTGCTCCTTTTGTTTTTCATTTTGTTCTTTGTATGATATATAACAGTAAATGACCTCCCCATGCTGTTGTGCGTTTTATTCCTTCAGTTATAACTCTTAATAGAATAATGGTACATGCAGTGGCAAAGCCCATTACGAAGGAGAGGGAGCAGTGTAGAGCATGTTTATAACGATGACTCACGTTGGAGTATTAGCGTCTGTATCTTGTGGACGTCAGAGACGCCAGCTCAACCAATTCTCCTCCATTTAGACAAAAATAGAGAACCTTGTCAAGCAACTGTCTGCGGAAGCACTTAGCAAACTTAGTGGTGCATTGAAAGTAGAGCTGTTACTTTTACGTAAACAAAACTGCTATGAATGAAGAGTTCTGTTAAAAATGTAAAAAAGACCAGTCATAAATATTTAGACCTCTACAGTTCTAATCTAAAATATTAGCATTTACAGACGAGGAGGGCTCTGTTCTCAATTTCTCCTGGAATTTGCAGACTTCTCAAATAGAGTTGGTTCAGTAGAAAAAAGCTGTACTTGAATAAGAAGTTAATATTCATTTTGATAATCCACAAGATAGCTAGGTAATTAGAATATCACTCTGGTATAATATTCACAATGAAACATTATCAAAAGGCCATGGGAACGTTAAAATATAAATAGATTTAGAATAAACTTGATGCTACTTGTTTTCTTAATTACAGAAATTACGTTTTTATTGCTGCTAGATCAGCATACAGTGCCGTGAAAAAAAATCATTGATTTCCTGTTTATTCATAACACTTAATAGTTTCTGATCTATTCAGCAACGTGCACCACCTGTTGCTGGAAGTGTTTGGAAGGTACCACTTACTGAGTTTAGGGGCAATTACTTTTACACATAGGTAATATACTGTGGGTGTTGGTGAGTTTTTGTTCAACAATAAATCACAAGATCAGCTGAAAACTGTGTGTTTTGTTTACTCAAGTTGTCTTTTGTATTATACTCCAAATGTTTGGGGATCAGAAACAATTAATTGTTATGGTCTCGGTACTGTGCTTCTCCATCCTAATATAAAGGAACAAAAATAAACCTGGGTGCCTATTTAAAACAGTAATAACATTAACTCCAAAGAAAACCAATTAGAAAACTTAATTTCAACAGTGTATAATAGTGTGGGGGTTTTTTCATGGTTTTGAAAATGAATTTGAAGTCAGATACTTTTAAAACAATATACATAGAAGATGACACAACAATACAATTACACAGGGATTAGAATCTTTCACCATCATTTATCCAACTGAATTTGCTTGTCAAAATAATTGACTTTGTAAAAAACACAGTTTATACAACAAACACTACCAGAAGCACTAAACCAGTGGTTTTCAAGCCTTAAAAAATTATCTGCAGTATTAACGTTGCTGTTATCTGTTAAACTAAGCTTTCGTTTTGTTGTTACTTCACATGTGGCACTGAAAGATCTTCACACATGATGTAACATTTCACATTTTGGATTCATATACCATCTATTTGGATGGAGATAGATTTTATTTGAACTGCAACAAGTTCATCTCCAGAAGTCACCCTATTACCTGAGCTGGTAAGGCCACACTGTTATCCTCTGAAATCAAGTTGTCTATTTTATCCATCAATAAAGCAAATTGCTTGAGGTCGCCAGACTAGTGCAGCACTAACACAGACACAGACAACAATTTACACTCACATTTATACCTAGGGGCAATTTCGAGTAGCCATCTGACCTAATGTGCATGTCTGTGGACTGTGGGAGGAAACTGATGCTTCGGGGGTTACTGAGTCCTGTATGTAGATGTAAATAAGATATTGTTAACTCCATCTGAAACAAAGAGAAACAGAGTTCAGTTATTCCATTAAAATTTTAATGGTTTTTATGGTTGGTGTATTTTACTGTTGTTAGAATCATAAATGTAATATAGGGTTATTATAGGGAAATACAGCTCGAGGATTTAATTTAGGAAGAGTTTACAAAATTATTGCTGCCTGCAAAGTACAGGGAGACCCAGAAAACCTCCCACATTTCAAAGGTAAATAAAATAATTTTAAAGATAATCAGATAATGATTTACACACATGAATCTTCATCCAATAAAGTTTTTATTTGTCATTATTTGCACACATGAAACAGTGATTCAAGAGAGGCGATGCTACGGTCTGTTGGTGGCCCAACCCCATTTGAACACTTTAAACTTGATGTGTGGTTTCAGTAAGATGGAGCTTCAGCACACACAGCCCAAAGATCATTGTACTTTACTGACCTCGACCCTTGTGATTTTTTTCTGTGGGGCTACCTTAAATCAAAAGTGTAAACTCATCGACCCAAAACATTTGAAGCCGTTAAGGTTGCTCTTCAGCAGGAGACAGTCACTGTTGCACCTGACATGACCAGTCTTCAGAAATCACCTCCAAGCCTAGACATAGACAATGACAGCCACCACTGGAGGATATCACAGTGTAATATTTTGTTGGCTCACCTTTAGCCTTGATTACAGCATGTAATCTCAATAGCATGGTTGCTTCAGTTGGTCAGGTCGAGGCAACATTATGTGGCAATAGAATGAAGTCAGCTGATAACCTAAATGTACTGAATGATCAGGGTACCCCATCAATAGACTTTTTCTTCCCTGATAGTACGGATGTGAAATCAGGACTCAAATAGTGAAAGAGTGGTTCAGGGAGCATGAGGAATCACTTTCACACATGAACTGGCACCACAGAGTCCTGACCTTAACCCTATTGAAAATCTTTGGGGTCTGCTGGAGAAGACATTATGGAGTGGTTTGAATTTCCCATCATCAATTCAAGATATCTGTGAAAAATAACCCTAAATCTGGATGGAAGTAATTATCGTGATGTTGCTTATGTTTGCTGAAACAATATCATGGCAATTACATGCTGTAATCAAGGCTAAAGAAACTCCAACAAAATATCACAGTGAAGGACTTCTTTTGGCCGGGCAGTGTATATATGTAGCAGTACATAATAATTAAATGAGAGTGATGTTAGTATATATGTAGTACCACTGCTTTTAATGAATCAAAGCTCTTCCTGAGCTCAGTAGTCATGCCAACACTGTGGAAAAAAGCATTCCTTTAAATGTGGATCCTTCACTGTCCAGCATGTCTTTAATGCTAGCTAAAGTGATGATGGCATCGTCACAATTAAACCATTGGTGATGTTATATAAGCAGTTAGGCACTGTAATCAAGGCTAAAGGCAGCCCAACAAAATATCAGAGTGTGACTGTTTTTTGGCCTCTGTTATTCTCTATGAAACATTTTTTTTGCCAAATAAACTTCTATGAAATACTTAACATTGGATTTATATTTTTATTGTATTTTTTTTTTTATAATTTTTTTTTACAGGAAAAGATCATCTGTTTTCCTAGAGTAGTATGGGTGTGGTTTCATTCAGCTACTTTTACAAGCTTATGATTAGGTGTGTTTTCCTTTTTAAAATAAATATTTTATTAGTTCTTGTGTCTGATGTTTTTTCCACAGTATGTACCATGGCTCATGTTTGCTTGCAGGTGCATCTGAGCTGGAACACACCACACAATGTTGTTGATAAAATTATCATCATTGAATATGTGGAGTTCTGTTTCTCCTTTATGTGTGTGTGTGTGTGTCTGTGTGTGTCTTTGTGTGTGTGTGGGCGTGTGCATGCATTTTGACTTCTGTTAAAAAGATTATAAAGTGATGTGTAATATATTGAAATAAATGTAATGTATTCATTTTAGAGTTGTTGCTTCTGATTCGGGTTCTTGCCTCATACACACTTCAGGCCCCATGTGCATCACTTGGCTATCCATGCAATAGATTCTAATTAGGTTGAGGTGAGTTTTATGCTGCACATTATTTATTTTTATTTTTTTTCATTGTCTCTGACTTTTCTGTTGTTAATTCTGCAGCCTAGGAGATTAAGAGAGTTTGTTTTTCTGCAGTCTTATAAAAAGGACAATACCAACAACGTTTCAGAATGAAGCTGCTGCTTCAAAATTCAACCAACATATTTCATACTGGAAATTCTTATTCCATTTGATTATAAATATGACAACAGATAGTAGTTTTTCACTCTTTTTATCAAATAATTGTGATTTATTTGAAGAATCAAAATGTCATGTGGTACAACCATTTGTCCATTTTTAAAAACATGGTTAAAATGCCTCTGAAATCCTTTAACATTGATTTATTTTTTTTTGCTGCCATTTTGCTTTACTGAATAAAGATGTATAAAAAAATCATCAGCATTTTAATTATTTTATAATTCACTACAGTAATACATCCTGCATAGTTAATTTTCAATTGTCCACAAAGATTTTTATAAATAACCAACGGATTTGTGTACTTGTGGTAACTGTTAAATAAATAAATAAATAAATAAATAAATAAATAAATAAATAAATAAATAAAATTAAAATAAAATAAAATATTAATTATATATTATTATTTGTACTCAAACTCACAGTTGCTCCACATGATATTTTTAAGACCATCGCTAATTTGTGTTAAAGAAAGAGTGCTAGTCTTACTTTTAAGCAAAGAGTTAAGCATGATTAGTATATGTTTATTTTCCAAACCTGCTGGAGCTGGCCGGGGGCAAGTGTAACTGTTTTACCTACCAAGTATTCCTGCACTTGCTAAATCAGTCATTTCGAGAGCTAAGGTAATCTAAGAGCAGGTAATACATAAATCCTACAAAGATTCAACTTTTTAGTTGCTATGAAAACTCAGTGTATATCTATTTTTTGACCTCGCTAGCACCTAGCCATTAAATAATTTTAGCTAAAGCCTGAGTCATGACAAAATCACCTCCTTGGAGTCTGTTGGTTTGAAGTCTCCTTACACATCCCAGAATTGTTTACAAAATTTCTGCACTTCATCCTGATATCATGCTGCTCTCTCTGTCATGTGGAGATCCTAATTATGAGAGACAGTGACTCATTTAAAGGAACAGACACAAAACATTGCATTTATCAGGTTTGTTCAGTAGAACAAATGAGGGGTTATCAAAAAGTTTTGGGCCTCACACATTTTTTCCAGTTGGATAGTACAAAGCACCACACCAGATGTACATAAATGTCCTAGCTACTGATTCCATGTAGGATCATATTGCTGGCTGCATGTGTTTACTCACAACACTTTGTGGAAGAGATATACCCCTCAGTGAGTTGGCAAAATGGACAAAACTGAGTATAGAGCAGTGATAAAGTTTCTAGTCCTGGAGGGTCAATCTGCCAAACACGTTGAAGAGCAATTGACTGCCATTTATGGGGAGTTTTCCCCATCTATGGCAAGTATCAAATGCTGAAGGAATTCCAGCGTGGCAGAGTTTCGAAGATGACCCCCAGTCAGGACAGCTATCAACCAGTACCAGCCCAGAAAACATTGATACTGTGCAACAAGTGATGGAAAACTGCCGTATCACTCTCCATGAGTTAGAAGAAGCAACAGGCCTTTCATATGGACCCATACACGGTATACTTCATGACAAACTCCACATGTCCAAGGTATGTCCGAGATGGTGCAAGATGGATTGATGGAAAGAATGCTTTCGGATGACATGAAGCTATCGAGGGTCACCATCAGTGGAGCCTTGCTAACTCGTTACAACACCAACCCAGATGATTATCATTTTTGGGGTGTAACCTGTTATGAAACCTGGCTTTATCATTATGACCCGAAAAGCAAACAGGAATCAATGGAATGGAAACACACCACATCTCCAAAGACAAAGAAGTTCAAAGCCACCAGGTCCACCAAGTAGGTGACAACAATTTTCTGGGACAGCAAAGTAGTGATCCACATTGACAACCTGTAACAAGGAGCCACAATGAATGGGGAATATTACAGTAACCTATTGAAGCAGGTGCGCCAATCCATCAAGGAGAAATGCCACAGAAAAATTAGTAATGGGATTCTGCTTCTACAGGACAATGCGCCAGTCTACACCAGCCTAGTTGCGATGGAAGCTGTGCGAGAGTGTGGCTACAAACTGCTCGCTCACCCCCTTATTCTCTAGACCTAGCCTCCAGTGACTTCCACCTCTTTCCCAGGCTGAAAAAACACCTTTGGGGCCAGAGATTTGAGGATGATTATGAGCTGACTTTTTGGTATCCCCTCTTATAATCTTTCTCTCATATGCATGGTGGCGCAGTGGTTAGAAACCACACACACACACACACACACACACACACACACACACACACACACATATATATCTAGGTCCTGAGTCAATTTTCCGTAGAACAGTGCTCAATACATCAAAGTACAGCGAAATATATGGTAGGTGAAAAAAAATAAAAAGATTACTTTTTCATCCCGACTCATTGGGGGATTTATTATATATTATATTATATATAATAATAATTATATATATATAAATATGTGTGTGTGTGTGTGTATATAAATGTATGCGTATATATATATATATATATATATATATATATATATATATATCCTGTCATTCAGACCTGCAACACATTCCAAAAAAAGTTGGGACAGGAGAAACTTAAACTGGTTAAATATTTACCTGATTTGATACAGGTGACGTCAACAGGTGATTGTAATCATGATTTGGTAGAAAAGCAACATCCAAGAAAGGCCTAGTCTCTCTCGAGCAAAGATAAGCCGAGGATTGCCAGTTTGCCAACAAATACATCAGAAAATTCTTGAAATGTTTAAAAACAATGTTCCTCAAAGAAAGATAGGAAGGGATTTGGATATTTCACCTTCACCAGTGCATAACATTATGAAAAGATTCAAGGAATCTGGAGGAATTTCAGGGCGCAAGCCTAAGCTGAATAACCGTGATCTCCGATCCCTGCATCAAGAATTGTCATTCATCTATAAACGATATAACCGCATGGGCTCAGTTACAATTGTAACGCAGTTGCATTCACAAATGCCAGTTAAAACTTTACTGTGACAAAGGGAAGCCCTATGTTAACCGTGTCCAGAAGCGCTGTTGCCTTCTCTGGGCTTGGAAGCATCTGGGATGGACCATCACACAGTGGAAGCATGTACTGTGGTCAGACGAATCAGTATTTTAAGTTTTTTTTGGAAGAAATGGACGCCGTGTGCTCCGGACCAAAGAAGAAAAGGATCATCCAGACTGTTACCAGCAACAAGTCCAAAAGCCAGGGTCTGTCATGGTATGGGGTTGTGTCAGTGCTGTTGGCAAAGGCAAAACTATTGCTGAAAAGTACATAGAGATTTTGGAGCAACATATGCTGCCTCCAAGAAGACTTCTTTTCCAGGAACACCCATGCATATTTCAACAAGACAGTGTAAAACCACATCATGCACACATTACAAAGGCCTGGCTGTGGAGGAAGAGAGCACAGGTGCTTGACTGGCCTGCCTGCAGTCCCGACCTCTCTCCAATAGATAATGAGCGAGCCCATACTGGTGCCCACCTTAAGACTTGTTTGCAGGAAGAAAGAGACAAAATAACACCTGAAATACTTCATCGCTTGGTGTTTTCTTTTAAGTGTTGTGAAAAGGAATGGCAACATTACAAAGTGGTAAATGCTTTACTGTGCCAACTGTGTTTTAAAATATGTTGCAAGAACCAACATTGAAATAAGTGTTTCTTTTGAAGAAACAATAAAATTCATGAGGAACAAATCAAATAATGTGCTGTTGTATTGTTTTCAATGTAATACAGGTCAAAGATAATTTAACAAATTACTGTTTTCAGGTTTGATTTTAATTCAACATACAGTCCCAACTTTTTCTGATTTGGGTTTGTGTATATATATCATCTGAATAATAAAAATAATGTGTAATGATTAATACTTCGTTATTTTTATAGATAATCTGTTTTTACTTGAGGCATGGTAGTGTAGTGGTTAGTACATCCATATCACAATAAGAAGGTCCTGGGCTCTGCAAGGGTGTTTCTGAGTGGATTTTGCATGTTTTCACCATTTTTCCTTCTGAGTTTCTTCTGGATACTTCAATTTCCTCCCACAGTTCAAAGACATGCACATTAGGCTAATTGGCTGTTCCAAATTGCCCCTACCTGTGTCTGTGAATGATTGCGTGTGTGTTGCCTAGCAATGGACTGGCAAGCTTTTCAGGGTGTACTCTGCCTTCACTCCTGAAATAGGGCCATGATCCTAGTAGGATTAAGTGGTTCGGCAAATTAATGAATGAATTAATGAATGTTTTTACAGGAATATAAATTAAAATTGATGTTTGTCTATTCCCACTTGCCACTCTCCTTTCAGCTTTCGTAGTACTTGTTAATTTCTTTTTTTTTTTAATATATATACCGTATTAATCCCGCAAGGGAAATTATTGCCTCTGTATTTAACCCATCCAACCTGGGCACACACTTGAAGGAGTGGGCTGCTACACACTGGGGCACCCAGAGAGCAGTTGGGGGTTAAGTGCCTTGCTCACTTCTGCCATGAAGGTACAGGAAGGGAAGGTGCAGCCTACGCCTACTCCCCCCGCCGCCACCCATTTTTTCATGCTGGTTCAGGAATTGAACCAGTGACTTTTAGGTCCCAAACCTGCTTCTCTAACCATTGGCTGCTCCATTTTAAAGGTGATCTCCTTTTTTTCTTAGAATTTCTATATAAATATGTGAGAGTAACTAAGTAATTAAACCCATCTCTTATTTTGGATCTGTCTTTCTCTGTTTCTCTAAAATACACAGCACATTAATTTAAATAAATATTTGAATGAACGCTGAGTATGGAAATATATACCATGTGTTTCACACAGTCTGTAATGCATCTGCTGTCATATCACACTGTCAAACAAACGTCAGGACTTCTGGCAAAGACTTAACTCACAGGCAAATTAAACACACACTCACACATGTTGTGTTTCCAGCATTTCGGCAACCCCACCACCACCCTCCCATAGCTCCACTGTTCATGAGTCATCACTCCTAAATTGGATCTAAATAAAGCAGAAAGCTGATGATGTGTTTCACGGCTTGGTGATTCACTTTGGTGGTGGGAATTATAACACACACATACACAAACACACACAGAGTTCCAGCTGTACATGTATATTACGACAGCAATACAATTGAGGATTGCTATAGATAAACATTTATATTTCTTTCATCGCCTGACGTTTCTGGAAAGTTCCACTGCCTTTCTCTTTTTGACAGGTCATTGTTTCACTATTGTGCCCCCTCTTTATTTCATTTTTCACAGATTAAATATGAATGAAGTGAAACATGACTAGAAAGTTATTCCCGTCCATGGCAAGTTCCTGGCTCCATGAATAAAGTCTGAACTCGTTACACTAGGGACTACCAGCACTGATAGTGTCAAACAGGCACAGTTAGGTGAAACATTTGCTTATATTGTCCTATAAGATATGCAAAAGTCGATGCCTATGAGTATATAACAGTAAAAGAAGTGTATATTTTTCAACCTTTGTGCTAATGACATTTCCCACAACTGCAGGTTTGCTGCACAAAGTGGCAAAAGCAAGTCTGGAATACCTCCCCTAGGAGGTGGCCTCTGGGAGGTATCCTAGCCAGATGCCAGAAGCACCTTAACTATATCCTTTCAATACAAAGGAAAAGCAACTCTATTCTGAGCCCCTCTGAAATGTCTGAACTCCTTACCCTGTCTCCAAAGCGCCGTTCACACAGGAAGTGATGAGTGACAAGCAAAAAACTTTGTCTCTGACTGACACACAACATTGCCTGGCGAGAGAAACAAATCGCTTCACCGCTCAGCTCTTGTTGCCTGGGTAACTCCCTCACATGTTTCCTGGTAAAAACTCCTTGTGAATAAAACTGTAAGCAGCATTGAACTTAGCTACAGCAGGTGCATGAGGGCTTTTATTAACTCTATATTAAATTATTTGAGTTTATTTAAACTCATGTTAACATATACACTGCGTGCACAATTATTAAGCAAGTTGTATTTTTGACGATTCATTTGATATTTTAACAACTACAGCTCTC
>JAQMYF010000021.1:19993090-20010215 GCA_030014195.1 Neosilurus mollespiculum
TATTATTTTTTTTCCTGCCAACAATCCCAACCAAACGCCATAAAAGGTTGATTCGTTATTGCACGAGTCTGAGCAGTGGTGTAGGAGCATGAATTTTTATTTATTTATTTATTTATTTATTTTTTGTGGTTTCAGTGTCACAAATATGCGAGATATACAAAATAGCCAATCAGCATCAAGTAACCAACGAGTTATGGACACGGGACAACAATCGAAGTTCAGCGGCTCTGCTCAGAAAAACATCTAAGGTTACTACCATGTTAGGTGTGTTTCACGTTCAGACAGGGAAGCCAACCTGGTGTGTTGCAATTTAGCACTTTTCAGCGAGAATGTTTTGAGTGTGAAAGGGGAATAGCAAGGCTACCTGGATGTATTTATTCAGCCAACACCAAAATGAGTAATTCTGATTTATCTATAAGATTACTGAGTTGGATAAATTTCTGTTTCTTCGTTCTGACTCATGAGCACTCTCGGTACTAGAGTTGATTTTGTGAATGGAATTCTTCAGTGGGAAGGCTGGTACGTGTATCCTTGAGAAAGTAAAAAAAAAAAATAAATAAGGATTGAAAGAAATTTTTTAAACTGAAACCATATATTATCTTCATACCGTTCCCAGTTTTGACAGATAAATGCCTGCAAAGTCAAAGCTTCAAAACTTCCATGTACAGGCACAAGTTTAGAGTGATACTGAGAGCCGACGCCTGCCATCCATGGAATGTATATTTTCACCTGAGGTTGGTGGGGGTCTGTTTTGAATATTCATCATCCATTCATTCTTTTTCGAAGCCACTTAATATTAATTAAGGTTGCAGGGAGGCTGGTGTCAGCCGACTCTGGACGAAGGCAGAGTACACACTGGACCGCTCGCCAGACCATTGCAAGGCGAACACCTAGGGGTGATTTGGAACAGCCAATTAGCTTACTGTGCATGTTTTTGCACTGTGGGAGGAAACCGGAGTATCCAGATGAAACCCACACAATCACAGGAAGAACATATAAACTCCACACAGAAACGGCCAAGCCCGGGAATCGAACCCTGGCCTTCTTACTGTAAGGCGGACATGTTAACCACTGCTCTAGGTGAACATGATTTTATAAATCTCATACAGAAGCCTGTAGTAAACAGAACAGTAAAACATTTGGAGGAGAGCCTAGATGAGACTACTATGTGTTTTTTGTTTTAGGAGGTTTTTTTTATAACCCCACAGGCACTTGTAAAAAAAAAAAATGTTGTATTGACCAATACTCCCAGTGTTTCTCCGCCTTGTTTCATAGCAAACAAGTTGTTTCTGATAGCAAACAACGTGTACAGTCATGTGGGGGGGGGGGGGGGGGATCATCCCATGGAACTTGTTTTGTTAGTCAACATATTTGAATAAGCAAAGATTTTACCCTCTTTGCCTACAGATACAGTAAGTATACAAAAGAATCACTCCTTTCAATATATTCCAATTTTCTTGCAATGGAACCTGAAATGAAGACAGACAAATATTACATTCACCTGTATTTACTCAGTGCAACTTATATCAGCAAAGTGAAAGATATAATAGCAACAGAAAATTAAATGAATCACTTAGATGGATAAGGGATCACCACCTCCTAAAAATACTTGTAAACTCAATCAGGTGTAATTAATCTAATTAATAAAAAAAAACCCTAATGTTCTCCATTGCACCCTGAGCTAATTGGCTTCCACCTGTAATAAGTTATCAGTATTTGATCAGTAATCAAATATGTTTTTGTTTTTGTTTTTTTTTGTTTTTATAAATAAATAAATAAATAAATAAATAAAATAATAAATCTAATTAGTTCAGCATTCATTCCTTGAGCATTCCTCTGCTTGGAGTGTAACTGCCAACAACCAGTCAACTATGGGTGGCAAGGCACTGTCAAAATATCTCATGGATAAAGTTGTGGACAGATGGCTTTATAAAGGGTTTATAAATCCCTATGAGCACAGTAAAGCCCATAATCAAGAACTGGAAAATATTTGCAACTACTCGAACCCTCCAGAATCAGACCATCCCTCCAAACTAGATAGAAGAGTGAGAAAGAAACTGGTCACAGTGGCTACCAAGAGGCTTACTTTGAAATTACAGGAATTTTTGACAAAAAGTGTTTTTTGTGTGCAAGGGATAACAATATCACATATGCAGCAAACATGGATTATATGTGAGGGTTGCAAGAAAAAAAAGCCATTCGTCGATTGAGGAGTATGTCAGTACACACTGTGAAGATTCTGTGGCAAATTGGAAATTCTTTGTCCAACTGGTATATCTGCAGGAAAGACAATACAGCTTATTGTTCAAAGAACATCATACCCACAATAAAGCATGGGGGTGGAAGCATCCTGTAGTTGGGGTGTTTCTCTGCAGCAGGACTGGGGCACTTGTCAACAGGAAAATGGAAGGGGTAAAATATAATCAAATTCTTGAGGAAATCTTGCTGCCTTCTGCAAAAAAGTTATCAGTGGGAAGAAGGATCACCTTCCAACATAACCATTAGCTAAAGCAAACAGCAAAGTAGACCACAAAGTGGCTGATAGAGAAAAAGGTGAATGTCCTTGTGTGGCCTTGTGAGCCCAGACTGAAACCCTATTGAAAATCTGTGGAATGATTAAAGATTGTAGTCCAAGAATGATCATCCTCAAATTTTACTGAGCCTAAACAGTTCTGTAAAAAAAAAAATAAAAAAAAGTGGGCAAATATTGCACAGTCTAGATATGCAAAGTTGGTATAAAAGTATCCAAAAAGACTCATGGCTATCATCAAAGCAAAAGGTGGTTCCACAAAGTATTAATACAAGGAAGTGATCCGTTAACCCTTAAAGTGACACACGGGTATAGACCTAATTGTAGCGCATTTTCTCTTTGCCCTGTGGATTCAAAAATGGGGTGAGCAGCCAGCCTCTTATGGGGTATCCACTGTCACCTGCAGGGCATAATGAGTAAATCATTGGCTGTATCAAGAAACACAAAATGGTTACAGTTTCAACATGTTTTAAAACTCACCAAGAAGCCAGCCATCATGCCCTGCGTCTGCCTGTATCCTATTCCCTACACTGCTGTGTGTCAGGATCAAGAAATCATGTGTCGAACCAGGCCAGGTTACCCCTATGTTTGTTAAGTTCATATGTGTGTCACATATGAATTAA
Source organism: Neosilurus mollespiculum (assembly GCA_030014195.1). Classification (NCBI taxonomy): domain Eukaryota; kingdom Metazoa; phylum Chordata; class Actinopteri; order Siluriformes; family Plotosidae; genus Neosilurus; species Neosilurus mollespiculum. Next base: position 19,996,244 of record JAQMYF010000021.1, read on the forward strand.
ACATCAACAGAATGCACATGCTTTGGATTAACATAAACAAACACATTTTCACATGGAGCCTGTATAACAGTATGGGTGCATTGCTACAAATTGCCTTTTAAAGTTGGCCTGTTCTTCCATCATAAAAGGAAACCTGGTGTACTGACTACCCATATGAATAATGCCATTCAAAATGGCAAGCATTATGGCACTGAGAGACGGCTGTGATATACCAGACCTATAGGATTTCACAGAATTTTAGCCAAAGAACCCTTTAATGAGAAAGTAGAGGACTTAGCTATAGAAAAGATGTAGCTATATAAAATACACACACGTCTGCCAATTCCCACAGGTAATAGCCAGTTGCCAGGAACTCCAGAGTGGTGAGAACCTGTGTTTGCACTGGGATGGCGTAGTTTCGGCATGTTGCCCTCTCTAATGCTTGACATAATTCAGAACATAGTTCTAAGAGCACAGCTCTAGGGAATCTCAAATGGTTTATTAGCCAGTCAGCATTAGGGGCAAGAAAGTTGTTATGGTCCTTGAAGTCTCTTTCCTTCCTTATTCTCCCATTGGCATAGTCCTCCAGCAATGCCAACATTTCCATGGTGCAGCATTATACACAGGGCTCACTGCAGTATTTACACATATTCAAAGAAATTAGACATCTTGAATAGCACCTTGAATAATTAGCAGGATCAGTTAGTGGTATCCCCCACCCCGAAATACAAGAAAGCTGAACTTTTCTTTATGTTGGTTTTGTTACGAACTGCAGGACTGATAACAAGAAGATAGAGTGTAACGACTGTGCAAAAGATTAGATACTGTATATTACAGCTAATTTATCCACAAATTTAAATTGCATTGTTACTAATAGACCTCTGCTGTCTAAAGGGGATAGAGAATTTTTTTAGACATGGACACAATTTAACATGTTTCTGACTAGACTTTTAGGATGCTGAGAGATATCAGATATCGATGTTTTGATGACTTAAGCCACTTTTGTTTTATAATATGTGCTTTAAGATGTGAAATAATTTTATTTAATGATTATTTTGGAGATTTTGGATTTAGTATGTTACATATTTAATGCCACACAAAGTAGCAGAAGGGTGTTGTAGACAGAGTTTATCAGACCCTTCAACGTCTTTGGCACAGGGACACAGCTCCCCTTATTGGCCACTCTTCACATTAAACATGATGATGGGAGAAGAGCCCATGTGTCACAAGTCAGTGGTATATCTTTAGAAATATTACTCAGACCATCTGCACCTCAGTTGTGAGTGTGAGTCACACGCAGTCATATTACTCCTATAACATTTTATAATGTTATATAAGTGCAGAGAAACACTAACTCTTGCCTTAACTCCCATATAACAGAATTTAGCCACATACAATTCTTAGACCAGATTAGCAGGATGATGTGTGTTCAACAGACATCAGTGCAAGTGTGCATGTCACTCTAGACTGGATTGGATGTGTTTGTGAAATAAAGCAAATTTAAAAAATAATTACACGTGCTGTAACTCTGCAGCACAGCACTGACAATGTAGCCTCCTTGTGACTCTAGTAGGATTAAGCGGTTCGGAGAAAGAATGACTGACAAACAAACAAACAGAGGTGATTATAAAACCTTATAATATGCATCTCTGGGACTTATGATGTTTATGACAATAATTTCTACACACATGCAATTTAATCAGTATTTAGACTCGTAACAGTTCATAAAATGGTACAGTACACCCTGTATATTTACACTCCTTTTAAACAGTTGTGTAGGCTTATTATCCAGCTTCCTTTTGTCCTCTTCTGGTGCTGCTACAAGTATATCATGAACAATACCAAATTGTCCTGAACCTTTAATCTTGCTTTATTACATACACCTACCTAATTAGTTGCTCCCTCTAAAATATATGATTAAAGAATATAGTGTGTTAATCATCCTTTACCCCTCCATGATGCACCTAAGATTACGCTGACGTTTTTTAATGTTTATCAACCAAAGAGTGACTGTCTTGATACAGAGGTCAGTATCAGTGCTGTGTTGAGATCCTTTACTGACATGATATTCACAGAGGCACTGCTGGACACTTGGCTGATACACTGAGCATGAATCAGTAAGTGTTTATCTGTAGCTCATAATAAAATATTATCTATAGAGTTGTGTGTTACTGTATTGCGTTGTACTTCTTGTACTGACGTATGTTTGAGTACGTAGTTCAGTACTGCTACATTACATATATTATCATACATCATACATATCATACATTAGGTTTGTAAAATTGTTAAGACATATAATCTCACTTTCTTTTCTTTCCCCACATGTATCGTACACTTTTTTCTAGTAGTGAACGTAAAAAAAAAAATCTAAAAACCTGAATGAATCAGAATAAATAATGAGACAGGTTAAAGGTATGTAAACTTGAATGCATTCTTTATTAAAACCTTGAGTTTGTGGCTTTAATCCTGTTTCACGCCACACACACAATAACTAATACACAGCACCTAATACACACACCGAGGTCATTCATTAAGAGTTGAGTCACATACACTTGGCTCACTTTCAGACTAATTATTAATATGGCTGTCAATCAATTTCTGACAGCTTGTGTCCTATTTACATCACAGAGCTGTGATGTCACAGCATCATCAGCAGTGAGACATAAAGCCAGCAGCAGCCAGTCTTACAGCAGAGCTATTAACAAAGAGCAAATATCACTGCTTAGAATATACTACACCAGAATGGGGCCATCTGATTGGTTCACTATCTTGGAATAATGGACATTATTGTTCATTCAATTTATTTTCTTGTTTCTTATTGGTGGAAAGCGACTAGCTAATTCTTGGTATTCTACTATGAGCCGACTTATCCATCACTGACATTGGATAAGTTAAATGATTACTAAATATTTTGAATGAATAATAATTCAGTTATACAATTCAGATTTTGTATGATAAAGAGAATTATTCTATATGGGCGTGTATTATCTGCCTTGTCCAATAACAACACCTTGATCTGAATAATTCTCCATGTCATACCTCCCCTCATTCAATAATTGCGTACTATCCGCCTCGCAAATCGGGATAACACTTGAATCAAAATGGTGGACAATAACTCTTGGTTATTTAGGGCATGGGATGCCGTAGTGGACTGTGTGTCATCACTGTCACCCTTTAATGACAAAATAAAACAAGCAAACAAAAAATATTGTAGTTTGCTTTTCATAGGTTCCGGTGTAGTATATACTAAACCAATTATTCACCTCAGGTTGAGTGGATATCACTGAATAATCACTAGGACGTTCCATTTCTGCGACTATTCAGCAATCCACTTCCGGAGTATCCACCTTCAGGGATTAAATATTATTTACGGACTGTAAACCGATGATCCATAATCGCTCTATTCATAAACCCTTAACACCAATCCATTCTCTGCAAACAAATTTCTGATTTTAAAACACAGCATTGTTTTATGTTAGAACATAAAAAAACAAAACAAAGATCTTGAAAATATTACAATTACAGACTTGGCTGGAATTTGTATTCAGTATTGTTCACCCCATCTCAGCTACAGCTTCAAAAGCAACCACTGCATTCAACACGCTATACAGTAAAATACTGAGTATTACAATCCTCTGTTTACCACTTCAAGCTTTTTAAAAAAACAAAACAAAACAAAAAAAAAGCAATTTGGGAATATTTAGTAGACGTGAGATCAGAATACTCTTTGCAATTTGGTAAAATCATTCTCTTCCTCTGTGTAGTAATGAACTATGAGGACCAGGGATGAGTTAATGAAAACTCTGATAAACTACAGCAGCCATTAAACTTTTATTCAGAAATGCCTCAGCTGTAACTGCTGTCACCTTAGAATGTAACTAGGTACAGATACGATCTGTCTTTCTGTGAAGGACGTTCACAAGCTTTCCCAGAGCTATTCACGTAAAATTTGTGAAAGCTCTTTCGCTTCTGAAAAACATCAAGACAAGCAACCGATGTAACTACTCAATAATTCCTGATTAGTTCTCGACTATGAATAAAAACAACCTAGCGTGGCTCTAGTTTGTGTTGTCATGGTGTTCGGGACTCAGCTGAGATGATTCTGAAGCAGAGAATTAAATGCTGTTGCCGTGTTCACACTACTTAAAGAAAGAGAGCACAAATTGGAGCTATTAAATCATTCTTCACTTCCTCAACAAGCTGCCTTCAGGTAACATAAATGCCAGTAATTAGTCACAACAAGTAGCTAGGAAGGTTTATATTTAGAAAAGTTGCTAGGCTACAGTCGATTCCCCCATCTGTAGATCAGTTCTTCTTCAATATGATTCTAGTGGATTTTCATTTGGACACAACACACTTTTAAAATTGGGGTTCTTTGTAATAATACAGTATGTTTAACCTACATAGAAAAAATATTCATCTATATTACATTTCTGGTATATGGTAAATGCCCTTATACAAAGCAACAGGAAGTTTTATCTTATTTATACAACTGAGCAGTTATGAGTTAAGGGCCGTGCTTAAGGGCCCGATAGTGGCAGCTTGGTGGTACTGGGGCTTGTACTCCTGACCCTCTATTTGATAAGTGACCCAGAGCCTTAAGCGGTGAGCCACCACTGTCCGTTCACAGTAGCCATGTTTCCCTTAACCTGCTTAATGTGAATTTGGAAACCTAAAAGCGTGTAATGGGAACACCTGACTTTTGACAAAACTGTCATATATCACAAAATACTTTTACACTCACCTGAGGTTGTTTTCTTCCTCAACAATTCAATAGATACATATTTAGCAAAAATTGAAACAAACACATTTTGTGCATTTAAATCATGATGTGTAAATGGAAACGCTAGTTTTCTGAGAAAAAAGCAAACACAAAAACATTCTGCAAGAACGATTGTGAGGGGAAAAACCCAGCTCTAATCACATAACACCACTTCATGGAAAAACAAACCGTTCACAATTATGGCTTGTCGATTAAACGAGTTTGGTCACCAGCTGCACATGCACACTTTGGAAAGTTAAGTTTGCGTGGGCCATGGGAAAGTTACACATCCACCATTACGAAGAGACAGCTTTCTATTTACCATCTGCCCTAAAACTACAAAGAAAAAGTAACTTTGACCACCAAACAATGCCTTAAATCAAGAATTTTGGGGCTTTACAACCTAGAAATATGGCGTCAAGGAGGCCAAATGTGCACCGGTCTATCCTTGGAAGGTCAATGCTTTCACCAGAACACAACAGTATTTTAAGGTGGAATTGAGAGTAAAGAGAAGGCTTCAAATATTTTCAGTATTATGATGTTACATTGGAGACCTGGAAAATGTAGACTATGTCATTATGAACGCAAAAGAAGTTATATCTTTGTCCATTTATAAGAAACCGTATGAACGAATAAAATTCTAGCCATAACATTCGAATGTGAGTGAATACTAAAACGTTTGGTAGTATTTAGTAATAATAAAAGTTTAAAGGCTTTTGTAGGCAGTCCAAGTGTTCTAGCATTACAATATTTAATTGGTGTGTATGAGGGAAATATTATGCTGCAACACTGATAAAATTAACACTGAGTTTAAAAGGGTTTTGTAGGTAATGCTAATCTCGCCAATGCTCACACACACGCACACAGGTTTATGTTTAAGTTCAAACACTTGCATGTGTTAAGGTATGTATGTAACTAATAAACTGTGGGAGCACTTTCGGCAAACTGTATATGACTGATAATAATAAAAACAACCAATCCTCATCCGTCATATATCCCTTATGTACGGATCACATTTGTATATGCATGAACTCTGACTATAGTTAGTAGAGGAAAACAGTTAAGAAACCCAGCGAGCATCAAAAAATATATATTTTTAATGTCATGACTTTGATCATGCACACATCTCAAGGCGGCATGTTAGTGTGTGGATGTGCAAATTGTGTTCTACTCCATTTTCCAAGATTTTCAAACATATTTAGCGAGTTTGCCTGGTTTCCGAACTGTGTCACTCTACGAACTGTGCCCCGACTAAAGAATTCCTTTTTATAAAAGTGTTTTACAAAATGCATCTCATAGCATAAAGCTACTGTATGTCTGTGCGCTAAAATGGATGGAGTGAAAGAACCGTGTAGTTAAAATGCTAAAATCCATCTATGAGGCAGTTTATGTTCAGTGAAAACTGGCCACTGATCGGGAGGAATTACTGTGGAATTGCTGTTGCATGTCATGTGTCTTAAAATGATCATCGTGTAATCTGCATCATGTTAGATTCATATTCCCTTGATTATGTCCTTTATCTACAAATATATGAGTTTTAACCTTATACAGTTTTTTATCCCCTTAATTACCATCATGGCTTGTCATCATGCAGTGATTCAAGCTTTCAGTTTAGACCAAACAGATAATAACAGCGTTACAGTGCAGTGATTTCTTACACCACTGATATATTCTGTGTTATTCCTGCTGGTTCGTAAAGACTGAGGTTGAGGTTGAGGTTGAGGTTGAGCAGTGGTGATGTGGTGATGCGGTGATAATGTGAGGAGGTAAACTGGGCTTTCACTGGCGCTTGCTCTCCAGGATGCCACTCCAGTCATCGGCCCAGGAGAGGAGGCGCCTCTGGGTAGTGCTGGCAGGAAGGTGTTTATTGTGGCAGGCAGTGAAGAGAACATGTTCCCATGATGGATTGGGCTCCACTCCTACAGCAACACAGCATTGAGCTTAATTTCAGAATTTAATTCTATAGCAGATAATATCTAGCAGTGGCAAGTTAAGGCAACTGGCTGATATAACGTGGCTTTTGCCTCGTTTCCTGTGTGAAGAAGGTTTTGCTACAAATAAAAGAACACAAAATTTAAGCAAGCAAACAAGGCAGACTATTTCTTTCTTGCTGAACATGTAAGACATTTATTTCGTCTGTGGTTTGATGGAAAGCTAGTATGTGACCACTGATTTAACTGAGCTGTATAGCTAGATAAATCATATTAATTAATTTAATTAATTCTTTTTAAAAAATCAAATAATATTTTAACATTTCAAGCGTATTCAGAATTTCAACAATTTCAGAATTTGCACTTCATATGGAGTAGATTCATAATTTGATGAATTAATAAAAGTCCTTTCACTGTCAGGAAAAAATGTCCAAGTACTGTACATATCAAATGACTAGCCATCCCAGCACATTCTGCCTGAAATCAGACTATTTAGTAGGAAAGAAAAGTCACCAAGAACCACAAAATTTCATCAGATCTGCAGAAATCTTACAATTGATGGTGTGAAAGTCCATATATCTACAATCAGAAACAGATATATAGCCATATTTACAAACCATATTTGACCTGCATAGAAAGCATAACTGGAAATGTCTATGTTGTCCAAAAGGAGCTTTAGAGCAAGATCACAGTTTACCAATGAACAAATAGGCCTTTTGCAATACAGCTACAGTACAAATGTTAACAGAAAAAGAACCTCATTCCCAAATGTCATGGTTTGGAGTTGTTTTGCTGCCTCAGGGACTGGGCAACGTTAAACTTGAGTGAAAATCTGAAAATGTTTTAGGTCATATTTATGCTTTCAAGCACCGCTGTATAGGAGACGCCACGAATACTTCAGGTGCATGTCAAAGCATATACAATATATTCTATTTTAGTACACCAACGGTGTCACTGTTATTTGGCCATCGTGACTTGAATATATTCAGAAATTAATGTGTATTACTTGGTGCATGAAGACTTCAGATTATTCCACACACTGGTGAAAGATGTAGCATTTTCATCAGAATTTTCATTTTCATAGCTTTAAAAGAGGTAAATAACTATGAAGCTGTTCAATACATGGCTCAGGTTGTAATTCACCGCAATAAATAAGTGTAAAAAATTGTGGAAAATTAATACAATCTACAAGGAATGCAGTTTAGCTAAAAGATTTGAAAAAGAGCTAGTCCCTGTTATTCCACTAGGGGGCAAACCAGAGCAATAAAAGTCAGGACTATGAGTCCTGCCTTTGTGTAGTAAAAGAACTTCAGGGTTTCACAGCACCCCTCTACTATGGAATGGTTTGTGTAGATTCATGACATATAATCCAGTTTCACTTCAGCTGTTGAATACATTTCAGCTGTTGATGACTTACTGGTCAGTTAAACTGATTTTTATCTGTTACCTAAAATAAGTTTGGCACCCCTGCTATAAAACACAGCACCCAACAATTTCATTTCAAAAACAAGACGGAAGATTTATTATGGCTACAAGTAAACTTGCTTAATCCTATTAGTATCTCAGCCAACACTGGGTAAACAGCTCGCCAGACCATCGCACACACAACCATTCACACTCACATTCACATCTAGGCGCAATTTGGAACAGCCAATTAGCCTAATGTGCACGTCCGGGACTGGAACACAGGTCCTTCTTGCTGTGAGTCGGACGAGCTAACCACTACGCCACCATGCCGCCCTTGTTATAGTTTACTTGAGATTAAATGAGACTAATAAAAAAATGCACAGCAGTATGAATACAGTAGTAGATATAGTTAATATCTTAAAATCATTCATTTACCTGGGCTTTATTCTCATCTGTTTCATTCCAATTTTTTAACTAGGGGAAAAACCTCTTAAAATCAGTCCAGTATCGAGATAGCATGTGATAAGTGCAACTCTACAGCTCTACACTGTAACTCTACATGGAAAACAACTGCTTTATAATTTTGCAGTTACCTGTTATAGCATATAGTCATTTCTGACCCTTGTAAAAAAAAACATGGGAAAGAAACAGATGGGAAAACAAAAACTGGCATTTCTCTTTAATTTTATCTGTCTAATGGTTCACCAGTACGCTAGCGTTCTGGCAACAGTACAAACGGTAAAAACCGGCTTTAAAAACACAACACAGTCCAGGTGCCATGTTGAAATGATCAGCATGACCTGAACAAACCTTCACAGATCTGTATGGGGGAAAAAAATTTATATTTATTTCTGTAAAGTATTAAATTACTGGTAATAAGTAAAATAAATGAATCCTTAAACCCACCAACAATGTCCGGCTTGTCGTCTATGAGGATGTCTCCACTCACGACTGTCTTGTCTCTGGTCAAAATGACCTTCTCTAGAAAGTCAGAGCCGAGGTGCTTCTCTACCCACGCATACTGAATGAACACACAAACACAGACACCGGTCATAACAAGTGATGAATGACAGCAGGAGATGTGAAGAAGTTTGAAGAATGACTTACCTTTTCATACAGACAGTGCGTGTAGTGTTTAATTGGACTGGTGCAGATAAAGACATCTGTACTGGTTAAAAAGAGCAGGGAATCACAGATGAGAGTGTAAACGTGATAGACTGACTCTAATGATATGACTAGTACATTGAAATTAATGGTAGGGTTTTGTGTGTGTGTGTGTGTGTGTGTGTGTGTGTGTTCTTTAATAAGCTAGAAAAAAAGAAGACAAGTGTGAACAAATCTGCATCTGCAGGTACTTCTGTAAAGTAAGCATTACTTAAACCTGACCTAGAAGTGTTCTAAAATGTATTTAATTAAGTATATAATACATGGGAATGACACAAACTGATTGTTTAACCATCTCAAGGTAATTAACAATAATTGGATGAAGGTCAGGTGGATGTCGCTAAATAGCTGGACTACATGTAGGATTGTATGTAAAGTATTATATACATTTTTGTAATTTTGACTATTCAGTATAATTGTTTTAGTATGTACTACATGGGAACATAAAAAAAACAAACATTCAAAATTCAAAGGTTTTTTTTTAAGCATGACAGGAACAGGGCAATTTGTATATGATGAATGTCAGATTTATGTTTTGAAACTCATACAAAGTTTTAGTATATACTACTGGGTGACCCAAAAATCCTTGCAAATTTCATAAGTAAATGAAAAAGAAAATTGTTAAACACAATCAAGTTAATATTTGCACATATAAAACTTCCTTCCGTCCCGTTTTTAAAGATGACATCCATGTGACCATCATTGTCTATATCTGAGGCGATTTAACAAAAACTATATTTAATAAAGTTTCAATACTCAGATTATCTTTGATTGAATCTATGATTTCTTTCATTGACCTTTGAAATGTGGGAGATTTTTTGGGTCACCCTTTACACAGAAATATAATCCTATTTTTATAATTTTATATAATAATAATGGTCGGGTGAGTTGTGCCCTTTGAGCTGATTTAATAGCTGCAGAGCTCTGTGTGTGCTGTGAAGCTTACTGAATGTTTTCATCACTCCTTCAGCTACATAAAAAAATAGCTGTTCTATAGAATGTCGTAACCCCTCAGCCAGGACGCCTCAAACGCACGGAGGACAAAAGCCATCCCCCATAAGAACAACTGTCATGTTATTAGCCACCCTACACACAGGTTTAGGTCATAGGGAGTGCCTGTGCAAAAGTTCAGAAAGCTATCATGCATATGAGTCGAGCAACGGCCCGGAAAAACTTTATATGCTCAAGGTCACTGTGCCAAGGTCAAAGGTGATTGCTCGGCTCATGCACAGGCCAGCTTTCTGAAATTTTTGCATAGGCACTCCCCATGACCTAAACCTGTGCGTGGTGTAGCTAATTTGCATATGTGACCTTGGCAGCTTGGCCACCTGCCCGCCCAGCTGCCAATCCAACAACAATACTCCTCCATCCATAACCGGCTGAGAGGTAAAAATGGGTTCTCCAAAGGTGTGTTTGCATACTAATTCAAAATTTTGGTATATACTACAAGAAAGTACATGAAAATGCAAAATAAAATGAGATTTTTATGGTTTGTTTTTCCATTTTAAAGCATGATAATGATACCTCTGCCTGTTCAAGTGCCTATAACAAACCGTGAGTGTCATTTTGATTCAAGCATTATCCACTTGGAATAATGTTTTTAAAATCCTTAGTAGAGGACCAATCAGACTGTGCTGTTACCGTGTAGCACACACTAATATAAATACTAATAATATATTTCTGCATGCATGTGAAAATGATTTTGAAATCTGTGCCTACTTCTTCATCTTGTCCATCTCCTTCACCGCCTCCACACTTCCTGGCAGAGGTTCGAGCTCCATAAAGAAGTTCTTGGATTCCCAAATGCTGATAGCTTTATCCTGCGAACCACATGCGACCACAAAACTACAGCTATTCCATATTAAAGCATCACAACAAATATTTAAACGCTTATTATTATAACATCACAGTATTATTATGATATTGTATTACTTTCACTGTAATCTATCTCTTCCTGAACTTTTTGTTCGCAGGCAACAAATTATCAAAACAAAGAGCTTTGTATTCTTCCCTCAACGCTATGCATCAAAAGTATACACAAATTCCATACAACAAAAATACGTCTATTAATTTAAACTGTAAATGATTGGCTAGCTATTAAATAAAATTAAATTTGATGAAAATAATGAGGCTGTGAGATTGGCTATAAAGATAATAAATTCCATTTGTATACAGTCTACAGGTAAGGTGACGGGAACTTGTACTGATAAACTCATTTCCATAGTGTGTGAATTTCAACAACATAATTTCTCAAATTGAGCACCGTGCATCATATATTACTTAATAGAAATTACAGTTGCGCCATTTGACTGCATCACCTGCTAAAATCTTTTCCCTGCCTCACTTAAAATTTTGCTATTTTTAAAATTTCCTTGCTTGTGTGTGTTCGCCTGCCACTTTCACAAAAGAAAAAAAACCCATACCCTTCCGCTATTCCGCTATGCAGCCAAGATGGTGACCGTGAGGGTGAGAAGTGTGCTTCATTGTACACTCAACTTTTTTTTACGGTTTTGAATCCATCATCCTGGTATAAACAGATCTATTGAAAACCATTGTTTTGGCTCAGCTTACCTCACAGCTTTTTGTCCAAACAAAAACTCCTGAATGCTGACGGAGTGAAGATAATGATATCCATTTAAAGACATGTAGGCTTTCAGCGATAAATGCGTGTACATTCCAGGGTAGTGTATCAGATAGGGTAGATGTAAAAATCCGGAAAGTTCACATTCAGTCACTTAGCTTCCCTACTAACCGTTCCTGTTTGTATCAGGGATGATGTAATGGATCAGGAAGCTTTGCTCCACCAGCAAACAGTTTATCATATCTCTTCAACGCAACTTTATCCAAGCTATTTAATTTGTTTTGAGTTTATTGTTGGATTTTCACAAGACACCACTGTTGTATTCCATTGTCTTTTCTATTCTTGGAAAACGCAAATCAAAGCATCGTGAAATGGTCTCCTAGTGTACTGCATGCTGACGTAATTCAATGCACAACTTATACACTTAAAGTGTAATAGCGAATAACTCTATGAGGGTATTTACATGCATTGAGAAATAGCAGATATTCATGCTTGTACTGTATGGCTTGCACCCATAAGTAAATCATTTGGAACAGAAAGGTACAAACTCATCATTCATTCATTCTTTAAACCACTTAATCCTCATTAGGGTAGCAGGGAGGCTGACAGCTATCTCAGGGCGAAGGCGGGGTACATGCTGAACAGCTCGCCAGGCCATTGCAGGGCAACACACATACGACCAATCATACTCACACTTACGGAGCCTGTTAGAAGAAAAAAAAATAAATTGGTTTCTCGTGCGCACGAGATAGTATCTGGTGCGCACGAGAAAGTATAAGCTATGTATATAAATGGAAATACGTGACTTAACTGAGCTGTATTTTAACCTTTTACTCGCTTATAAAGACATTGAAGCTTTGGTTGTCTTTATAAGTGACTGATCAATGCTGGTGTATCCCCTGCGCCGGAACAGACCACAAGGCCTCAAAACTCGCTTTAAGTGTCATTCGGAGATAACATAACATGTTTATGCGCTGTTTCATGGTCAGGGTTTTCTTTTAAAATTATACAAGGGACCCCTTTAAGTAGGCACTTGCATACTTTATGACTGTCTCTTGTTTATCGTTGTATAGAGGAAGAGTATTCCCAGCTACACCAGTGAAATCTTTTCTCACTGCCGATAAATAGCGTTAACAGAGGAAAATATTGCTCAAATTATGACCAAGTACAGAATTCAGTTCTCTCCACTGTAATAAAAATAGTAGTTTTTAACACTAATAGAATTCTGAATTGCAATCCTAACTTTTACTTTTGGAGGGGTATTTTCATACCATCTAGAAAGATGTTCAGCTGCTTGTAAGCTCTATTTATAACCTGTGGTTTACTCGGGATCCTTTGTCTGTCAAAAACGTCTTCTCAGGAAAGTAGACATGTGGACGACAGAAGTGCTTTCTTTCAGATATTAATTGCTTTTTCTAAAGCAGCATAGTACTGTATAGCTTGCTGAAAAATATAAATGGCATTGGATGTGACATAGTTTCGGTACAGAGTTCCACATCAGCTTGATAAACATGTCTGTCAAAAAGTGTCTTCTCCGAAAAACCACAATGATTGTCAGTGATGTTGTTGTTAGTGCAGTTAATAACATACACAACTAATGCTGCATGAAACCTGCTCAGATAATGTGTTTAGTGAGCTTTAATTCTTAATGTTCTGTGAATTCTTTACAATTCTGATACACTACAAGTAGATGTACTTATTCTAGAGACCCTGTATTTCCTGTATTTCCTGTATTACCTGTATTGCCTGTATCTGTTAGATTTGCACCCAGTGTAATTTAGATGCCATTAGACCTGGAACTCTGATACTTCACACAAAATATTCTACTCTCATAAGGTGTTGACTGGTAACACGAAACCACAAAAATTAGATTTTATTTTTGAGGTACTGTGAAATCTAAAAGTATATCCTGATTGTGGAATAGCCCTTATAGGCTGCAATGTCTTTATAAGCAAGTCCAAGGTTAAAATACAGCCCAAATAAGTCATGTACTGTATTTCCACACACACACACACACACACACACACACACACACACACACACACACATTTATTTATATATATATATATATATATATATATATCTTATACTTTCTCGGGCACACATGATATTTTCTTGTGCGCACGATAAAACAATATGTACATATAT
>JAQMYF010000021.1:20014792-20044096 GCA_030014195.1 Neosilurus mollespiculum
GGATTCAAACCCAGGACCTCATAATCTTCTATCATTAGCAAACATGTCGCCGTGTAACGTCACCACGTTACACAAACTCGAACCTGTCACGTCCCCAATACACCAGCATCAGAATCACTAAACAAGATCACAGGTATTTTAATAGGAAATAAAAAAATAATAATAAGTGTCTGGTTGGGAGTGAAGTGTGTCCTAAAAGTAATAATAATAATAATAATAATAATAATGATGATGATGATATTAATAGTAATAATAATAATAATAATAGTAGTAATAATAATAATAATAATAATAATAGTAGTAGTAGTAGTAATAATAATAATAATAATAATAATAGTAGTAATAATAATAATAATAATAGTGATAATAATAATAATAATAATAGTAATAGTAGTAGTAGTAATAATAATAGTAATAATAATAATAGTAATAATAATAATAATAGTAATAATCATAATAGTAATAATAATAATAAGAGTAATAATAATAATAATAATAATAATAGTAATAATAATAATAATAATAATAATAATAATAGTAATAATAATAATAATAATAATAGTAATAGTAGTAGTAGTAGTAATAATAATAATAATAATAATAGTAGTAGTAATAATAATAATAATAATAATAGTAATAATAATAATAGTAATAATAATAATAATAATAATAGTAATAATAATAATAGTAATAATAATAATAATAATAATAATAATAATAGTAATAATAGTAATAATAATAGTAGTAATAATAATAATAATAATAATAATAGTAGTAGTAATAATAATAATAATAATAATAATAAGGAAGGGGTTCGGGTTAGGTGAGGACATCCAGACTTACACTCAGGTCTCCTCTCAGCTCTCCGTACTGAGTGGACACCCAGAAGCCCCTGCGGTCCTCCAGGCTGATGTACGGATCATTCGGGTATCTCTGTCTGTATTTCTTTAAAAATCCCCCCTCGAAGTCCGCTATAACGCCGTCCATGTCGATGAGGACACGCAGTCTGGTGCGGGACGACATGTCCGTCGAGCTGGTGCGGGGACACTGAGGGAGAGCAGAGCCTGAGAGGAGCAGCAGCAGCCGGGTGGTGGCGGTGGCGGACTTCCTGCGCAGCGACAACGCCATATCCAGGGCTCGAACTCACTTCCTAACCGCTGGCACTCCACACAGCTGTGCAGGGGTTCTCTTTAGACCCTCTTCTTTGTCGTGGGTCGCTTTTCATCGAATTGTTTTGGGGTAAATGGCCCAATGAGCGGCGGTCATTCTCCCGAGTCTGGCCTAGAGCTTTCCCCGCAGCTGTTGTCCTGTAGCCGGTTCAGCTCTGCGCCTGTGCCGCCCTTTCACTCTGTTCTATAACCGCACATTTCTGTTCATGGACTGAGTTCTGTAAAGCTCGGAATGGAGAATGGACGTTACCCTCTCCATTAATTCACCCGGTCTCTCCACACCGCTATGATTTGGACCTGTTTTCGACGGCGGTCTTGTTCTTCCCCCTCTTTCACGTTTCTCTCTCTCTCTCCCTCTCTCTCTCTCGATGAAGTCGACCAATACGTCAGTCCTTTAGCTTACCCTATTCTGAGAGCGTTTCACCCTCTCCAAATCCATATTACGCGAATTATTTCGTTCTTACAGCGGTTGCTATCTCGTTTTATCACCATACTGTTATTTATCAGCAGGAAAATGTACCGCGTTTCCGAAGAGAAGTCTGGATTCCGCGTTCGTCACAGTTGCTAGCTAGTGCAACACGTTAATGCGTCCGCCATGTTGGAAAGGGGACACGTATCCAAAGGTGGAGGGTCACTCAGTGCTACAGACAGAAACATGGGTCAGGATTATATGTTGAGTATTTTATACACTAGCGTTCAAAAGTTTGGGGTCACCTAGAAATGTCCTTGTACCACTTTTTTTTTTTTCAACAAAAAAAACCACAATTGATCAGAAAGACAGTCTGGACATGACCAGATTTTTAACATAGGTGTACAGAGGCCCATTTTCAGCAGCCATCATATTTGTGTTCCAATGGCACATTATGTTAGCTTTTCCAAGTTTGTCATGTTAAAAGCATAATTGATCATGATAAAATAATTTTTCAGTTATGTCAGCACAACTGAAAACGGGTGTGCTGATTAAGGAAACAATAAAATTGCCCTTCTTTAGGTTTGTTGAGTATCTGGAGAATCAGCATTTGTGGGTTTGATTATAGACTTAAAATGACCATAAAAAGATCATTCTTCTGATATTCCTCGGTGTATATTTGTTCTGAGAAATGTAGGCTACCCCTGCAGATCAAACTGCAGATCTCCTGCAATAGCGTGTACTAATCCCTTCACAGAACAGCGCAAATTGACTCTAACTTGGATGGAAGAAATGCCTGCGCAGGGCCCCGGTGCCAAACTGAGCAAGAGGGCAAGAACATCAGCAAATTTTCTTTTTTTTTTTTTTTTTTTGTTTGTTTGTTTGTTTTGGGGTTTTTTTGCAATTCTTACCAGCTTATTTTGAAAATGTTCAAAATTTAATTCTCTGGGTCAGTGAACCATGGGGAACATTCAGAGAACACAGCGAATACTCAAGAATAGTTTGAGAATTTAGGAGTAATTTTCACCAGCACTAGTTTGGTGCGATTCTACTTTAGCTGTAAGAAAAGTGCTTAGATATAATTTAATAAACATGAATGGAAGCGTACAATTTAGACGTACAGAAAAAAATAAACATGAAAAAAGCTCATTAGCTTTACCTATTACATGTAATTATTAAATCATATGAAAAAAAAAGTTTTCAGATAAAGTTTTTACATGCATTAATTCTGTATAAAATCCATTGTTATCAGCTATATAATATTTATGACCAGCTCAGAATTTAGACATAATGCTAGCATTAAATAAATGTTTTTATTATTCATTCAAACTATTTTCAAACTAATTTGTTGGAAAGCCATCAAATAATTATTGGTATTCTTTAATGAGCTGATTTATCTGTCATTGACATATGAGGTTAGTTAAATAAGATGAAAGAATTTTTAGTGAACAATTTAACAAATAGAGAATTTGGCTTTTTTATGATAAGGGGAAAATTTTAGATCTCAGAGGGTGTTACCCATCTTGGCCTTTGACTCAAGGTTTGACTTAATTGATTGTATCTACACTCACTGGATATGAGCAATAGAGTATTCACATTGGCTCTTTTACTACTAGGAGGCACATATACCAGGAGTACCGAAAATTAAAATGCCTGAGCCATCTGCTGAACCAGTAGAAGACTAATAATAATAATTGTAATAACAATAATAATTCTGCTCGAAAACAAAACTCACAAATATATTAAAAAGGCAACAAAATTTGGGATAAAATATTTGATGGTAAATACATATATTTTTTAATTTTCTAGAATTATTGTTGAATTTTTAATCAAAGAATTTGTTGCTGTCAGTTTGCCGGTTTGTTTGTGTTTATTTGACTGACAATGCCTATAGCTTGCAAATAATCAGAAATCATTTTTTATGATTTTTACACTGAATAAAATTAATGAGGTGCTATAATTCATCCTAAAATCTCATCACTATCACCTCATGTATGCGCTGATTTTTTTGGAATAACTGTTAAATATAATTAGGGTGAATAGTCATAATGTGGGACATCTAATGTTAACCACTGTATTTAAAGAGGAATTAAACCCAAACATAATATATGCTTGCATGCATAGCATACACAAATTTTTTGTTGTTTTTATTTGCGTTTTCCACTCATGCACAGTCACCAGGTGGGCAAAAGAATAAAAGACAATGGAAAACAATGGCAGAGTCTCGTGAAAAACCTACAAAACAAGGCAAATTAACATGCTTGGGTGAGACTGCATTGTATAGATATCATAACAAACTGGTTGCTGGTGGAGAGAAGGTTCCTGATGCATACAGCATCACTGAAAAAAGAAAAAGAAAAAAACAGGGAAAGTTAATAGGCTAAGTGTTCGAATGTGAACATTCCAGATATCTACAACTAGCCTTTGATACACTACACTGAACTTTACATGCACAAATCCCTGAGAGCCTACACAGCATTGGATGGATAGAATTATTATATATTATGCAGGAGGTTTTAGATCATGGACGTTCACAAGAATCATCAGCTTGTTTGATGAATTATAAGTAAATCTTGCCAGACAAATAAACTACGGTTTCTAAATGGTGTATTTACATGTCGAGACTAAGATCGCATGTTTGATTTCCTTATTTTTATTCCCTTCAAGTTATTATAAAATGAATTAATATGAATTCTTGATATACGTAGGATACATGTATGGGGTGTGAGAGTTCCCACAAAAAAAACTTGTCAAGTAAGGAAAATCATATGGGAGCTCCGCTTTTAGTCAGTGCCCAACTCTCTCTCTCTCTCTCTCTCCCTCTCTCTCTCTCTCTCTCTCTCTCTCTCTCTCTCTCTCTATGCCTGCTATAGTAATTTGTCTCTCCGATATCTGTTTCTTCACTCTCATTCCCCAAACTGTTTAATCCTATTAGGGTCGCGGAAAGTTTGGAGCCTATCTCAACCGACACTTGGTGAATGTGGGGTACATACCTGAACAGCTCACCAGACCATCACAGGGCCAACACACACATTCACACCTAGAGGCAATTTGGAACAGTCCATTCACCTAACATGCATGTCTTTGGACTGTGGGAGAAAACCACAGTACCCGAAGGAAAACCCACGCAAGCACAGGAAGAATGTGAAAACTCGACACAGAAACACCCAAGCCCAGGACTCAAAACACAGGACTTTCTTGCTGTAAGTCGGACATTCTGACCACTACACTATTCTGACCTTAAGGGGCAGTGGTGGCTCAGTGGTTAAGGCTTTGGATTAATGATCTGAAGGTCAGGGGTTCAAGCCACTGTTGGGCCCTTGAGCAAGGCCCTAAACCCTCAATTGCCCAGTTGTATAAAAACTGGTAAAAAAAAATTAAGTCGCTTTGGATAAGGGCGTCTGCTATTAAAGGACCCAGTACACTATAAGTGTCACAGAAACAAATGTGGTATAGAAAAGCACAGAAAAATGTAACTTTAAGTACTACTCTCCTCACTGGTGACAGTAAGCGCATACAACTGGACTGATATCTTCACACACAACTGTTCTCCAATTCACAACAGCAACACCATCGTCAAATTTGCAGATGGTCTTAGGTCTGATAAAGGATAACGACGAGTGAGCCTACAGGAAGGAGCTCCAGCATCTGCGGCAAATGTTTAGAGCAGGTCTCAAACATCATATAACATTACAGCGTCATGCACCTTATGATAAAAAAGCTCTATCTCTTCCCCTGTACACACCATGCACCCTCTTGTGTATGTGTGTATATGTTTGAAGATGTGGATAAATGTATAAGTCTGTACGTGTGAATATGTAGATATATGTAAATGTGTCTATATGTGTACAGTAGTGTGCAGTGAAGATTATACACCACCACTTTTGTCTAAAAGGGTTCCTAATAAAATTATTCATTCATTCATTCATTTTCTGAACCGCTTATTCCTAATTAGGGTCGCGGGCCTAAAAAATTACTTCTCTATAATTTTTGGGTGAAAATGTATTGAACAATGCTACTGTAGGCAACGAGAACCAAAAATAAATAAATAAATAAATCATTCCGACAAGCATATTGAGGTAAAAGTATGGCTAATAAACAAAAACACTGAAAATACCAATTTTTAGAAAAATTAAAAGGTGTCGATAATTGAATTTTTTTTTAACTTTTTCATCACATGAATGAACTTCAAACCATATGGAACGGTTTAGCGAGAGAAGAAATTAAAAAATACAGCGATGCAGTGATGATTCTACACCTAACAAAATGAAGATAAATCAGAAACCAAGTACTATTCAAGTATTTATTTCATGTAATATTGGATCATATTGATGAGAATAAGCAAACAAACAACAATATATAGTAATAACAAAAATAACAGTCTCTTTTTTGAGAAAAAAAGTCAATATTTAGTGTGAACACCCTTTACTTTGATTACAGGGTTTAACCTTCCAGGGATAGAGTTCACATATCTTTTAATTCCTTCACTCGCTAAACCGTTCCATATGGTTTGAACTTCATTCATGCTGTGCAAAAGTAAAAAAAAAAAAAACAACATAATAATAATAAATTGGTATTTTCAGTGTTTTTGTTTATTAACCATATTTTTACCTCAATATACTTGTCGGAATTATTATTTTTCTGGTTCTCATTGCCTACAATAGCATTGTTCAATACATTTTCACCAAAAAAAATTATAGAGAAGTCATTTTTTTTAAACTTCTTTTTTATTCAGAGCCCTTTTAGACAAAAGTGGTGGTGTATAATCTTCACTGCACACTACTGTATATATGTGCATGTAGGTATTTGCACATATATAAAGCTTAGTGTCCAACCTTAGTGGTCTTTTGTGCAGTTTTATAATTCATGCAACAGGTGACAATAAAGATCTCTTAACTTCTCTCTTATATTTTGTTGTTTGTTTTTGTCTCACAGCCCCCTGCAGTATTTGTGAACAGTGTGATGATGCTGGTGAAAGGATGGGAATTTATTGGGATCTTATAGTAGTTAGTTGTGTTGTTTCACTGTTACGTCACAGTAAACTTATTATTCACAGGAAGCTTCTAGTAGTTTTCTTATTTCTAACAGTAATAGAGGACCCTAGAGTACGTCACACATGGAGGATGAACCAGTGTTCTGACCAATGAGAATCATCCAATCAGCGCAAAGTTTACTACTGTTCGGCTGCAGTTATCGCGAGACTTTGATTTCTGTTTGGTGGCGGCCGAGGCCCCAGAACTGTTCTGGCTGATCCTGTTAAGCTAGCACTTATTTCTGACACCTGAATGAATACTGCTGAACGTGGTCCCTTTGCAGAGTTGTAGAATCATGGCTTCAGCGCTGGAGCAATTCGTGAACAACGTCCGGCAATTATCCGCACAAGGTATGGACACAGCTCATGAGTACACCGAAGCAATCAAGGTTAGCAAGGTACTTAGTAACGACCGCGGGATTCTTTTCATACCTCTATTCCGACGAACACGCCTCATGCGCGTTGGGGTTTTGGGGCTCGTGCGCACTTACCTTGCGACGATTGGATATCGGGGATTCCCATGTGACCTGTAATCCAATCCGAATAAAGGAGGCGGGAACTGCTGGTGCGTGTAATACGGGTGTAGAAAAACAGACAGCTAGCATGTTTAGGTAACATGTTAGCTCGGAATATTAGTTGACAGGACTTTAGCTAGCATGTTTGTAGGTTTGTTCCCTCCAAGTTAACCCGAAATTACTACTATGCTACTATGTAAAATGTGCAGGGAAGTCGGGGAACATTAGCACTAGCTTCCTAAGCCACTGTCCCTAACTGACTGAAACAGTGAGTTATCACGTTAGCCACAGTGAAGCTAACGAATAACCTGCAATACACAAGTCATAGTGTATGTCACTGGAAATGGTGTAAAATGACTTAAATTCAGCAGAGCTGCAGTGTTTTCTCGGTGTAATATAACACAGTAGTGATGTTACAGATTTCGGAGGTATTAAAAGTCCAGCCTTTGATCCATCCTATCAAACAGAGCACGTAATAAGCTTTAATTTAATTTTAACTTTACCTCATTTACCTCAATGCTCTTAATAATGAAATTAAGGTCCCTTTTTATGCTTCCTCAAACCACTGTTTCTTTTATTAGCATTAAGACAAAAGCTGTGATCGAGGACCATCCACTTCATAACAAAAACACTCATAACTTTCTTTAGAATGAAGATAATGAATGATGTTTTCAGCAGGAATCGATAAGATGCCCTGGGAAATAATACAACAGATCTTTATTTAAATGGCTGTAGATGACCTTGATATATTAAAGAATATTAATTTAAATTTTACTATTATATTATATATAAAATTAATATTACGGTATATTCATTAGCTGATTATTCTATTATTAATAATTCCGTGACAGATACACTAGATCTTCACAAAATGTTTAGTTATAAAGGAATAGAACGTTTTATGAAATAATAGACATTGGCATGACATGATTAAATGGGAATTGATTAATATTCGTTCATTTTCTGAACCACTTAATCCTAATTAGGGTTGTGGGGAAGCTGGCGCCCATCTCAGCCGACTCTGGGCGAGGGCAGAGTACACCATGGACAGCTCGCCAGGCCATCGCAGGGCAGACTACTCTTGACGAAAATCAGCAATGGTTCTTTTACATGCCTCTCACCATAGACAGTGAGAGACATGGCCGGATTTGATAACCCAGTTAGCTGCACTGGGGGGACAGCAGTGACATCCAGTGATGTTGATAGTGGGGCTTGAACCCCTGACCTTGGGATCAGTCATCCAGCACCCTACCACCAGCCACCACTGCCCGTGAAATTTATTAAAACCTAAAGTTAATTATTTAAGAATGATGGACAGCGTACTGAGACAGACAGCGTACTGAGACAGACAGCGTAGTCAGTGCGGATTGTTTGTTTGTTTCAGAGGCACGGCGCGCACTGGATGTAATTAATTAAGCCTGTCTGATTTCTGTGTAACCAGAGACCACATGGTCAAAAGTCAGGATAAAACTCAACACTTTCGCATCATCAGCACTTGATAGATTTTCACAAGTAACAAGATGACAGAATAAATAAATGTTTGAGAGGCCTTTTATTTCGTATTTGCTGATTTGGAAAGCATTCAGTACAACACAAGTATTAGAATCAGTTATAAAGCAATATGCATTAGCATTGAACTGCACATCAGTGTGAAGAGAAACAACTCGGCTACTTCATACATCCGTATGTTGTCATGAAGAAATGCAACGACAGCCAAACATAAAACGGCAAGTTTGGGGAAGCGCCCAGAGCCATGCGTGTAGTTTAGACACGCTTACACGCAGAGAAAAGCAGAGTGGAAATTCTAGACACCATTTCGTTTGTTCTGTAGACGTTGTTATAAAAAGCCGACAGCCTTAAAGATGTGTTACTGTGATCATGTAAAATTTTTAGGGCTTGACGATATGAATCGAAAATTAAATTGTGATATTTTGTTGAATTTGCACCATGATGACATTTATCATGATGTATATTGTGCTACGAAGTTCAAAAATAAAGCAGACATGCAGGTTATTTGAGTGTACAGACTCTCATCAGATGCCACCCAGAAATGCTGTGATTTGTTGTACCTGTATATCATCACGCTTGTGGTGTTTTCATACAGAGATATAAAGTTTTCCTGTGTGTGTTTTGTTCTCTGCTTCAGGTCAGATGACTCAGCTGTGTGAACTGATCAATAAAAGCGGAGAGCTGCTGGCAAAGAATCTCTCGCACCTGGACACTGTGTTAGGAGCTCTAGACATCCAGGAGCACTCGCTGGGAGTGTTGGCTGTGCTGTGAGTCTGCACTTCATCCTCTCGTTGTGTCAGATAGGAAAGCAGGTGTATCACTAAGAGAAAAGATGAGATGCAGTGGCCAGACTGTAGTAATAATTCTGAAAAGACTCAAAGATAAGGGAGCCTAGAACCTCCTGGAAACAAAGTTTTGTGTTGTTGGGTTCAGCGTAGAGCTGTGATTGGACAGTATTTGCATTTGATTGTGGCATGATGTGGCATTTGATTCGAAAGTAAAGAAAGAAAAATTGAGATGGTACATAATCATTTAGAGTGGTAAATAATTGATGAAAGGAAAGTAAATAAATAATAATTTAATATGAATGAATTACTTAAAATGGGACATAATTAATTTTTAAAAAGTATATTTATGAAGTAAATGAAGGTTATTAATTACCTGTGAAACAGTTTGTAAAATAAAATGAAAAACAGGAATCATTTTATTAATGTGATTAATTAAATAATTAAAAGGAAACTAAATAAATTACAAATTAATGAAAAAAATGTAGTTTTTTTAAATAATGGAGTAAAGCAAATTGAAGTAATTAAAATAAGATTTGCTTAATTAAAATTTCAACTAATCCATGAAAAAAGTCTATTAAATTAATAATTAAAATGTAAAATAATTGCTTAAAATGTTTGTAATTTCATTAAAGCTTGTCTACTTTTGAAATAAAAAATAATTCTGAAATCATATTCAATTAATTAAATATTAAGTATTTATTTAATCATATATTTACTTCATTATAATTGGTGTATGATTGTGCAGGATGAAATGATGAAATAATGAAATCTGTCAGTCACCCGTCATAGTTGCAGGGAGGGAATCTATCATCTGATTTACTGAGGTTGATATCTGCTGCCTTGAGAAGGTACGGGTTACTGCGCTGCCCAAAGCAGAGTTATTCTCAAACATGGAGTCACAAGAATTGGTCTAAAAAGTATTTAAGAACAAAAACTGATTTCTTTTTGTGACTAAAATAAGTTGTGGAGGGGCGTCCCACCAACTGTTGCTTATATTTAGATTTTGATGCGAGTATTGTTCATGTCCTAAGCCATGCCTGTGCACTGTGGACATTAGAGCAGCTTCGTTGAATTGTCATGACTTTCACTGCAGTGTAACCAATCAGATGCTACTGTAGATCCTGCCCACTAACCTGGATGGGTGACTGCTCCGTTTATTTATTCATTTCACGGTGCATCATGTGCCAGCAGCAAAAAAAATTACAAATAAATAAATAAACGACATAAATAAATTAAATTATTACAATTGTGTGAATACAGACACCAAATTATTCTGGCTAATGTTCCAAGTGTAAATTATATACTGAATTTATTTATAGTAAGGGAAAAGCAAGTGGAGTTGAGTTGACTGATGCGAGCAATTAAGAACCTTCCATTTGTTGGCCCTAAAAAGCTGTTGAGTTGCTTTCAGTGCATGTTTTGGGTTAACCCTCTATTAACCAGCGTAGCATATCTGCTACATGAAGTGAAAGGGTTGACAGCCTAGAAATTTTTTATTACATTTTTTTCCCCAAATATTGGCCCAAAATCAACATTTTTGCATAGGGAAATAATTTTAACACAATTAGAAAGGGACTTAGTTGACAGAGGGTTAATACCAATCTATTGTAAAGTGCCTTCCTATCACTTTGGTATCATTTGCCTAAATCTGTGCAGAGAGTAAAACTCATTTAACTAAAATAATTAGTACTTTACTGAGCCACAAGCTCACAAGAACTGTAGGCTACTACAGTAAAGAGCTGGCAAAGCATCTCAAAGGAGGAAGCTTTGCATTTGGTGTGTTCAAGGGCTCCAGACTTTAGTCTGTCACTGACTGTAAAGAATTTGCATCCAAGTACTAAAAAATATGCTTATATTTATAACTGTTAATTTGTCCAATTACTTTTGAGCCCCTGAAAACTGATACTTACTCTTAAATTAAAGCTGAAAGTTTGCAGCTCAGGGTGGTACAGTGATGGCTAGCATGTCCGCCTCACAGCAAGCAGGTCCTGAGTTTCAGGCCCCAGGCTCAGGCGTTTTTGTGAGGAGTTTGCATGTTCTCCCTGTGCTTGTGTGGGCTCATTAGATGCCCCTAGGTGTGAGTGTGAATGGTTGTGTGTGTTGCCCTGCGATGGTCTGGTGAGCTGTTCAGGGTGCACCCTACCTTCACCCAGTGTCGGCTGAGATAGCCTCCCCATGGTTTAATTTTAAATCCATTGTGGTGATGTCATTAGCCAAATATTTGTGGACCTGTCTGTATGAGTCTTTTACCGGTTTGGGTAATTCTTTCTGGCTGATGTTGACGATGATGTTGTTTTTCTTTTTTATAATTCTAGATTTGTGAAGTTTTCCATGCCTAACATCCCTGACTTTGAGACGTTGTTCTCTCAAGTCCAGCTCTTCATCAGCACCTGCAACGGAGAACACATTCGATATGCAACAGACACTTGTGAGTGTACACTCTTCCGCATGCTTTCTGTGAGCTAATTGGAAGGCGAGTGTTTTTCCGCAGTAATGAAGCCACTTTGTCCTGGTTTTTCTTCGATACGTTGCGATCCCGAAATAAACTCTGCTGCAGTGCATATTCATGTCACTTTACTGTGTGCTCTAAAAATGCTCTATACAAAACACATTGTGAGGGTTTAGTATGCAGCTGTGTTATGTATTCCCTTTTGTCTTCCTCTTTATTTCTCAGTTGCTGGGCTTTGCCATCAGTTGACTAACGCCCTAGTGGAACGGAAACAGGTAAAGTTTTTAACACCTTATGTGGCTAATGATTAAATGGAATTATAACCTGATAAAGCGTACTTGGTGTTATTTATGTATAATAATTGTGGTGAAATTATTGCAAATAAATGAATAAAATTCTTTCCCACCCAGTGAAGTGTATAACAGGTTGAATTAACAAGCAGAACATGGCTGTATTTTCTTTACCTTCACAGCCGTTACGTGGGATAAGTACACTCAAGCAGGCCATAGACAAAATGCAGATGAACACAAACCAGCTCACCTCAGTGCATGCAGATCTGTGTCAGGTAAGTCCAAACTGTCGGACTGAGGTCATGACATCTACGTTTAACTTTATTTCCTGTCATGCTTTCAAGTATTTACCCCTTTCTAATCTTCTCAATTTAACCATTATGGCTCATTCCATGTCACTTCACCTAGAGGTTCCCTGTGACCATCTCAGAATTCAGTGAAACTTTAACCAGACATAGAACATGTTTCAACATGAACACATGAAAAAAATGTTTCGAGATATGATCATTTAAAGATCGCAGGCTAGTACCCATTTGTCGGCCCCACGACTTGCAATTAAACATTTTGGGCATTTTTGAAAGCTTGTAACTCCCCTAATGATTACTGTATAGGGCTGAAACTTTGCAGCGCGTAAGCACTCTGTCAGAATCTGCAGTCACAATGACTCTATTTGTCAGGGTTGGGTTACTATTGATACTGAAAGTTTGAAAAAAGTACAATTTCGAACAAAGTATTTTCGAATTTTTGACACAGAAAATGTGTTCACCAACCCCCAAAAGTATTTTTATAGCAAATTTAAGCATATTTCTATGTAAAACAAACAGTTTTTAAGAAGAATTAATGTGATATGGTGTTTTAGTGAGTGTCCAAAAACTGAATGGTAGGTGAAAATTTGCTCATCTTGCGAGCCCTGAAGAAGATGTAGACAGTTCACCAAGGTTATGAAAGTTTACCACATGCAACATGTATATCAGATCAGGCAACTCACAGAATTTCAGCCTTGTTGCTCATTTCCTTCATTCTTGGCCATTATCTTGAAATTTTCATAAATTACACTTGTGAATTTTTTTTTTGTTTGTTTGTTTTTGCACTTTCCTTTTGAAGAGGAATAAAATATGTATAAATATTATGTTTGAGATCAGAATATACTCTCAAACTGGTATCAGAGTAATAAACAAAAAAAAACGTTTCAAATTTGCTTTTATAACAATTAGAAAAGTGAAATTTGCCACGCATAATTGTCAGATCGAATAGTACATGTATAATATAAATTATATAACTTATATTTATCATTTGATGTATTTATATCCCCACTGAATAATTAATATAAGGATATTGATTATTATAGACATTATATACTACATCTTTTCATAAGCTTTGATCAAATATTATGGAACTTCATTATAATACTTGCAACAATCTACCAGTAAACTGTTTCTGTTCTGAGTTCAGTACATGGATATATATTCCAGTTTTTACTGAAAATTTGGCAAAAGTCCCATTATTTGTTGGAAGTCTTTTTGGGAGAGTGTGTAGTTACGTGCACTTAAGCTTATGAAAAGATGTGTATAATCTTTGTCATAATACATCCTTATATTAATTATTCAATGGAGACTTAAATACATAATTTGAAATGATAAATATAAGTTATATAAATGATAAATATAAGTTACCCGACAAACGGGTACTAGCCTTGAGCATATCTCGGAAGGTTTTTGAACTAGGACCTTGAAATTTTGCATGTGTTCATGATGAAACATGTTCTATGTCTGATTAAAGTTTCATTGAATTCTGAGATGGTCACCTGGGAAGTTTTCTGAAAGCTAGGTGATTTGACATGCAATGATCCTTATTTGACAAAGGTGAGGTTGATGTTGAGGGGACACTTCAGCAATATCCACCGTGCCTTATTTTATTATTTATTCAAGAGATTCGCTCATGTCTGATTTGAGAAAATCCATCGAATAACTCTTGGTATTGCATCATTGCCATGGGATTTCATCTGAATTACTGCATTGTTTTCAGACATCCCATGACAATGATGCAATCCCAATAATAATTTGATGGCTTTCCTTCACCAATCAGAAATGTGAAAATCACTTGAATGAATAATTATTCTACTCAATGAGGTGAAGTACGATATAATTATTTGGTTGAGGGGTTACTGTCTGGTAAGTAATTCTCTATTATATGAAAGTCGGATTCTACAATTGTTTTATTGTTCATTCAAAGTAGAAGTCACGTTACTGTGTTCCACGTGCCAGTCGTGCAGTAATCAGTTAACTTATCCCATGGCAACCATGGAATATTCAGTTATCCCATGGCAGTGATTTAATAATAATAATTTGATGGCTTTCCACTCATCAGAATCTAGAAAATTTTTTGAAAGAATAATAATGCCTATTAATATATTACATGGGAATCGAGTGATCTGATTGGTCCACTATCTCAGGATTAAAAATCTTTCTTCCGAATGGATAATACTTCAAAACTCACGGTTTGTCAATGTCAGGCTTAAAAATGGAAAAATAAATCGTAAAAATCTTCTTTTAGTTTGTTCCTGTTGTGTTTTTGTGTAGTATATTTTTAAACACATCCTTAAGCCGAGTTCACACAGGAAGCGACACGCGATATCGTCTGGCGAGAGAGGTGAATCACTTCGGCTCTCGTTGCCTAGCTAACTCCGTCACGTTTTCCCCTTCTAAATCTTTCCGAGTGAAACTGCAGCACCGCGCTTCCATACAGCAGGTCCATGAGAGCTTTTACCATTATCTTATATTGTCACATGATAACGGGGACCCTTGTGCCTCATGAACTGGGAACAGTTAGATCTCCTCGCCACCTCCGCTCTCTATTTGAGAAAGAGCATCACGACATCACAGATCCTTCTGGGTTCACCCAATGATACAAGCCTGGAATCATAATTTGGAGAGTCAGAGACTTGTTCAGGAGCTCCGTTGGCAGAGTACACTTTCAGCAACACTTTATTCTGAATTGTGCAAAGTTTTTATGTACTGATGATTTTTTGTTTTTGTTGAAATTTATCTGCTAACATGATTCAGTAGGAAAAGATGCTAGCAAAACCATTTACTCGCGTTAACTACCCAACCCACATAACGTGCACTTTGTGCAGCTCTTAATAAACATGTGTATATATAAATATAAACTCACAGGAAATTTTCAGAAGCAAGGACCCAGGCCTCACATCATTATCTTTTATACAATTTCTGTGTGCAGTCATAAAGTACAGGATATTTACTCATGGCTATAATAAGCTGCTCTTCCATGTTGAGCGGAACATTTAAACTCGTGTTAATGGTTTTCAAACACAAACTTAATGGCAAACTTGTACGTATATGGAAGCGTCTGTTTATCAGCAATATCTTTAAGCTCTGATTGGTAATTGCTCGACTCATGTTGCATGAAAGTTCAGCTCAGCTGAACTCCGCGGCCGCCCACTTTTTCCAAAATTTCGCATCTTGTCGCCTTTCGTTGACCTCGTACCGCGGGTTACTGTACAGACTTATCCCAACCAGAAGCCGTGGGTCAACAGAGAGGTGCGTGCTGTGCTCAGAGCGAGGACAGCTGCATTTAAATCCAGAGATCCATATGAGTACAGGATGGCCTGGTACAATCTGAGAAAAGCAATAAAAACAGCCAAGGGACAGAACAGAGAGGAACCCTGTTCCACTGGCCTAAACATCAGGCCCATGTGGAGTGGGATAAAGACCATCACTAACTACCAGGGGAAGAGCTTTAACGTGGGTGAGGTGACCGCTTCTCTACCTGAGGAGCTGAATACCTTCTATGCCCACTTTGAGAACCACAGCAAGCAAGAATTTTTGTCAGATGAGGACAGCTGTCTTTTTCAGATCCCTCAGGCAGATGTGTGTAAATACTTAAAAAAAAGTGAACACACGGAAAAGACCACAGGAAGTGCAGATCGGTAGTGTCACATCCTCCACACTGATGCTTGGCACTGGTGACCCCCAGGGATGTGTGCTCAGCCCCCTTCTGTACACCCTGTTCACCCACGATTGTACAGCCACACACAGCTGCAACACAGTCATCAAATTTGCAGACGACACCACCATCATCGGCTGCATTTCTGATGAGATGAGTCTGCTTACAAAGCAGATGGTGAGAGTCCTGATATCATGGTGCCACATCAGGAAGACCAAGGAGCTCATCGTGGACTTCAGGAGACTGCAGGGTGGAGGTCACACCCCTATCCACATTGAGGGAACAGAGGCAGAGAGAGTCAGTTGCTTCAGGTTCCTGGGTATCAACATCACTGAGGATCTGAGCTGGTCTCATCACGTGGGTGTGATCACAAAAGCAGCGAGACAACGGCTCTTCTTTCTTCGGCGGTGTGGCATGGACTCCAGAATACTCATCAATTTCTACCGATGCACCATCAAGAGTATTCTGTCTGGCTGCATCACGACCTGGTACAAAAGCTGTAATGCTCCGGACTGTTACTGTAACTGTTACTGGCTGTCGATCAAAGAAAAAAACTCGTATCAGTCTAATAACAAGTTGCTGTCTCACATGTTTGTTTTGACAAGCTTGCATGGTGGCGCTGGGGCTGTGCAAGAGGTCGGAAACCCAGCAAACGAGCCATAGAGAAACTAACTCTGCACTCCCTTGCTTAGACCTGTCACACTAACATTTTTAGTAGATGACATGTTGTCCCAGGAACTATCATTACTATTAATTTCTTTAAAACAAAAAAGAAAAACTTTTAAGAATTTAGATTGCTGTTGAACTGTAATTTGTTGTAGCCCTCTCAACGTCTTTGAACTCTCGCTTCTGACACAATCATGCAAAACCGGATGTTGATGTTGCACCGGAACCAGGGAAAGGCACTAGCTAGATTAAAAACTCTGGTGCAGCCATTGTATCCACAGTGCATGTCCATTTCAAGTGGTGGACATCCTCACAAGCTTTTTCACAAAAAAAAACACAACCTACTGGTACGTTTGGGTCATTATCTTTTGCTGATATAGTTTTGTGTCACTGATTTGACACTGCTTTCATAGCACTTTCATAACAATGCCAGCACAAACAAGTAAGGGCACTTGTAACAATGTCGTTGTATGTGCAACGACCAGGTCCCCTCGACAATTTCTGCCCTTAGTTTAATTGAGAATTTTGCTCAGCGAAAAAAAACCCTTTCCCCAAAATATTTGTTCCAAATTCAGTCCGAACACTTTTTCATTACTAGCTAGAAACATAGCCAACACTATCAAGAAATGTGAAAATAGATTTTTTTTTTTTGACGGCCTTCTTGGGAAGCTGCACCAGGAAGAGGGACAACCAGAATAATGAGGGGGACAGGCTCAGGGGTGGGCCTGCACCTGGACTCAATGGCAACTGTGACTGAGAACGAACAGTGTCCACACTGCGGACAATACTGGACGATCACAGTCACCTTCAGCACACCGTCATCACTCAGCAGAGGAGCACCTTCAGTGGAAGGCTGCTCTCACAGAGCTGCTCCACAGACTGACTAAAAACATCCTTCGTCCCAAGAGCAATTTGGCTCTACAACTTCTCTGTCGGGAGGGGTGGGGGGAGAAGGAGGATGGTCATTGACAGGATGGCTGATGATCGCACCTTATGTTTGCAGGATTTCACTGATGGCTTTCCACCGGGTGGGGGGGTGGAGGTATTTTGGTTTTCGTGTTTCTTTTTATGATTTTATGATCGTAGGTATGTATAGACATATTTATATTGAATATGTATAGCTTTTTATCTCCCTACTGTGTGTATGTAAAGAAACTAGTCACATCTATATTTATGTAATCATATTTTACTTTTTTTAGGGTTTATTACTCTGTGAATGTGAGCGGTGCATGCGTGAATTTCCTTCGGGATTAATAAATTACCATCTAATCTAACAGTATTTAAATTGTGAATGGATTTGAAAACTGGCAGTACTGTTGTGTCTCACCAGCTATGCTTGCTAGCAAAATGCTTCAAGCCTGCAGTTCCCTTCCTGGAGCTGGACATGATGGACATCTGCAAAGAGAACGGAGCGTACGACGCAAAGCACTTTCTGTGTTACTACTATTACGGCGGCATGATCTACACGGGATTGAAGAACTTTGAACGAGCGCTTTATTTCTTTGAGCAGGTACCAAACCATGGAGTTTTGTAGCCATTTAGTGCGATTCTTATGCAGTGTTCTTCTTTAGTGTACTTTTTTTACTATTTTTATTCTACATATTTATTCCAGATCTAACTCTACATCTAAGGATGTAAGCCTACAAGTTTTATGCTAGAAACTTTGTTCCAACTGTATTGTAATGTACGGCCCATTGTGGAGAGGTGTCTTTAGATACAGCTTTTGGATAGCTGCACTCATTCTATTGTTCTGTCCACCCCACCCCACCCCAGGATAATGTAGGCCTTGTAATTCAAAGTGTCCCTGCTTTGCCACCGTTTGTCCCAAAACCACCAAATTTGCTGGGATATGTCAGGCTGTGTCACCCTTCACTGATTTGTACTCATCGTGATCCGTTCTCGTTTTTTCATCCCCTTTTCCCCCCATTATATATTCTTCCCATAGGACTTGCACTTATCTTTTGTTTTTCCCTTTTTCAGTCCTCTTTTTTTCTCCATTTACTTCAATGCTAAAGTCTCTCTACTCAGCCAGTTCTGACATTTCCCAGGATTCTACTCTAATCCTCATCATAATAAACAAGGGTTAATGATCCTCTGCTGCCTCAAAGCAATGACACTTCACATTTTATGACAGAAATGTATCTCTAGTCACAAATGATAGAAAAGGCAGGCAGATCCCGTACAGTGTTGTTCTCACTCCGAATCAGAAGCCTGCTTTTCTTTTTCCCCCTAGGCTATTACCACTCCAGCTATGGCAGTCAGTCACATCATGCTTGAGGCTTATAAGAAGTATATTCTTGTCTCTCTCATCCTCCATGGCAAGGTGCAGCAGCTTCCCAAGTACACATCACAGATTGTGGGCAGGTTCATTAAGGTGAGAATATAAATGCAAACATTGCTGATTATGTTGCTCTTACTCTTCAAAGGCTTAGCAATGTTTTTTTTGTTCATATGGGATTAAATGCACACAAAGATGTGAAGTAACTGTGCCATTTCCAAACACTCATCTGGGATTGGATAGATCAGTCAGTTTCTTCCTCCTGACGGTGGTGCAGTGGTTAGCATGGTCACCTCATTGCAAGTCCTGGGTTTGATTCCCGCGATCAGGGCGTTTCTGTGTGGAGTTTGCATGTTCTCCCCGTGCTTGTGTGGGTTTCCTCCCACAGCCCAAAAACATGCACAGTAGGCTAATTAGCTGTTCCAAATCGCCCCTAGGTGTGAGAGTGGTTGTGGATGGCTGTATGGGTGTCAGTCCCGCGATGGCCTGGCGAGCTGTCCCAGGTGTACCCTGCCCTTGCCCAGAGTCAGCTGAGATAGGCGCCAGCCTCCTCGCAACCATAATTAGGATTCATCGGCTTAGAAAATTAATGAATGAATGAAGTACGTATCCAAGTTTTTTAAATCAACATAGAAATACAAAAAATTTCATGCACCTATATATTCAACTTCCAAAACATCATCTTACATTTACAGCATTTGACAGATGCTCTTATCCAGAGCAACTTACAATTATCATTTATATACAACTGAGCGATTGAGGGTTAAGGGCCTTGCTCAAGGGACCAGCAGTGGTGATAGTGGGGATTGAACTGCTGACCCTCGGATCAGTAACCCATCGCCTTAACCACTAAACCACCACTGCCCCATTATAACATACCAAGACCATGGTCTCTTAACTTTCTGTTCAAACCCATGAATGATTATAGAGAGGGTTGGTTGGCCATCACTACGGGAAAGTCTGAGGAGCTCCGTGCAGATCTAAGAGAAAAAAAGATTGTTTACACAAGTCAGGAATGGCTCTTGAAGAGAGTTTTTTTTAAACAAGAAGTTGGAAGCTGGAAACAAGATGGGAGGCAACAAGATGGGAGGGAAGATAATAAAGTTATTGGGAGGTGTAGCCACTTTGTCACTTTGGCCAGAGAAGACCCAAAAATGGTCATTCTCAGCTGAGAGGAAATCGGTTCTGATGTTGAGGAACTGAAGCGGCATGGTGGAGTAGTGGTAAGCACATAGCTAGCAAGAAAGTTCTGGTTTCGAATTCTGGGCTTTGTGAGGGTATTTCTGTGTGGAGTATGCATGTTCTCCCTGCTCTTGCATGAGTTTCCTCCGGGTGCTCCGGTTTCCTTCCTCAGTTGAAAGACATGCACATTAGACCAATCGGCTGTTCAGTTGCCCCTAGGTGGAAGTGTAGAGATGTGTGTGTGTGTGTGTGTATGTGTGTGTGTGAGTTAGCCCTGCAGTGGTCTCAAGCTGTCTGGGGTGGACCCTGCCCCAAAGTCGGCTGAGATAGGCTCCAGCCTCTGTGCGACCCTAGTACTATCAAGTGGCTCAGCAAATGAATGAATGTTTAAAAACTGCCCAGAAACCATTAAGGCCCAGGCATACCATCAGTGTCCCTGTCAACAGACGAGGTTTACATTAC
Organism: Neosilurus mollespiculum; assembly: GCA_030014195.1. Lineage (NCBI taxonomy): Eukaryota > Metazoa > Chordata > Actinopteri > Siluriformes > Plotosidae > Neosilurus > Neosilurus mollespiculum. The sequence continues at coordinate 20,035,505 of JAQMYF010000021.1, forward strand.
CGTAGATCCAAAGATTGAAGAATGTTTCATTTAACTTCTGAAAGAGAAAATCAATATGAAATTATGAGAAAGGAATGAAATATTTGATCTGATCCCTGCTAAAGCTACGATCTGTTATTTAGCACTGTACTGATTACAAAGGTGTGACCACCTTGTGCCATTTCAAGCAAAAACACCCACCTCTCTTTCCTTCATTTCTTGGGTAGCTAGGTAGCTGGGAATGTTTAACCACTCTTAATTTGTACTGCAAAAATTTATTGGTTTGTTTGTTTTGTAGCCCCTCAGCAATGCTTACCACGAGCTGGCGCAGGTATACTCCACCAACAACCCCGCTGAACTGCGCAGCATCGTCAACAAACACAGCGAAACATTCACACGGGACAGTAATATGGGCCTGGTCAAGCAGTGCCTCTCTTCATTGTACAAGAAGAACATCCAAAGGCTAACAAAGGTCTCCTACAGTACAGTATAACTCGTGTTTTCAGTTAAATTAGGGATGGGATTAAATAAACATGGACTTTTTGCCTATTTGGCCCCCCATAAATTTCTCGTACTTTAGCAGTGTTTTAAATCTACATTGTAATCAGTGAATGTTAGAAATTCTTAGATTTTTATGAACTGCGTTTCCCTGTGATGCAGACGTTCTTGACGTTGTCTTTACAAGACATGGCGAGTCGGGTTCAGCTCTCTGGGCCTCAGGAGGCTGAGAAATATGTGCTGCACATGGTGAGTCAACACCAGCACCACTAACTTCATCATAATACATACATAATCCATCATGCATATAATTTGCAAGCACTGCATCAGGTATTCCCACTGAAACTCTATAATAAAGATAGAAAGATAAAAATTAAATCAACCAAAAGATTTTCTATCTGCTTTGACATTTGCTTACCCGGAGAGACTTACAGCTCCCAAGATTTACAGAGGCATAAAGATAAATGGATGCTCCAGAGTGACATGGCAGAAAAATGTTGGCCCAACAAAGTTTGCAAGTTTGATCCCTGGGTGATGCACGAAACCATCCGTGGAGAGGAGCCCATGAGAGTTGTCAGGGAGGGAGGGGTGGAATATATTCTGTTCACTATCACTTGCAAGTGACAGTAGCTGGACATGGGCATCTGCAAGCTTGAATGGGTGGATAGCGCTATTCTTCCAGTGTGTTGCACCACTCCTTACTATGCATGTGCAGCAGCGTTAATACACGGCACCTAAGCAAAAAATGAGACTGTTGAGGTGAGCTGTGCCCTTTGAGGCAAATTAACGGAGTGGATCTCTGTATGAGCTGTGGAGCTAACATTCCATTCTCTTTCAGAGGTTAGCCTACATACTACATGAACACAGAAGAAAACTGGCTCTGTAAACTGGCTCTGTGTTTTTGCACACTAATTCAAAATGTTTGTACATACTACAAGGAAATACAAGAAAAACCAAAGTAAAGTGGTTTTGTTTTTCCATTTCAAAGCGCGATATGACCATGCTAGCTGTTCTAGTGCCCATAACCAACTGTGAGGGTCTTTCATTTTGAATCAAGTATTATTCCCACGGAATAAGGATTTTTAATCCCAAGATGTTTGCCCTCATCCCTTGGATTTTTATGATTTTTCTCCTGACAGTAGTACCATAAAATTAATGCAGGCATGCAAAATTTCAGCTTTGTAGCCTCTTCAAGTTTCTTGGGTGTAAGGTCAGCTCACCTGAAGTAAGACTTGAGGGTCATTACATGTCAAATGGACCAGTGGTGGTTGCACTCATCTTTATACCACCCAGGCTAATATACAAAGACATTTGTAGGATTCTGTTTTCAAAAATTGACTTGGCCAAATTTTTCAAAATTTGGAAATTTTGAGTTGGGGGAAAAAAAAAAATCATTGTGGCCCAGCTGGAACATATCTGAAATTTTCTTCCAGGTATAGATGCATGTCTTAGGTATTCAGAGCAATATTTTTGATCCTGCTTCCGATAATTCTTCTTTATTAAAACTTGGTCCAAATACAGGTACCGTCGTCAATGTAACATGACAATAATAGCAGCATTTTATTATACTGAATATCGATGTTTCAGTGTTATAGTGTGACACTGATATATATTGTAGTATATAGTTGAATTCTTATTCAACTGCTAGTTTTTAATACAGGTCTGACTATTGGTTTCAGGCTGCCAAGGTCCAAGCTCCGTAGGATGCCATAGGTGTCGTAGTGTTTGTAGACCTTTTAGCAACATGACTGATTTAAGTTCAATTCGGAATCCATGCACTGTTGGTTCGAAAACTAATTCAGCTGAAGACTGCCATAAGCAGCATTGCGCATGTAAGGCAGGTCTTAACAAATTACAAGACATTCCTCCAGACCATATGAAACGGCTACAGATGAGAGCCATGCAGATATTTACTGGTGAGGACACCGTCTGCTATCACCATTTCATGCGACTGAGAAAACATTTCAGCTGCTCACCAGAATTTCAACCCAATTCATCTATTTTTCTAATATTATGAATAAGTTTATTTATCCTTTAAAAATTTAATCTTTAATTTGAATTGCAGCAACAAAAAGCCCTAACTGTGTTTGTGGCAGGTTTTGTTTGCCCACTGAGTTATACTTACTTTAAAGGCAAGGGACTTACAGTCGTGTCATAGCCTGGGTGGTATAAGATCAGAAAATATTAGGTTTGTAATTATTTATAAAATATCTTGAGATTTACACGTGTCTGAAATCTGTCCGGTGACTGTTCTTGACAGAAATTAAAAATTTTTGTGAGCTGATAAAAAGAAGGTTCATCAACAAATGTGCTTTCTCAATGCATAGCCCCAGAGAATAACAAATGCAGATTTCATGCATCTGGCATTAGAAAATTTAGCAGATTTTTCAAATGGCGATAACTTTGGAAGTAATTAAGATGGAAGAAGGCTGAAATTTTGCATGCATGCATTAATTTTATAGTACTACAGTCAGGAGGAAATTTAAGAGATGAGTGCAATCACCATTGGTCCATTTGACATGGAATGACCCTCAAGTCTGTATTCAGGTGGGTTGACCTTCCACCCAAAAAACTTGAGGAGGCTGCTTCAGACAGAACAAACTGGCGTGCACTGACGAAATCAGCAGTAGCTAACCTTGAGGGCAACCGTTGTCAGCGCCTCGCTGCCGCCCGTGAACGCCGACACCAAGCTATTGCAAAACCCGCTGTAACCGCTGGTGTTCCATGCTCAATCTGCAACCGCATCTGTGCTTCTACCTTTGGACTTTGAAGTCATATGCTATCCAACTGATGATCGCACAAGAAATTGTTATTCTTGGACATCGGGAGACTAACCATCAATACCCTGTATTCCCCAACTCTGTATATAATCTTTCTTGTATATATTTTTTGCTTGACGGTGAAAACTTGAGATATAGCTTGGTACTTTGTCCTGTGCAAGGATTACATCATTCTTTTGTACTTTTTTTTTTATTTTATTTTTTTATTTATTTGTTTGTTTTGTTTTTTATTTTATTTTATTTTTTTTTTAGAATATAGTAATTGTGAAATATGAAAAATATATTTTTGGCAGGAATACACCTGATAATAGGGACACGCTCAGAGTCCAGATGTTCATGCAGCGTTTGAAATTACATTCATGTTATAAAGCAGCACTTATGTAGGCGTTCTTTTCTAAACTGTTCCTCCTCTTCTCACAGATCGAAGATGGAGAGATTTATGCCAGCATCAACCAGAAAGATGGCATGGTCTGTTTCCATGACAACCCTGAAAAATACAACAACCCTGCAATGCTCCACAAAATTGACCAAGAGGTTTGTGATAATGCAGGAAAGCTTTGAACAGTCTGCTGGCAGACACATGGAGGCTGATCACTTCATACTGCTGACTAGTGGTCCAGGTGAAGGGTTAATATGAGCATGAAGCAATTTCCACTGGATACTGAGCTGAATTTAAGCATTTCCGTTCCGTTATAATAATAATCATCATTTAATCAAAGGACACTGATTGGCCAGAGTAAAGAAATGTGGTCTTTAATATTGTAAATGTGATAAAACTGATTGTAATTTATAAAATTTCTGACTTATTTGGCACGTACGTTTAATATACCCCTCTAATTAACAATTATTTCCCGAAGGTGAGGTGAATGTTACTTATAAGTCGCCAAGGCAGAACCTTGAGCAGACTCTTCAGTTCAGCAACAGCCACGGAGCCTGAGTTGCATAATTGTTTTAGTATTCTCATAGTCAGTGTGACATCACACCCACATGACAGGCCTGGCAACTACCAGTGTCATACTTGACTTGGTGTAAGGGAGGGAGGTAGGGATAGAGGTTTTCACCTACCAGTTGTAGTTATCAGTTACCAGATATCCAACAGGAATTTCTAGTCTTTGGCCTCTGCTCCTCTCTGTTTTGTAGAATAAATACAATATGCTCAATACAAGCTTGCAATGCATAAACACTCTTTATCCTAGTCAGATATCATGCCCACTGTTGTGAGTTTAGTCATATGACAAGTACCCAGATGACCGACTTCGAAAATATACTACATGGGAACAGAAGAAAATGAGCAGGCTAAAAATGGTTATGGTGTTTTGTTTTTTTAAATGAGCTTCGTGCGCAAGTGCAAGCAGGAGCAGAGCTATGTACTGGTGTCTCTTCAACTCTCTTTAAGAGTTTTAGCATATACTATGTGGAAACATCAAAGAAAGCAAACTAATATAAGATTTTAAGGTCCTTTCATTGTTTTTATGCTAAGAGCTATGCACTAAAGGCATCTTTGGCACCTACTCACTCAGTGTTCAGTACATCCTACGTATAAACGTAAGTAGAAACTACACACAATGAAGGTATCTTAGTGCATACCGGGTGACCCAGTAAAACCTCCAACATTTCATAGGTGAAAGGAAAAAAAAAATTAAAGATATTCAAATTATTATTTGCACACATGCAGTACAGTTTTTGTATGGACAGATATTGAAGTCCTGTGTAAGATTCTCCTTGAAGTTTTCCATGAAATCCCTACAGCTGAAGCATGCTTCCCCACAGAACGTTTCAGTGGCTGAACAACAAACTGCCTCAATGCATCAATATTCTCAGGTGTACGATCGCTTCTAGGTTTCAAAGCTGAAACTGTTGCTCTGAATTTCTAAACCCACTGCAAGAAGGTGTTCCAATCGGGAACGTTTTTGATTCCGTGGAATAGTGAAATGTCTTTGAAAGGCGTTTTGACCACGAACGAACAGTGTGCTCCCGACCACACCATGTTAGCGTCAGAGGACACTTGGGGTTGGGCTACCAACAGACCTTAACACCACCTCTCCTGCCTCTCTAAGTTTCATGTGTGCAAATAATGATAAATAAAAGCTCAGATGAATCAAGTTTCTCGTGTGTGAATAATAATCTGATTATCTTTAACCTTTTTTATTTACCTTTAAAATGTTGGAGACTTTTTTTTGGGGTCAGCCTGTACTACACATGTTTTTTTTTCCATTTTTAAACATGATAATGGTGACATCACCTTCTCAAAGTAACAGTGATAAACTGTGAGTGTGTCGTTTTGGTTCAAGCATTAATCACTCAGGGTAATGTTGTTTTTTGTTTTTTTTTTAAGCCCTGAGATAAGGGACCAATTGGATCATGCTGTTCCAGTGTAGTATCTACCCATTGTAGGTGTCTGTGTTTTTTTGCATTCGTTATTCTAATGCCAAGATTGTGATAATTATATCTCTGTCACCAAAGGTGATTTACCCCCCACCCAAACAAGAAAGTTGTCCATCTGAGTGCTTGAATGTTTCTAGAATTTATATGAAGTGGTTGCTTAGTGTTGTTACCTTGATTAAACAATTCCAAAATTCAATTACTTCGTGTAGTAGATACAGCAGTGTTAAATATTCAAAACTGTTGTTTAATTGTTTATTTTAGGTTTGAAGTATGTTTAAGGTAAATTCTGGCAAATTAGTAACAAAAAGGAACTAGGATTGTTGGAGGACGCATCCCTGTTCACATCACTGATATGGAATTTTTTCAAATCTGTCAGATTCTAATAGTCCACACTCATCTATAACTTTAAACCAGATAAATGACTCCGCATACTGATACACAGTCACTTTGCTTTTCTCATTTTTTTTAAAATCCATATTCTCTTGATCTTCTCTCTATCAGATGCTGAAGTGTATAGAATTAGATGAGAAGCTAAAGGCCATGGATCAGGAGATCACCGTCAATCCCCAATTTGTACAAAAGGTACACTAACTGGTATAGAATACTTGAAACCTGATTAATCCGCCTGAGTCTCATTTTGAGCATTCAGGAGTTAAGATTCTGTTCAAATTAAAAGCCCTTTTGTTTTCTGGCACCTCAGAGTATGGGAACGCAAGACGATGATGTTGGCAGCAAGACTTCATCTTACTCCTGAGGCCAATGCAGCGAGTGCAGAAACCCATCATCAGGAAGAATAGCAGCCTATTGAGTATGGACTATATCAGAGGAAAACCTAAAATGTCTGCAGTTCTATTTTGTTTGTTTTATCTTTCACAGCACACCCATACACACCAACCCTGTTTTTTTTTGTTTTTGTTTTTGTTTTTTTTGTCAGTGTTTTATTTAATAATGTTGAAGTGCAAAACCACAGCTGCATTTATGACCGAAACAATAAAAGTACTGGACTTCTTTATTCGGGGGGGGAAAAAAGCTTGCCTTTTGTGTTTTCATTTTAATGCATATTTTAATTGATTTTGCGTATGCTATGGTGCTTCTCCTATGTTCATTTTTTTAGGGGTGTAGAAAAGGTGTGCATTCTAAGGAGACTCTGAATTATGTGGGGGATAAAGGGTAAATCATTCACACTGGTGTCTAACCCTGGGCAGGGTTCTGTGTGTAGTTCAGTGGTATGTTAACAGAGCCCTGATCTAATGTATATCAAGTAACACAGGTCTCCCATGTTCCCTATCCTTACTATGAGTAAATATACTCACAATCTGCTTTTTAACCAGGATATCGGTGCTCTAAGAGTAAGGAAATAGTATATAAATAAATTGATAAATGCAGCAATATTGTAATTTTGCAAAGACATACAAGAACAGTGGGGTGTGTGTGTGACTTAAGTTTTAGGGAGGTTTTAGTTTCCCAGTTTGTTCGGACAGGAAATCTAACATTCATTAAGAATTTACTACAGTTTTGCATCTTGTTGCTTTAGATAAGTGGTGAAATGCATCTTTAGATCTGTACAAGTTCACCCTGGCAAAAATGAGCCCAGTACCGGAAATGACGTACTCACACAGCAAGGTCAACAACGAAAATATCAAGCGTGATTGCGAAGAAAGGTTAATACGGTAACTTTATTTGCGAAAACGGGGAATAAATGTTTCATCATGCTATACTATATTTGTGACACAAAGACTTTAATATCGGCGTGAGAAGGAGGAGCTGCAGTAATGACGGGCAGGGAGCCGTCCTGCTGCTACACCAACTCAACAGCACAGCTTCCGGCAGAAAAGTGTCGGCGGGGGGGGGCCTTCGTGTATCGACGAGCAGCACGAGTGACCAATCAGCTCGCAGCTTTTTGAGTAGAGGCGGGACTTGCAACACGAATGGCACAAACCCCAACCAATGGAAGGCGCACAGGACGCGCTATGTGCCAATGAGCGAGCGGCGCCGTGAGGTTTGTGTCGCCCACGGTGTTCACTTGAATTCCATTGCCGTCCATTAAAACATCCGACTTGGAAAATACAACATTAAAGTGAAGTGATCCTGGGATTAATATTACACCGCGGCTTTGGCTTCGGTACGCGGATGCGTGAGATATTTTCAGGAATACGGATTATACCTCGAGAAAATCTAACGTATGTGTAAAGAAAGCACGCATCCTGAGCGGTGCCGTGGCTGCCTGCATAGCTCTGCCACCGAAACGGAACAATCGCTGGATAATAAGCGGTGTTTTTTGTTCGTGTTGCTCCGGCGGAACGCTTTGTAGCCGTCGCTGAATAGACGTGTCGTTTCGGATGTGATTACACGACCATGGGTCCGGCCGGCTGCTCCCACGTGAACGGCTTTAAAGTGGAGAACTGGAAGCAGAACCTGCGCGTCATTTACCAGTGCTTTGTGTGGAGCGGCTCGGCCGAAACCAGGAAACGCAAGGTAAACACGCGCGTGCTCGGAAATCCACCACCACCGACAACTGGCAACAACCGGACACACCTCGGTGTGTGTGTGTCTCACTAACACAACTAACCAAAGTGATGCAACTTCAGCCATGATCCGCTCACAGCAGTGTGTGTGTGGGGGGGAGCACGGTCTGATCATCACAGCTGGCCTGCAGCCATGTGAGCCGTGATGCCTGACTCCGCGCGCGCGCCTGTGTGTGTTACATTGTTACATTGTTACACTCTCAGGACCGGAACACGTTTGTAACCAACAGAGGGAGGACGTTTTGCTGGTCCTCGCTTCGTCAGAGGGCGATCTGAGGGTTAAGGCTTGGCCTTAGGGTTCAGGCTAGAATTAGGGGTAGGGTAGGGGAATAGGGGACAGGTTGTGTCAGGGGATGTCCCCACAAAGAAGTACAAGGTTTGTATATGTGTGTGTGTGTGTGTGTGTATATGTGTGTATATATATA
>JAQMYF010000021.1:20080381-20097514 GCA_030014195.1 Neosilurus mollespiculum
TTTTAAATGTGGAGGTGAAAAGATTTCATAATAAAAGATTGCATCAATACTGTAAATCCACACCCAAATCTAAGGAAATGTTCATTTTGCGTTTCATTAGTTCATTTTGTGGTTTTATGGTTTTGATTGGCTGTTTGTTAGCAACTTTAAGCTTATGAATGGATTTTGATGATTGATTGATTTTATTTTATTTTTTGGAGTATGGCCCAAGTAACACTCCATTAGATTTTTGTAGTGATCCGATTTTAAAGAATTCTTCCCCATTGCAGTATTAGAGCAATTTTAATACAGATTAACGAGGGTCACTGTGGGCATGATTGAGAACAGAACTATGAAAATAATATTTAGCAAAAATTAGTTTTCTGTTTGATCAGCAATGCCGCCATCTCTGTATTTGATATCCCTTTTTGTATAAAACTTATAGGGGTAGGGCTAAACCATATAGCTGAAAGATTTATCATGATTGTTTCATTCCAGTTGATTTTTTGGCCCCCTACAGTCTTCAGGCAGCGGCTAAAATCGTGCAAAGCTTCATGATTGTTCAAAGCTCAGATCCTTCTGAATCAATATCCTTCAGGCTTGAAAACTGGAGGGAATATCTATTACCCACCCAAAGAAGCTCTATCAAATGGAATAAACCTGGGTCACATTAAATCGGGCAAGATCTGAGGTGGGAGAAACGGGAACGATTTTAATAAGTGGGGACTCGCCCCAAGTGCTAACTGTCTATGCGGACACCCGAACCAAAACTATGGAACACATTGTACGAGGATGTAAACTGGGCAATTTTAGATGCCCTGTGATGGATCCAGTAGTGATTTGATAAGATTTGCTAAGATATGACGATGCACAATGTTGCCTGCACATACTTTAGTGAGCTGTGCAAATACATTAATGATCAAAGTTTACATGCTAATAAATATTAATAGGGAGAATGCTCTGCATTCCCTGAGCAAGGCCCATAACCCTCAATTGCTCAGTTGTATAAGAATAATAACTATAAGTCAATGGATAAGGGCATCTGCTGAATGCTGTAAATGTAATCTTCTAAATGGATCTTCCTATCTCACAATATTAAAAAATCTGGAGATTTCCAGAATTTGATCTGGGTCATCTACAAAATATAATAGTGATTGACCTCTGTTAAAAATTGAATAAAAATCTACACATAATTTTTTTTTTCATAATCCGCACAAATCCAGGGGGGAAACATAGCCCTGATATAATTATTTTTATATACTGGACAATGTTCTGTACTGATAGAATAAACAAAAACTGTTGTGCTGGAATAAATGGCCAAATAGCCGAGCACATGAACAGAGAGCTTTAATGCTGTAGAGTGTTTTGTATCCGTGTTTAATCACCATTATTGGTATTGTCTACTGTGGTACTATGCAAAGATGGATGCTTGTGTCCAGTCAGTTCTTTTGAGCTTTCTGCACACATATGCTGAATCCCAATTTTGTATGAGGTTCCAACATTTTATCCACAAGATTTAAAAAAAAAAAAAAAAAAAGTTCTACACAGTGCTGTTAGCATTTGAGACTTCCTCAGCTATTTCTGGTGTTACTCATCACTATTCAGATATAGCCTCAGCTGCATGTAGCTCCATTTTGATGCAATGGGATCTTAAATCAGCATCCACAAAGGAACCGGCAAGCAATACGCAAATTGATTTGCCTCTGAACTACACACAGTGTCAGTTCTTGATGATTAGGCAACTCTCCTGCATGTTTCCTGTTCGAAACTGGAAGCAGCATTGAGCTAGTTCCCTACAGTAGATCCATGACAATCTAATCATCTTTTCATAATAAATAATTATCATCATCATCACACAAGTATAGAATGGAGACTTTTATGCATGATGAACCAGGAAGAGTTAAAAATATATATAAATATACACTACTCTTCAAAACATTAGGGTCATCCAGAAAAGTTCACATTTTCCATGATAACGCAAACGTACATCCATTCAATGAGTTGTGAAATGAATATAGTCAAGACATTGACAAAGTTACACATAATTTTACTTTCAATAACTTGTGTTCGCTTTTTTCTAAAATCCTCCATTCGCAGCTGTTACGACATTGCAGACCTTTGGCATTCTAGCTGTCTTTTTTTTTTTTTTTTTTTTTTTTGAGGTAAGATGATGGAATTTTACCCAGTGCTCCCTGAAGTACCTCCCAGAGGTTGGAGTGGTCTGATGGGCACTTCTTACCTGTCATACAGTCAAGCTGCTCACACAACAGCGCAGTAAAGTTGAGATCTGATGACTGCCCTGGTCACTCCATTACTGACAGAATACCAGCTGATTACATCTCTGTAAATAGTTCTTGCGTGGTTCAGAGCTTTGTCCTGCTGTAGGAAGAAGGTGGCTCCAATCAAGTGCTCTCCACAGGGTATGGCATTGAGTTGCAAAATGCAGAGATAGCCTTCCTTGTTCAAGGTTCCTTTTACCCTATACAAATCTCCCACTTTACCTCCACCAAAGCACCCTAGACCGTCACATTTCCCCCACCATGCTTGACAGATGGCATCAGTCCCTCCTCCATCTTTTCCTCTATTCTGCAGCCTATAAATGTTCTTTTTCACCCAAATACCTCAAACTTGGATTCATCTATCTATAGCAATGTGTGTCCTCTGTTGCCCACCTTTCATTATCTTACCTTTTTATTGTCGATTCTCAGGTAAGGCTCTTTCATTGTATCTCTGCCTAGAAGGCCGACATTCTGGACTTGCCTCTTCACTGTTGAAGCTGAGACTGGATTTTTGTGTGTACTGTTTAACGAAGGTGTTTCTCAAACTAGAGATTCTGATGTACTTGTCCTCTTGCTCAGTTGTGCACTGGGGCCTCAGACTTCTCTTTCTATGCTGGATAGAGCCAGTTTGTGCCATTCTGTAAGGAGATTGGTACACACCATTGTATCTTGAGATCTCCAGTTTCTTGACTGGAATAGCCTTTATTTCTCAGAAAAACTACAGACTGATAAATTTCAGAAGAAAGTTCTTTTTCTGGCTATTTTGGGTCTATATTCAAACCCACGAATTTGGATTCTTCTGATACTCAACAAGCCTAAAGAAGGTCAAATGTATTGCATCTTTAATCAGCACAATAATTTTCATTTGAGCTGACATAAATGCAGAAGAGTTTTATAATGTCCAATTAGGTTTTTATCATGACAAGCTTGGATTAGATAACACAATGAGCCATTGGAACACAAGTGTAATATATCCTAAAAATGGGCCTCTGTACACATGAACATGTGGATATTCTCTCTATATCTACATAGTCATTTTCCCCTGAAACAGTCATGCTCAATATTAACAGTGCACAAACTGTCTTTCTGATCAAAAGCATTCTTAATCAATGGTAGCATTCTTGATCAATGGTATCTTCAAGCTTTGGTTGGCTATCGCTCGAATCACATTGTGTGAAAGTTCAGCTCAGTTGAACTCCCTGCCCATTTCATGTTGTTTGACAAAATATTTCTCCTTATTGCTCATTTCTCTGGTGCTCATTGACTTTGCATGGTCACTTGTGCCCCTTTAGTTTTTGCAGAAATGCGTCAGGGGTGTGTTTGTACAAATTTACATGTTTGACATTTAAAGAAAATATTTCAAGATGAAATCACTTTGTTTTGAGGTAGCCTAATATTAAGCTAAATTATCAATTTATAAACAAAAATGATAATGAGAAGCAAAATGGTGGCTATTTGAGGAAACCATTAGTGGTAAACCCGTAGCGGAAGTTGCTGGAAATAGCAAAGGGAGTAGCGGAAATTGCCTTAATAGCTGTGGGAGTCCTAGATGCCAGTTCTGCACAGTTTTAACCCATTCCTCTCATAGAACAGCTTCAGCTCAGGGATGTTGGTGGGTTCCTTGCATGAACTTCCACAAATTCTCAGTTGGATTAAGGTCAGACTTTGACTTCTCCTGATATTGTCAGTTAGTATCTATAATTTAGAATTCTGACAAGCCGTCCTGACCCAGAAAAACAGGCACAAACCATGATGCTTCCACCACCATGTTTCACAGGTGGGATAAGGTTCTTATGCTGGAATTCAGTGTTTTTCTTTTTTCCTTTCTCCAAACATAACGATTCTCATTCAAACCAAAATGGTCTGTTTTGGCCTCACCTGTCCACAGACATTTTCCCAATAGCTTTCTGGTTTGTCCATGTGATCATTAGCAAACTGCAGATGAGCAGCAATGTTATTTTTGGAGAGCAGTGGCTTTCTCCGTGCAACCCTGCCATGCACATTCAGTGTTCTCGTGATGGAGGACTCATGAACATTAACATCAGCCAGTGAGAGAGAGGCCTTTGGTTGCTTAAAATTTACCATGGGTTCCTTTCTGACATTGCAGACTATTAAATGCCTTGCTGTTGGAGTGATCTTAGTTGGTCGACCATTCCTGGGGAGGGTAACAATGGTTTTAAATTTCCTCCATTTGTGCACAATCTGTCTTACTGTGGATTGGTGGAGTACAAACTGCAACCTTTTTCCAGCCTGATGAACATCAACAACCCTTTTTCTGAGGTCCTGAGAAATCTCCTTTATTCATGTCGTGATACACTTCCACAAACATGTACAGACACTTTGATAGATCTGTGTTCTTTAAGTTAAACAGGGAGCCCACTCGCACCTTATCATCCCACTGATTGAAAACACCTGACTCTAATTTCCCATTCAAATTTATTATTTTAATTCATTTATATTAATAGTTATTAATTACGGCGCAGTTGTGGACCTGTGGTAAGGTGCTGGATTACTGATCCCAAGGTCGGGGATTCAAGCCCCACTATCACCGGGTTGTCACTGCTGTCCCCCCAGTGCAGCTAACTGGGTTGTCAAATGCTGGCCATGTAAAAGAACCATTGCTGATTTTCGTCAAGAGTAGGCTGCATAGCCGTCATAGTGTTTCTGCTCTGCGTTGACCTGGCGAGCTGTCCAGGGTGTACTCTTCCCTCACCCAGAGTTGGCAGATATGGGCGCCAGCCTCCCCACAACCCTAATTAGGATTAAGTGGTTCAGAAAATGAATGAATGAATGGATTATTGATTAATATTGGATCATTTTTCAAAAATAACAAATAAATGACCAAACAAATGATTTTTTTTCTCATGTAGTTAACTGGGTTCTCTTTATATACTTTTAGGACTTGTGTGAAAATCTGATGCTCTAAGTCATATTTATGTAGAAATGTGTAAAATTCTTAAGGGTTCACCAACTTTCAAGCACTACAGTAATTCACATTAAGCTAAACGTGTCTTTTTGTTCTTTTTGCAGGTATCTGCTGTTCTATCATAAACAGTTCCTTGAATATGAGTAACCTCTAAAAGCAGATGTTGAAGATGGACGCCTAAAGAGAAGGACCATATGAGTAAATGGGACGGAGAAAGAAAAGACTCACATGAATACAGCTGGGAGCAGCAGAAACAGCAAGAAAACGCATAACTACCATAATTATTCCTAGCATAAATGAAATAATAACTGAAAACCAAATGCATAGCTAACTAGCTGAGTCAATCCACACTGAGCTACCGCGATCTACTTGAAATAAAGTTAGAAATGAGGGGAAAAGTGATTGAAGATTGTGTTTGTTTACACATGAATCGAGAGGACAGATGGCCTTTTCCACACATTTGATTAATTTATCTTTTAGTTCATGATCCGGTTTTTCTCGTGACCTTAGAATGAACAAGCATTTCAAACACCACAGCCAATGAGGAAAAAAGTTTCTGTTGTTCAGTGTGTTTCTTTTAATGCATTATTCTCTCCCGAAGGCAAATGAAAGAAAACTCTATGGTACTAAAGGTTTTGTGGAAATTGTTGATCGTTTTAATTCTTTGTGAATTCAGTTTCGAAATACTGTACACCTGTAAGTCCTGCACATGTTTTTCCCGCTGTACAGTTGGGTGAAGTGATAGATTATCTGAAAAGAGGTGGAGAGTGAATAGGTTTGGCACAATGTACACACCAGTTGTCCTCATTCTTTCTCTCACACTGCATTTTTTTTTTTCTTCCCCCATTGAGGGCAGGGAAATGTGTGTGTGTGTGTGTGTGTATATATATATACGTACATCTATTTTTATAAGGCATCAAACTCTTGTTTGAAATACTTTACCCACACATCATGTCTTTGTTGTATTTCTGACGGATTTTTTTTTTTTTTTTTCTTTTTTTTTTTTTAATGAAAATTCAGTCATTGTTTGTGAATTTGCAAGTTTGAATGGCAAAGGCTTCTCGTCGAGGTTTGAGTGATGCATTATGGACATAGAATGTTCTTATATGGTGCGTCCTGACATGGCTTGATTCAGCAGTGTTAGCCCTGCCACATGTTGCTCGGATTTTGTGTGTGTGTCTGTGTGTGTGTGCGTGCCTGATGTGTTGATGCAGTGTGTGTGCGTGGGTGAGAGAGAGCACGCGTGCGTGTGCTCGCGTGTGCTCGTGTCAGTGTAAGTGTACATGTTTCTGTGTGCGTACTGAATCAGTACTTAAACTTGGCATGCTGTCTAAACTGGATTGTAAAAGACTTTGGGAGAGGAGTGAATTTTTATAAATGTTAATCATGTATGTATGTATAGTATGTACGTATGTATCATATGTATGTATATAAAACAGATCACTGAAAAAGGTGGTGTTTCATTGAAGACTTCTGACACTGCTGAAGCTAATTCATTGGCTTAACCTCACATGATCACTGAACACCTCAAAGCATACCTTATTCAACTGAAGCCCTACTAAGACTTCCCACGCGATCCCACAGAAGTCACACGTTGCACATGAGTGATGGGTTGACTAAGGTGAGAGTCACTGTCAGGGAGATATTAAACGGCATTTTGTTGATGACTTTCCACCAACATTTTGGTGATGTTCTGGTGATTCGTTGATGCACAGTTCACAGTTGAAAGTGGCGGCTGTGCCAGTTCTCTGATTGTGTGCCAACTGCTCACCAAGTCTCCTTCACATAGCATAATGGTCATGTGATCACATGCAGACCATTTGGTAAAAAGACATTCTCCAAAGATTCCTCAAAATGTTCACAACTGCTTAGCGAATGAAAGTGAGATTGACAAATGGTTGGCGAATATGGTGATTACTCGGAGACTATTTGAAGAATGACCGCCAAATGTCCATTCGCCACACTGACAGGCAATGTGAGACACATTTTTAAGGTGTGGTTTCAGTGGTCATACGAGGTTACCCTTGTACAGTAAATACTTGGTGTACACTAGGGGCTAGATACATGCACCCACATGTCATGTGCTGTGGTGCAGAATGTGGTTCATTAGCAAGCTCAACACTCTGCTGTAACCATACCTCTTTACAGGAGATCTGATTAGTGATTTCGCAACAGCACAGCAAATACTTTGCACAACTGCTGGACAGCTCAACCCATGCCTTTGCACACACTTGAGCAAAGTACCTACGTGGACCTCCCTAATTCTCACAAATCTTGCACTTCACAAGCATGGTTCCACATGTAACATGACCGACCCACCCAAGGTCAGGCCACTTCCATATATGGTAAATATTTGCCCTATAGGAAAGCACTCATTTAGTCATTACAAATATCATCAATGTGGACACATTAAGGCACTCAAGTCTTTAAAAAAAAAAAAAAAGTATCCTTTTCAGTCTGTTTATCATCTGAGTTGAATTTATTTATTTATTTGTTTGTTTGTTTGTTTGTTTGTTTATTTATTTATTTATTTTCCCCCATAAATGAATAATTTCAAAGGTGAAGATTTCAACTCTTTCCATTGTAGCTCTGTATTGAAGGGCCATTACCCAGAGGAGGGCAATCCAAACTTTGGGAAAGGGCTAACTGTGGAGAAATCAGCCACAGCATTTAAAAAAACACACTTTTTTAGTTGTAAATTTTGCAAACTACACATTTTTGTCCCAACATCAGTAATATATTTTGCTGATGCTGAGCTATAAGGGACATCAACATTATTGACCTACTAATCTAATTATAATTAGTTCATGTTAAGGTGTAATGTGGTTTATTGACTAAAATGAATTGGACTCCCTGTGAACCACTGGTGCACAGGGCTTTTAAAACTACAGCACTACATGTCCACGTATTCCTGTAGATTCCAAAGTCAGTAATATGGCGGCAACCGTACCACACCAAGAAACTTGGACCTTTTATCTGGGCCTCCATCAGCTCCATCTGGTCTCAGGTAATATTCTCAAGGTCTGTTTTGGCCTCCCATCTCTTCTGGTCCAGTGCTTGCCTTAAGACATTGTCCGTTGGTTTGCATAAAGTGTGTCGAACGCACACTCTCTTATTCACATCTTGGCCATTATGGTTTGGGGTAGTTCTCTCCCACCTTTGGAATTTAATATTGTTGACGTAAATTGTAACGAGAATGGTTTCCATGCCATCGGTGCCTTTTAAGCCACTGGTGTTATCATGGATCATGGATAAATTATGCATTTTATTTCTTACTGCTGGGAAAATTATTGCAGGCAATGAAAGATCAGCCATGACAATCAGCATATCATTACATATCCAAGATAACTGATCTGAAAAAAACAACAACAACACACATTTGACAGAAATTCTTCAGTCACATGTACATCACTTCTATTAGATTTATTAACTGGCACAGTTCTATCAAACATTCTGCACAAAGCACTTAAACTGCCGCAGCGCTTATAACTTTAAAAATTACTGAAAATCTGTGTCCTGTGTCACTGCGTATTTTTTCCAAGCTGACCCCCAATAAGAAAGGTTTGGAAAACCAGATATGAAACAATGAGGATAAAATGACTGTGATGAATTAATATTTTTAAATAGTTACTATGATGTCATAATACTTTTTAAAAGGAGCACTTAAAAGGAGGCTTTGGCCGCGGAATTATCCTGGGGCCTTGTGGCTTTTATCCTGAGCAGAGTTTCACGTCCTGGGGTTTTCTGCTGGTTCTCTGGTTTTCTCCCACTTCTGAAAATTATTCCAGATGAGTAAGTATCAATAGTAAATGGTTTACATTCTCAATGAATTAACATTATTAGATCTCAGGAAATGAATGCTGAAACTGTGATCTGTTGCACCTTACTACAGTTTAATCCCACAGTCCAAAGACATGTGCATTTGGTTAACTGGCTGTTTCACATCACCCCTAGGTGTGAGTGTGAATGGTTTTGTGTGTGTGTGTGTGTGTGTGTTGGCCCTACAATGGCCTGGTGAGCTATCCAGGGTCCAGAGTCGACTGAGATGGGTGCCAGGCCCCCACGACCCGAATTAGGATTAAGTTGTTCAGAAAATGGAGGGGTGTGTGTGTGTGTGTGTGTGTTGGCCCTGCAATGGCCTGGCGAGCTATCCAGGGTGCAGATTCGACTGAGATGGGCGCCAGGCCTCCGCAACCCTAATTAGAATTAAGTGGTTCAGAAAATGGAGGGCTGTGTGTGTGTGTGTGTGTGTGATGTTTTGTACGTTTTATCATCAGATTATCACGTCCCCAGACATCTCACCTGGAGTTTTATATGAAGTGTTGCGCTTTCAGCCCTAAGCTGTAGGTGGCAGCAACACGGCATCCAAACCCGCTGTATCTTTCGAAACCCCGCCTTAAAACCGTAGAAGAAGAACACTCCAAATTAACGTCCAAATCGCCCTCCGTGCTCACTACACTTATTACACGCATTGTATTAAAAATATAGGTTTTTTTTTTTTTTTTTTTTCATTGTCAGCCACATTTCATTACACAAAAAAACGTCCATAGTTTGTAACGTTATGACTTTCTTGTGTCAGTTAAACGCCTTATCTTGGTGTACCCTAGCGCCCTATGTAGTGAGGATGATGTGGTTTGACACGTGCCCTTCTCTGGAGCGCGCGGTAAATATTGGCTGCATTTGTTCCTGGTTTTGTGAAAACACAACCGTTAGGCTCTCGGACCTCTTTCATAACGTTGGTTATTTACTTTGTGGGTAAGTTAATACAGTAAAGTGTTTTCGAGATTACATATGTTTCAGGACTGGGCAGGAATAAGGAATAGTGGTTTAGTAAATAGTAAGATAGCTGCTAGCTGCTCTGAAACCGAAACACACACACAAACAAACACACAATGTACTTCTGGCAGTTGCTAGCTCTGGTATATAGACATTATACATATAACTTAAAATTAGAGAGAATTCACAACATACAGCAAATTACTGCTAACAAACTACTGAAAGAACTGTGTACAGTAGAGACAGGAACTTGCTGATGGAAGTGTGAATGAAGACAGTGGAAGGCAAGTTTGATGGCCATCAGATAAAAAGTGGTCGAGCTGAAAAAGTGAATGCATTGAATGAAATGGAGGGATGGGAAAGAAAAAGTGGTCACGTGGTGTTTGGGTTTACATGAGGATGATGAGGTTTTGTGCCTGTATAATGAAAACGGTCTAAGTTTAAAGACTAAAAGAAAAATGTGTTAACGTGAACGGGGGGAAAAAGAAAGGGTAGAAAAATAAGAAAAGAAGGGTCAAGACAGACTCAGATGTGTTTTTAGTGACCTCATCATCATCATCATCATCTCCTGCCTGTTTTGGGGTTGGGTCGCGGGGGCAGCATCCTAAGCAGTGGGTTCTAGACATCCATCTACCCAGCCACTTCCTCCAGCTCTTCCGGGGGGACACCGAGGCGTTCCCAGACCAGCCGAGAGACATAGTCCTTCCAGCATGTTCTGGGTCGACCCCGGGGTCTCTTCCTGTTTGGACATGCCAACCTTTGATGAACCATTGAGAGGCATTCTAATCAGATGCCCGAGCCACCTCAACTGTGTCCTCTCGCAGCGGTTCTACTCTGAGCTCCTCCCAGATGACCGAGCATCTCACCCTATCTCTGAGGGAGAGCGGCACCACCCTGCGAAGGAAGCTCTATGCTATTGGTAACAACAGGTCGAATTCATTGTTAAATAACCTGTCCTTAGGTAACATAAGAACCGTGTTGACCTGTTACGTGAAAATAGGCCCAGAGAGGCTTAGAGTCCAAAACCCAGTGGATTTGTATGGGGCTAGAATGAATTGGGAAAAACAATGAAATCATGATACATATATATATGTATATGTATGTGTATATGTATGTGTGTATATGTATGTATGTGTGGGGGGGGCATACAAAAACGGACAGAACACACAAATGTGTGCACCTTTCGAAAAGATGTATACAAGAACATTTCTCCACAATGGGCTGAAAATTGTACAGTTTATAGCTCAAAAAATGGTGTATTGTGCAGAAACACTAACAAGGTCCAAGTGTGTATGGTAGTGCAAACAACTATTGTATAATCACACAAATAGATTTGAGATACTGAGCACTGGTAGTTCACAGAAACATGAAGGTCTCCCAAGGCTTCCTCTTAACTTTTAACTTGTCAACACAAATACTGGCAAAGCATTCTGAAAGGGGGCCAGAATCTTTCAAAATGGGCCTTTCATGGAGACACATCCCACCAACCATGGACCCTTGTATAGGGTTAATATTGTAAACAATGTTTATAATTAATTATCGATTGACTGATTTAAGTGTTTTATCCTTTATTAGGGTTGCAGGAAGGCTGGAGCCTATGTCAGCTTAATTTGATGGTGCCAGGCAGCACACACAACCATTTATATTCATACTTAGGGGCAAATTGGAGCAGCCAGTTAGCCAAATGTGCTCATTTTTGGACCATAGGAGGAAACCGGATCACAAAGAGGAAGCCTACACAAGCTCAGGGAGACCATGTAAACTCCACACAGATAAACCTTCACCGAGCCCGGGACTTGAACTCAGTTTAACTACTATGCCACTGTGCTGCCCACTAGGCATTCACAATATTGTAAAGCTAGATTAAAACATTCTTCTCAAAGTTGAATTGAATGCTCAAAATGTTTGATAACAATTCACAAGGCATTATTTTAACTGGAAAAAGAGCTCCAAAGTTGCCTAAACTGTTTGGCTCCTTTCATGCAAAGTAGATCAGCGCAGGTCTTGGTTGAGTGGTTTGGTGTTATTTGAAAGCTACGTGTTTCAGAGCTATATTGATGTCAGCCCTGTGATCATGTGACCAACTGAGCTCTGTTTTCTAGGTTGCACCGATTTGGACGTCGGGTGTTCAAAGTGTGCAGTTACGTTGCTTGCGTAATTAATAGAACACTGATGTGAATTGTTCATTTCTAGAAGGCACATGAGTTAATGCATCAGTACATCCCTATATCGATTCGATTCGATCGATTCATACCCTATATGAAGTGGCACGGATTCAGCAGCTCTTGTATCTTGCTGAAAGCGGTACATGCTAAACCACTGACTTGAGTTCATACTGTTATTGCAGGACTCATGGGTTTGTTACAGCAATGTGTAGAGCTCTTCAACACATCCAACCTGTACGAGGTGCTGTGTGTGGCGAAGGAGGCGTCAGACGCAGAGCTGCGACGTGGTTATTATAAACTCTCCTTGCAGGTTCACCCAGACAGAGCACCTGGTGATGAACAGGCCACCATCAAGTTTCAGGTGCGATTAACCCTTTTCTCGTGTACACAGTCTTTGTGGTAAATGATGTAGGAAGTGTCTCCATGATGTTTGTTCATTGAAGTAACTGTGTAAAACATTTTATTGATGCATCCTAATATTGGATGTGCTAAACAGGTACTAGGAAAAGTCTACGCTGTGTTGAGCAGCAAGGACCAAAGAGCTGTGTATGATGAGCAGGGTATAGTTGATGAAGAGTTGGATTCACTCAGCCAAGACCGCAACTGGGAAGTACACTGGAGAAGGCTGTTTCCAAAGGTACAGTTCTAATATATAAGATTGATAGTAGGTTTTTTCCATATTCATAATTGTCCTGGGTATTTCCCTAGCTCAGCACAGCTATTTACTCTTTCTAGTATTTTATTAAGAGGTCCTCCTTGGTTTTACGGTTCTCTTTCTCGCCTCTGTGTTCCTTAAATCTGGTGGGTTCTGTAATCAGGAGTATTTATTCCTACCCATTGCTTTGTATGTATTTTTTTTTTTCTGGTGATGTTTTCTGGAATGATGGATATCGCTCGAGATGAATTATAACTGTATACATATGTGTGTGTGTGTGTGTGTATATATATATATATACACACTGTACAGTATTATAAAATACTGTCCATATTAATGTCTTTTTTTTTTATGGTGTTCATATTCGGCTCATTCTGGGACAAACAGCAACATTTCCGGGACAGAGAATCCCGAAATAAAAGCCTCTGGATGTATTTTGTTCTTGCCTAGATGGAAGTAAATAAGCTTTAAAATTTATGAAATTATGTAAAATGTTTACT
This sequence comes from Neosilurus mollespiculum, assembly GCA_030014195.1. Taxonomy (NCBI): domain Eukaryota; kingdom Metazoa; phylum Chordata; class Actinopteri; order Siluriformes; family Plotosidae; genus Neosilurus; species Neosilurus mollespiculum. The sequence continues at coordinate 20,093,662 of JAQMYF010000021.1, forward strand.
TGATTCCAATTTCTAGTACATTTGTCATTATAAAATCCACTGTATCGTGTAATGAAAAAATAAATTCAGGGAACAGACTGGGTAACGTCCACCATGCTTAACTAATGCAACATATCATATGACAAACTGGAAGATGGTTCAAAATCCTCTCATAAGAACTTGTGCAGCTATCTTTATTCTTCATCATTTGTCAAAGGATAGACTGTTAAAAATTGTAATAATAACCAAAACTAACCAGAAAGACAACTTTTATTTTGAGATTCTATGTCCCGGAAATGTTGCTGTTTATCCCAGAATGAGCCACTCACAATGTTTTCAAAAAGATTTATGTATTTATTTGTTTTTTTAATAAAGGTGCCTTAAGGTGTCCTAAATTACTAAATTCTTTACAATGTACAAATCTGTGTTGTTTCAGATAAGTCTGCAAAACATAATTGACTTTGAGAAGAGGTATAAGGGCTCAGAGGAAGAGAAGCAGGACCTGAAGAGGCTGTATTTGCTGCATGAGGGAGACATGGACCGCATCATGGAGTCAGCACTGTGTAGTAGTCATGATGACGAGCCTCGTGTGCGGGACATCCTGCAACAAGCCATAAATGCTAAAGATGTGCCAGCCTATAGAGTCTTTACTAATGAAAATGCCAAGAAAAAGGCCACCCGGAGGAGGAAGGTGAGCAATTTGTCCTTGATCTGGACTTCTCATCCAGCAGGTGGAGCTTTGTGTGTGTCGTATTAATTCTGGTCATCTGTGTTGTGCAGGCAGAGAAAGAGCAACAAGAGGCAGAGGAGCTCCAAAAAGAGATGGGATTAAGCACAGAGGATAGTCTTGTGGCCATGATCCAGGTGAAATATAAACTAAGTGACTTTTGACAATAGATTGTGGTTGGACAGGATCACATAAATTAGCATAACCTCAAAAAGTCAGCAGGTTGTCACATTTGACTTGAACTACAGACTGCCATTTAGATTTTTTTTCATAGAGTAATCCAACAATAAGCAGGGGGACCTGATGGCATTTGTTGTAGTTCCCAATGTTGACCACTAGTTGCAGCAATATCTACAGAAGCTACACAGAGTGATGAAAATGTTGGGATCAATTGAACATCAATTATTAATATAGTCACACCCACTGGAGATGTGCAGTCATGTGTTCTGATTGGCACTTCAACTACTAGGATGTCAGCTCATGTTACCAAACCTACTCTACCTGTATTCAGACTCCAAAAAATACAAAAATGCAACAAAATTTGGATTGAAGGTATTTAATGGTAAGAATATCTATATTTTTGAATTTTCAAAAATTATTATTCTTGGATTTGAAGAAATTGCTGTCAGCAGTTGGTGTCAATTTGCTGGTTTGTTTGGGCTTATCTAGCTGACGAGTCGCTTAGCACACAATGCGGAAATTATTTTGTATAGTTTAAAATTTGAATAAAATAAAAATGTCAGATTTCTCTCAATCCAGTGGATGTAGATATAATTAACAATTATACACTGAAGCATTTTTTCCATTTACAAGAATTAGGTGGCTTTTTTCTCGAATAAATGCAACTTTATTAGCCTGCTCTGAACAAAAGGTATCCCATCCTTGGCTTCGACTTGATTAAGGAAGAGCCCATCAAAAGTGGTACGAGGCAAGCAAAAGTTCGATTCAGTAAACCAAATTTGGTTAAGAATTTAAACTCAAGCCGTGTCTCACTGTATGCGGTGAGAGGCATGTTACAGAACCATTGCTGTCGTTCTTAAAGAGTAGTCCTTTAGGTAGCCGTCAGTGTGTTTTTTGCCATGCGATGGCCTGGCAAACCATACAGGGTGTACTCTGCCCTTGCCCAGAGTCAGCTGAGATGGGTGCCAGCCTCCCTGTGACCCTAATTAATATTATGCGTTTCAGAAAATGAACATTTTGCTATAAACCCTATACATCCCTAATGCAAGCCTGTGGAAGTGTGGCTAGCAGGCAAGAATCCTTTCTAACCTAATCGATAGCTAGCCCTAGCTTCAGTTCTGCTCACTGTCAGGAGTTAACGTTGAAAGCAAAAACAAATTTTTATTATTATTATTTACAGAGTCAGCCGTGAGCGCTTCGTATTTAGCGACTTGCAGAATCAGCCAATGAGAGTGCGTTTTAGTGTGCAGCCAGTTGCAACAGTATATGTGACCCGCTCCAGCATATTATGGATTATATTGTAAGGTTGTGTTTTCGGTAAGAGCCAAAGTAAGTTGAAAATGGCGTACCTGGACGAAAATGTAATATCGCCAAAAATATATCCTTCAGAGAATAATCTTTGACATGAGCAAGTTCAAGTATCCATAAACACAATCTATCCATGCTAAAGTACTTGTTTAAGAAAGGGTTCCATGTCCACATGGTTGTAAAACAATAGAAATATCCACTTATTTTGACGATTTTCAATCCGCTTTCGTGATTGCTCATGGTATTTTCTTATTATTCATATTTGGTACCAGAATACTCTTCCTACTTACAGAATCCCAAAAGGATTCCCCGCATCATACATACGATGAACCAATGAGAAGCCTCCTTAAGTAATTCCTTGGTTGCTAGGAAGATCAACACTATTGACCATATTTTTTGAGCAAAATAGGGCAAACACAGCATCTGCTATCCCTGTTTCTATGGATAAACAATATAATCCTTGCTTGTTTATTATTCATTACATTTTCAATATTCATCTGTTTATCTTTTCTCTTTGTAGCAAAGACAGAAGTCCAAAGAAAAAGATTTTAACTCTCTCATCTCGGATCTGGAGGCCAAGTACTGCAAGACGTCTTCCAAGGGGAAAAAGGCAAAGAAACACTGAACTTTTATATCGCAGATATCACACAGAGAATAGCTTGTGCTGAGTGTTTTTGTTGTTTTTTCTTTACTTTCCTGCCTTCCATACTTTCCAAATGTTCCCATCTTTCAGAGCCCAAAGTTTCATGATGGGAACTGATCTCCCAACAAACCCCACAGGAATGCGGTGACTGTCGTCAAAGTTTTTGTTTAGTTGCTGTTTACTTCATATCTGTATCAGACCATTAAATTAAATCTATCAGTGATTCATGTTTCTGGTTATACACATGGGCTGTGAACACTGATACAACTGTTGAATACAATAGTGTATCAAAGGAATTGGTCAAAATCATAGCCAGTGTATGAAGTTCAGTTACACTACGGGTTTCGGTATCAGTTAATTCGAGCTGTGGTGGGTATATTATTTCTGATGTAGTTTTAGATTTAGTTTTAAACTAAATAAGTTTAAATGAATAAGTGATTTAATAAACACATGATGTAAATACTGTACTATTGCCACTTGATCATGTACAGTTATATGACCAGCAGAAAATGCTCACTGTATTACGTATACATAGGTAATAAATGGTTGACAGCAAGTGTGTTTTAACATCAAAGCATTCAGTTGTATTTTGCCTAATGTGGATAATAATTGAATTTAAAAATGAATCTAGCCTTCTGTCAGTAATTCTTTACTTACTTTTTGTTGCACTTGCATGTGTTATGATGTAGTAAATTAATAAATGTTCCTTTTTTGCCATTGGATTGGTCATATATTGGTCATTGGTATTACTTATAAAATACGTCACTACATTTATATTTTATATTATATATTTTTATATTTATATTCGACCTTTAACTATTGGTTTGTCCTTCTAATGTTTTTTTTTTTCTTCTTGATATTGATCTCAAATATAGGATAGTCGTAACAAGCATTTCACTACATATTGTACTGTGTAAGATTTTGTGCATGACAAATACATTTGAATTTGTGTGTGTATATATATATATATATATATATATATATATATATATATATATATATATACCCCACACATA
>JAQMYF010000021.1:20097614-20110487 GCA_030014195.1 Neosilurus mollespiculum
GGGAAGTTACAGGGTGGATCACATCTGCAGAGGGAAGTTACAGGGTGGATCACATCTGCAGAGGGAAGTTACAGGGTGGGACACATCTGCAGAGAGAAGTTACAGGGTGGATCACATCTGCAGAGGGAAGTTACAAGGTGGGACACATCTGCAGGGGGAAGTTACAGGGTGGATCACATCTGCAGAGGGAAGTTACAGGGTGGGACACATCTGCAGAGGGACGTTCACTTGTGTTCACTGTAATGTTCGTCATTCACTGACATTTCCGGGGCACATAAGTGAAAAATGACTAGAAGAGTTCCTGTTTATTGAACATTAACCTGAGTGACTTGTTTTTTTTTTCCTCCAGACCACACACACCTTGAAATTCCTACTTGTTAACTTTATTTCCCTCAACTACGAGTTCCTTCCCCCATTTACGGGATGACGTCATATCAAGATGGCTGCGCCCAGTGTCAGAAATAAACAGAAGCTCGTCATACCTTTAAACGAGTTATATGTGCTGTATGTACACGCAGTACACATATACTCGCTTCTATGGACTATACGGTTCGGTGTTTAAGGAAGAATGTGTACACATTACTTATTACAGTTTGCTAATTAGCCTGTAGCTAATAAAAGACGAACGCGGAGGCGTCCGCGCTCCCCATTGGACGGTTTTGTCGGCCTGTTTGGGCATAAAGCGCCCCCTGCTGTTTGGTGTAATGACAAACATGCAAAAAAGAAAAAAACAAGTAAAACCCTACTCTGTTGGTTTATTTAAAATTTCAGAACAATTTAGATACTCAAAATATCTAACCTTTTTAGTTTTATAACCTTTTACAATGTTTATTCCCATGAATAACTACACTCTTGGTGTCCTCTTATCTGTACTGTACGCTGAGTGAACCTGTGTAGGATCTTGTTTCTGCCAGCAGGGGGCGACACTCTGTAGCGTTGCATTCTCTGGAGCTGTACACTTGAGCAGGTCAGGCTGAAAACGGTGCTACATCAATAAAAAAAAATCCTCTGGCTTGGCAGGAAAAATGAAAGAAATGATGGTAGGTTTCATGTCTTGTCCAGGATATTTCTGTTTGGATGGGAACACGAGCACAGGACCGAGTTGCTGCTTTTATTATAAGCAGGAGTGGGAGAGAGTCGAGAAATTTCTCTGTGCTGGTGAGCCGCTGCTTGTCGGAGTCGGAAGAACATTTTTCTAGCGTTACTTTGTATCACTGTGTTTACATTTATTGGTACATTTTCATACTCCGAACAAGCGGGGATTTAAACCCCTGTCCTTTAGTGTGCGCGGTTGTAAGTCCACTGTGTTTATTGTGTACAGGGTGTTTTTATTAACACTGGCAGGGGTTCTGAGCTGTGTGTTCATTTTTCTGAGCTGAGCAAAAAAGTTTTTGCCTCCAGCAGCACATTTAGTGTATTTTCCCTCCCCGTTGTTACACAATCCGGAAATAAACCAGTCAGACACCTTCTGTTTAAGTGGATACAATGTTACACCCCGGTTAGCCCTTCCTTTCTTCTCATATCAGTGTTGTAAATAAATAAAAGTAGGCCAGATATTGCGTTACCATTACAATTCCAGGCCTCTCGGATGAGCTGTAGTGCTGTAGTGCTGTAGTGCTCCTGCCCCCGGGGCTGAATGATTGGATGGGGTAGGGCGGGGGACGTGGCACCCTTTCCCCTGCACATAAACACTGTTTACATTCAACCCTGTGCAGTTTCCTCTTTGCCAAGGTTGGTTTAGGAAACTCAGTAATCCGACTCGTGGTCAGACTGAAACAACTGGTCCGATTCCGTGTCGATTCCTGATCCGATTCCCCTCTTCACACACACTGCAAGAAGTGAAGCAGATGTGTGTTTGCAGCACATGTCATAAAACATGCCGCCTGCTAAGCTGATGCTTGAGGAGCCCACATCATCCCTAGTGTGTGTGTGTGTGTGTGTGTGAGAATGTATATATATATATATATGGCAACAACACAGTCTGATTGGTTTGACATTTTTTTTTTTTTTGGATCATTTTGGCTTTGGGAACCAAATGGTCGCTGGTTCGATTCCTAAACCTAAAGGAAAATTGTATGGCGGCAAGGGAGTAAGCAGCACCTTCCCCTTTCTCTACATTCACGTCTGAAGTACCCTTGAGCAAGGCACCTAACCCCCAACTGCTCTCTGGGCACTGCAGTGTGACTGCCCACCACTCCAATTGTGTGTGTGTGTGGACATGCTCACTTTGGACAAGTTTAATGCAGAGCCCAGTTTCCATACTGGATTAATACAGTGTGTGTGTGTGTATGTATGTGTGTGTATATATATATATCTGCTTTCTCTGAAACTTTCATTTCAGTCTCAATTGGGTTTCCTCAAGTTTTTTTTTCTGTAGGTTAGATATCTTAGGCAGGGCTTGGCACTGTCTTATGGGTGGGGAAACTACTGGGCTGTAGGTGCGATAACAGAAACGCAAAATCAGGTAGCCTTGAGATAGCCTAGGCTTGCCCTGATAGTGGGATAGCGGCTACTGTGTGTGTGTTTGTTTGTTTTTGGCCCTTTGTTTTTAAAATTGGAACCATAGTTGTCGCCGCAGGAGCCATAGTTGATCTGGCTGGTCGGTTATGTGTTGCTATATTTCAGAGATAATCTTGTGCGATATCAACTTTCTCCACTGCGTTTTAATCGATTCATTTATTTCAACCAATTCAATTTAATATACACAGATTGCAAAGCCTATAGCTAGTTTCCATCTACTGTATCCTGTAGTAATGAATTTTCACAGAAGTCAGTAGTTTGTGTATGTTCATGTGTTTGTGTAGATGGAGTGGTGGAGCGTATGGTGTGTGCTTCTGATCGGCTTGCTTCTCCCCAGCTGCTCTGCCCACAGTGACTTTTACACATCTATCGGTCAGTCGATATTCAAGACTTTGCTTAAACAGCTTGATCACTGTTTATTTAGCATGACGTGGTCCTAAGTTATTCCAATTATGTTTCTGTACCCCATTATGTCCACAGGCCAGATGACAGATCTGCTTTTTATGGAGAAGGACCTGGTGACGTCTTTAAAAGACTATGTCAAAGCAGAAGAGAGCAAGCTGGAGCAGGTGAAACTGTAAGTCATGGACAGCATGTAACAAAAAACATACAGTAGCTAATGTGTTCAGCTGTTCATTTGGTTCATACAAAAAGTTGCCTCCGAAAGTATTGGAAAAGCAAGGCCAGTTAACTGCTTTTTGCTGTGCACTGAAGACGTTTGTGTGTTAGATCAGATCAGGTGGAACAGAATGTTTCCAGATAAGTTAAATTAAAAAAAAAACATCATTGGGGGTTTCACTGGTTATGCCTTCCCTGGGTTTGCCTATATTATCCTTAATTTGTTGTGTGTAATCCTTTATTTTTCCTTTAGCCTTTTATCAGTTTGGTAGAGGTTAATCTTTGTCTCATCAGTCCACAAAAAGTGTTTTTTTTTTTTTTTTTTTTTTTTTTAAATCTGGCTTTCCAATATTTATTCCTGAGAAGTGATTTGTATGTTGCAGTATGACCTCTATATTGTTGTTCTCTAAGTCACTTTTGAACAGTGGACTGTGATTTTCCATCCCTGCACGTCAGAGCTTGCTCATGATGCTACAGACTGTTGTTTTAGGGTTTTTCTCACCATTTGTCTGTTAGGTCTTAAAAAATAATGCTGTGTTTCCCCTAACGGGCTCAGAAAAAATGGGGTCGGTAGTTTAGGTTTTTTTTTCTTTCTCTCGAGAGTATATGTTATACCCCAAATACCATGAATAAATTTATATCAGAACTCAAATGTCCAAAAATTTAATTTTTCTGTATTTGTAAATGTAAACAATAAGCTGCTCTTAGTCGAACTCTTGTGTAAAGATTTATATACAAGTAAACATCATGCAACTTAAATACTCTTAAATAAGCACCACATGCCACTTGCACAATCATGGTAGTATCTTTTAAAATGACCCAAAATCTTGTCAGTGCCGACCTTGGCTCGCTTCTCCCTACACTATGTGCTGTGCAGATCAGTCTGTACTTCCTTAAGCCGGCTGTAGTCTATAGTATTAACCGCCTGAAATGCTATGCAGTTATCCATAAATATCATCATGGTTTTATGGAGAATGAAAAACACTTACTGGTGAAAAGAGATTTCTTTGTGACCGTCTGCACGGTTTTCACAGTCAACAGCGCAACAAGAACAAACCATTCTAACACAGAAATAACACAAACCAAGCACCTCCAGGGTTTTTTGCCCTGACTGGAAGTTGAACCCACGAGAGAAGGGGTGGTACGCAGTCTAGATTATCCTCCACATCATTGGCCCAAACGAAGATAGCCAATTGAATATAGTGTTGCAGCTGGCCCCACACTAAAACGTATTCTCATTGGCTGATTCTGCAAGTCACTTTTAAATACGACGCGCCCGCTGGCTGACTGAAAATAACTAGCTGGCAGGCAGGCGCCTCGGAAAAAAATCCGATCGATCACACAACTGAAAGGTCGGTCTGTCTAGTTATTTTTATTTATTTATTTATTTTTTGCCATGCCAAAAAAACCATTTGGGTCGGCACAATTTTGCCGGGTCGGTTGGGTTAGAGGAAACACAGCATTTTTTTAAAACGCCTTATCAGTAGTTGTTGTTTTCCCTTGGACCCATTCAATGGTTTTCCTTTTGCTGAGTACACCAGTGTTTTTTTTTTTTTTCTCCAGATCATTCCAAATTGATACTGGCTGTGTTTTTAAACTACTTCTAATGAAATTCCCCCCTTTTAGTCATCTTCAGAGTGGCAGACAGTATTCTCCCATATACAGCTCTCTGGTTTTCATGTTGGTCTATCTTTCTTAGCTACACATTCAATCTTCACATGTGAAACCCAAAGCTTAAACTGAGAGTAGATATCCTGGGCTATTTAATGAATTCATGCACAAGTGTCTTCCTTTGCATGTCTTCAGTCCTTTACGACTTTAGATTTTAAAGAGAATGGTCTGATAGAAAGACAATCCCCACTTAAGAAAAAGAACACTCAATAAGAGAGTTTAATGTCTCATTCTAATCTTGAAAGAAGAAGAACATGACAAAAAGAATTAAAAGTTCTCAAAACGTTCCACTATTACTGGATGTTTGGATTTAGAGCTTTAACTGTCCGTAGTGATGCGGGAGCTGCACTGGTCCATTGTGGTGAAGAGAGAGCTGAGCTGTAAGGTGAAGCTCTCAATTTACCAGTCCACCTAAGTTCCAACCCTCAAAAATGAGCACAAGTTGTGGATAGTGACCGAAAGAATGAAATCGCGGATACAAGAGGCTGAAATGCGTTTCCTCCATAGTGTGGCTGGGCTCTGCCTTAGGGATAAGGTGAGGAGCTCAGGAAAGGCTTAGCATAGAGTCAGTTGAGGTGGTTCATGCATCTGGTTAGGACCCCCGGACACCTCCCTGAGGAGGTGTTCTGGGTATGTCCATCCAGGGGAGACACTGTGGGAGACCAAGGACACACTGGAGAAATTATAACTTACACAGACACAAACAACCATTCACACCGATGGGAAATTTAGACTAGCAAGTTTACCTAGTGTACATGTCTTTGGGTGTGGGAGAAAACCGGAGCACCAAGAGGAACCCAAGCAAGAATTGGGAGAACATGCAAATTCCACACCGAAAGGCCTAAGTCTGTATACACTGTTCCATAATGCGGCATGAGCTAGATCACTAATAATAATACAATTACAGATAACTTATATAAATTAAAAAATAGTAATATATATAAATTATTACATGGCATGGGTCATACAACGTGACAAAACATTTTGTCCTGACACAATCAAAAGACCAGTTTTAGCATGCACAAGTGACCTTAGTAAAAACATTTCATGTGCTTGTGCTTTTCAGTTGGGTTGACAAATTGGAGGCACTAACAGGCACCGCTGTAGACGACCCCGAGTCTTTCCTTGGTCACCCCGTCAATGCCTTCAAACTGATGAAAAGGCTGAACACAGAATGGGGTGAAGTAGAAGACCTGGTGCTGAAAGACATGTCTGACGGTTAGTGTTTTATCCCTTGTCTGAACCGTTAATATCAGAATATGGCAATTTTCTCTCCAGGATGGATGGGAATATAAATGTTTTTGAAAAAGTTTAAATTAAAACTCTGTCTGCAGGAACTAATCTTATCAAATAAATAAATGTCTAATCTTACAGGATTTATCTCCAACCTAACCATCCACCGGCAATACTTCCCTAATGATGAAGATCAAACCGGAGCAGCCAAAGCTCTGCTCCGTCTTCAGGACACCTATAAGCTAGAAACAAACGTTATCTCCACCGGAGATCTTCCTGGTAAGTATGACCGGGTGGATGGAGTTGGGGGAAACCGGCTACTGACTAGGGCTGTAAAATGCATTTTTTTTCTTATTATTAACATAATCCTACCTAATCCTGATTGTTTAGTGTGGTATTATGTAAGGGATAATGAACAGCTGTCTGGTCATTTTTGTGAAATAAACCCCTACAACATGATTAATGACTTTCATGATAATGACTGACTTGCTATACATTATGCCACTTGTTATATGACTGCTTTCTAAATAAATTAATAATGTGGCACAAAATATAGATTTAAAAATGATTTTATTGCTGTTGCTAATGATGCATTTGCTAGCAAAAGTCTTTTCTACTGAACAACGATACATTATAAAGAAATATCAGATTGCCAGTTGCTGTGATTGGCCAATCAGGATTGATTATTCAAATAAGCAATATACTGTAATGGACTTTTTATTGTAAAATACTTCTATTTATAAACCTGTTAAACTGTGAGTGTCATGTAAGCCTAACTATGAATTTACAGGGTTTAACCTGAAATGCTATATATGATATTTTGTGCTATTGTAGGTTTGCCTGCAGATTTGCCATATAAGAGCACTCTGACAGTGGAGGACTGTTTTGAGTTGGGAAAGATTGCGTACTCCGATGCAGATTACTATCACACAGAGCTGTGGATGGCACAGGCTCTGAGACAGTTGGATGAGGGTGAGAAGTCCAGCATTGATGCTGTGACTGTCCTGGACTACCTGAGCTATTCTGTTTACCAGCAGGGGGAGCTAGAGAGAGCCCTGGAGCATACCAAGAGACTGCTGACACTAGGTAAAGTGTGCCACAAGATTGACAACAATTACAGTGACTGTTTTTGTAGGTGGTGCGTGTCATACAAAAACATGGGGAAAGAAAATGCACGGCAATCTGGGCTCAGCATAGTCAGTATCTGTATATAAAGATTTCATTTTGAAACTCGTTGGAAAATTTACACCATACTTTGTAAAAAAAAAAAAAAAAAAAAGTGCTGCACTTCCCAGATAGGATGTTTAGCTATCTATTTATCTTATCTTATATTTATTTATTTAACAGCTCATATAATGATTATATAAATATATAATTTATGAAACATTTATTTTAATTTATAATCAAATAATATAATTTTTGCTCTACAGATCCATCTCATCAAAGAGCCAATGGCAACCTAAAGTACTTTGAATACCAGCTGGCCAAGCAAAGAAAAGCAGAGAGGGAGCAGGGAGGAACAGAAGAGGAGGAAAAGACTGAAGTGGACAGAACGAAGAATTCCCTTACAGAAAAGGGCAAATATGAGCAGCTTTGCAGAGGCGAAGGAATCAGGCTGGTAAGAGTCTAACAGCATTATGTGCTTCATTTAATACAGATAGTAAACAGAAAGAGCTCTCACAGTGGGGTTGCAGTAGTAACCACAGCAAATATAACTGACACCCTGATACTGGGAGCAAAATATTGTTTTCTCTAAACAAAATGACATTCACGCTGTCGAAGCACATCACTTGCTAAAATGTAAAAGATTTCCCTATCGTCCGTGTGTTCCCTGCTTCCTCAGCCACCATTTTTACTAAGGTTGAAAGCCTCGCCCCTTCCGTGCATTGCCAAGTCCCTGACCAGGGATGGTAAGAAGTTTACATCACTCTGAGTACACCATCAGTGTGCTAATGGTGCACTACATGTGTACAAACTTCACAGCGTGAAAGCACTTATACACTCAAAAAAGTACAAGTACACAAGTCCTTTGTACTTTATCTAACTGTATGTTAGAGCCAATTGGAATTCAACATGGCTTTCATTGATATATTACCAACATGTGTCAGTGGATGAGAAGGTCGGTTGCTGCAAGATATATGATGGAGGAAAGCTGGCAGGTGGGTGTTTATTTGCAGGCAAACAAAATAGGGAGAAAAAACTTTGAGATCCCATTTTAATCACTGTTCCTATTAAAAGCAGGCAGTTGAGCAATCTTTGTGACAGAATGCACAGACATCCATCCCCCAATTCACTTTGAGCTTTTTCTCCCACCACCTTATTCTAAAATGTAGGTCAATATGACCTGTTCAGCATTTTTATACAGGCCAGAGAGCATCTTAACATTTTACTGGTTTCACTATTTTTCTCCACTTATTTATTTTTTTAGGATCTTGCTTTCATTTGTCACTTATCTGAATGTGCATATTATATGCTGTAGGTGCCGATTAAAGCCAACTGATTAGTTGACGAGGCCGTGTCGTACAGGACTGTTCAACTGTACAGGACTAGATTTTCACTTTCTTACCGTTCATTTTAAACCACACAGACTCCACGAAAACGGAGTCGGCTGTTTTGCCGTTTCTTCGACAGCAACAGGCACCCATACTATCTGCTTGGCCCTGTGAAACAGGAAGATGAGTGGGACCGGCCACATATTGTACGTTTCCACAACATCATTAGTGAAAGAGAAATGGAAAAAGTCAAGGAACTGGCCAAGCCCAGGGTGAGTTCAACAATATCTACAACTCTGTCAGTTACATTTTGTACTACTTTTAATATTTGTGCTGGAATTAACTTGATTACTGGTTATAAAAATACTGGTATTCAAAACTAGTTCTGAAAATATTACATTAGTAAAATTCAAAGCTCTTTGTAAGCTGATTTTGTGTGTTTGATTGGACATAGTGCTCCAGTTAGTTTTGCACTGAGTGCAGTGTCTGACTCTTTGACGAATGCATTCTATCAGACATTTTAGCTAACTTAGACCTGCTCTTTATGCTGGCACTGCTAAGAATTTATATTTGGTTTACTACCAATTCTGTAATATGCTGCTGGAGGGCATAGTTCAGGTTTACTGAGGGAATTGTTCATTTATGAAATATTGGGCCTCATTTATCAAGCTAGATAGATATGGTTTACATGTAAAACAGTTTATAGAAGCATTTACACAATAAATACAGTATTAATGTACATCCCATAATTTCAAAAGAACCCCATTTGTATTCTACTCATGCTACTGAGTTGAAACTTGATTGAATTATGTGTTGTGTCACTTGGGCAAGTTTTAGTTACTTTTTTCTATTACATTTGCAGAATTTAGCAGAAGGCCAGATTCAAGAGCTTTGAAGTCACTATCAAAAACACATCTTCATACTAGTTCATTTGTTCAGACACTTAGTAAGTACAATTGAGAAAATTTGGAGAAACCCAGTTATTGTATCAGCATTAATTTAAAAGTATGACGTATAAAGAAACCCAACTTTTTCTTCATGTATAGATTCTGACTTTTTCAGTTTCTCTGCTAATTATTTTTTAATTGGCATGTAAGTGGCCATTTAGTAGTCATTTTATGTTTCTGGCCCTCCACTGAATTTTATCAAGCTTTGTGGGTGTCTTCTCTAAATTGAAATGAGCTGTGTCAGAATTGCTCTATTCACTTTATGGGTAATCAGCAAACACATGAGATGTGGAATGCTGATTTTCTTCCCAAACCTTTGAAAAATCCAGCAGAAAGTTTAGTTTGGCTTTTCCAAACTTTTAGTCACAACTTTATAAAAAGGATGGATAAATGAGGCCCAATAAGGTTTAGTGTTATGGGAACATCCTAAGCCCCAAACCAATGTACATAATTGGCATAGTGAGTAATTCGTCTCCTCTCGGCCGGTTGGCTTCACAGCTGCGCCGAGCCACCATTTCCAACCCTGTCACTGGTGTACTGGAGACTGCCCACTATCGTATCAGCAAAAGGTAAGACGCCTATAGGCACACAAGCCATGTCACCACATTCTACCACAACAACTTTAACAAGACAGGACACACAAGGGACACTGTACACTTCTTTTTTAATCAAAAAAGTGTGTCTGAATATCCACATGAAAGGTGTTCAGTGGGGTTGCGGTCAAGGCTTTTAAGTGCAAACCACTTAAGTGCCTCTACTCTAGCCCTTAATACACCATGTCTTCATGGAGCTTGCCTTATGGATGGGGCATTGTCATACTCAAACATGCTCAGGCCTCTTAGTTGCAGTGAAAGGACATTAGGGTGGCCAAATTTTATATGGAAATTTTTTTTTCAATATATATATATATTTTTTTTTTGCACACCCTCTTATTTTAGGAGGTTTGATGAAAAAATAACCCAGTAAAAATTTCAGGCCTATAGAATAAGTCTGAGTGGTCCCCCAGAGCCCTTCAATTCTGCACATTTTGACCGAAATTAGGCGATATTTTAATTTTCCTTAACTTTATTTTCTTGATCAACAATCCGTTTAACATCTAATCATAAAATCATAAATCATAAAACAATAAAAATTGTTTGTCTCTATGCAATAAATATATTGAAAGTATAGTGAACGTAGTTATTAAATACTTATGTATAATTTACTATATTCCTTAATAATATTAACTCATTTACTCATATAAATGACTGTAGTACAGAGTAGTGTATGATTGTGTGTATTAAACAATAAACATCCATACAAAAAGAACCTAACCTGCATGATGCATCCAGCAATCATCCTTTTGTTGCAAATTATTCTGTGCGGATTCATTGTTCACGCATCAGATTGTGTCTGTTACTGGCAGACGGTGTATCTGAACTTCTATATTAGTAACTATAACTTGTGTATGCAGCATACCTTGCCTGTGGAAAAAGCTATCAGTTATTAGTCGCTCCAAATGAGTGCATAGTCTCAAAATGTGTCCAGCTTCAATATTTCTGTGTTGAGATATATATCCAATACAAATTAGGCTTTTCACAGCAATATATTTATTGCATATAAACTAAAACAAGACTTTTCAAAACATGATGCTTTTGCATGAAATAATTGAAATATGTTGTAAGTTCGTATTTTGGATGTTTTGGGCCACCCTAAAGGACAGTACAGCATACACAAGTTCAAGTCGGCTTCATTTTATTGCCTCCTAATGTTGCTGAGCCTTGACCTGACCAACTGAAGCAACGATGCCATGATGAATACACACTGTAATCAAGGTTGAAGGCGGTTCAACAAAATATTGGAGTGCATGACTTTTTCGGTCTGGCAGTGTATGTAGTACTATTTGTTTATGACATTTGCATGATTGAGTCAGAACTACAGCAAAAACAAAAAGAACACTTCCGATTTTCAAACATTACTTTTTCTACACATCCATAACAAATATTAAAGTGGATGGTGAGTCAAAATATTAGTATTATTTTCTTCTTGCCCAGGTATACTTGTTAGATAAAATTTTTTAAACAATTAAAAACTTTTAATGTCTGCCCTTAGTATGAGGCCCTGGGTTTCACCTATGAAAAATGTATTTGTTGTTATAAAGGATATGCCAACAAAAGATGCAAGATCTGTCAATTGGAGGAAACCATTTGAAGCTAAGAAAAAGGGAGAAATCTGTCAAAGCCATTGTAGATGCATTGGGCATAGCCAACGACAATGTGAAATGTCCAAAAATATATATATATAAATAAATAAATAAAAACCAACCACTGGTGTACTAACAAGCAAACATCAAACAGGTCAGCCAAGAAAAACAGTCGCATAATAATTAATTCAGAAGGCTACGGGAACATTATCATGCAGCTGTCATGCATCATCATAAAGCAAGACAGTGACCTAAAACACGATACCAACACAACAAGGAACTTCTATAGGGGTAAAAAAAACTATAACGACCATGTCAGTTACACCTCAACCTTGACCATAAGCATTTCACCTCCTGAAGAGGAAACCCAATCAACAACCAACTACTGAGTGAAACTTCTGTGCAAGCTTGGAAAGACAACATAAATAAAAATGGAACAGTTTGATGATGTCAGTGTGGGTCGCCAGCCTGCTGGAGGTAGTGCAGACAACCTTTTGCTCTCCAAAAGATTGACTACCAGTGGTGCCGTGTTCTAAGGTGTTTAATAAATCCAGATATTGAGATCAATAAAAAAAAGTAATTCTGCCCTCTCATTTATAGATTGTCCTCAAACCCATAGTATTCAGTATATAACAAAAACGAAAGGATTGGACTAT
This sequence comes from Neosilurus mollespiculum, assembly GCA_030014195.1. Classification (NCBI taxonomy): domain Eukaryota; kingdom Metazoa; phylum Chordata; class Actinopteri; order Siluriformes; family Plotosidae; genus Neosilurus; species Neosilurus mollespiculum. The sequence continues at coordinate 20,109,934 of JAQMYF010000021.1, forward strand.
ACAACAAGTAGCTATATTTGATATGAGTAGGATCCTTTAAACTATTGGTAGTCCTTCAAATAGTTATTGTTATAGTTATTGCTATTGATCTCTCTTTTTTTCTCTTCTTGATATTGATAGTTATTTATTTTTATACTTCAAATATAGGACGGTCGTAACAAGCATTTCACTCCATATTGTACTGTGTATGATTTTGTATGTGACAAATAAATTTGAATTTGAAATTTGATTGATTTATTTTTTGGTATGCTAGCAGTTTTTTTTGTGGTTCCTCGTATTCCGCATGCTGGATTTTAAAAAAGATTTTAGAACGATGTTTCAAAAGGAGTGTGTAGGTTGTTCCTCAAGGTGTTGTTGATCTTGTTAGGGTTGCTGCAACAGACATTACCTGAGAGAATCATGGTGGTTCTCAGCAAATAGGATATGAAGGGCAGTCTTTTTGGGCATGCTTACTCTTACCCCTTTACCCCCCCCTCCCTCTCTCTCTCTCTCTCTCTCTCTCTCTCTCTCTCTCTCTCTCTCTCTCTCTCTCTCTCTCTCTCTCTCTTTCTTTC
>JAQMYF010000021.1:20115569-20129989 GCA_030014195.1 Neosilurus mollespiculum
AAGTGTAGAAGTTAAGGAAAAATGTACGTTTTGTTTTTTCTGCTATGGTGCTCCATTGTTACCTCATACCTTTACTACAAAAAAAAAAAAAAGGCATTCGTTAAAATGCAGTACAGTTAAAAAGAAATGAACACTGAATTTAAGGAGAAAATTATTTGTTACCAGTGTAATTATCTTGCTGTCTGGAAAGATAATTTGACTTAATACTATAATAATGATAATCATAATAATAATAATAATAATAATAATAATAATTATTATTATTATTATTATAAATTTTAATAATTACTTTTTCAAGATAGTTTAACATGCTATGATGACAATTTTGCGTTAGTATTTTTATAGTGTATAACGATAAATAAACAAACTTGTAACAGAATCAGAATCGTCTCTCACCTACCAGTAATTCACATTAATCTGAGAGATGACACACATTTTGTATTGCTAGAGATTTTTCAACTGCCAAAAATTCCCTGTGAACTGCATTTAATACTACATAGTCTAGGCATGATCTCAGCGTTTTCAGTGTTTGTCAGTCACGTCTCTGTAAAACCCAGGATACAGGTGTATACATATTTGAGTGCATTATATTCATTTGAATCTTTTGTTTCAAAACTTTTCATTCTTTGCCTCACCCCTTTTCTTCTTCTTCTTCTTTTTCTTCTTCTTCATTTCCATTCTCATTTAACTTTTCCTCAGTTGTGAATATTCTTTGAAAATTTGTTTTCATTACAACACCAGAAGAAAAAGTCCAAGTTTGCTCTAAATGGAAATAAAAAAGTTATGGGTACTTTTGAGTCCTGAGTCCTTTTAATGTTCATATTAGTGGAATAATATGAGTGTCCTTAAGATAATACTGAAAAAAGAGCTCTATAATCCAGTCTTTACACAGAACATTTGCTAGTCACAGCCGTTGACGTTTAAAAAAAAAACTAACTTACAAACCCGCCACTCCAACATTAACAGGACTGAAAAGTGCCAGTTCTCCTCCAAGAGAATGGTCAGGAGGACCAGCCAATGTTTATTTGTCTAAGGTCAGGGATTGGCATCATTCTTTTTCTGGGTTGACAGAAGTAGAACATGCTGCCACAGCCCATCTAGCACACGGTTTAGGGGTTTGCATTTTTGCTTCCTATACAGTGGTATTTGAAGGTTTGTAAACCCTTAAGATTGTATACATTTCTGCATAAATTTGACCTAAAACATCATTTTCACATGTGTCCTAAAAGAAGATAGAGAGAACCCAGTTAAATTAATTAGAAATATATTTTACTCTGTTATTTATTTATTGTGAAAAATGATCCAATATTACATGCCTGTGAGTATGTCAATGTTTTAATTTCAGTATCTGGTGTGATCCCCTTTTTCAGCAATAATTGCAACAAAACGTTTCCAGTAACTGTTGATCAGTCCTTCACGTCAGCTTGGAGGAATTTTAGCTGATTCATCCATACATAACAGCTTTAACTCTGGGATGTTGGTGGGTTTCTTTGCATGAACTGCTTGCTTCAGGTTCTTCCACAACATCTCAATTGAATTAAGGTCAGGACTTTGACTTGGCTATTCCAGAACATTAACCTTATTCTTCTTTAACCATTCTTTTGATAGAACGACTTGTGTTGTTAGGATCATTGTCTTGCTGCATGACCCACTTTCTCCTTCAATTCATAAACAGATGTCCTGATATTTTCCTTCCTTCAAACACAACACATCTCATTCAAACCAAAAAGTTTGGTCTCATCCGTCCACAGACATTTTTCCAGTAGCCCACCGGTTCGTCCATGTGATCCTCCCACTCACACCTGATTGTCATCCCATTGAGTAAATACACCTTACTCCAATTTCACCTTCAAATTACCTGCTAATCCAGGTAAAGGGTTTGCAAACTTTTGCCACTCACAGATATGTAATAATGGATAATTTTCCTCAATAAAAATGACAAAGTAAAATATTTCTGTGTCATTTATTTAAATGGGGTTTTTTATCTACTTTTAGGATGTGTGTGAAAATCTGATGTTTTAGGTCCTATTTATGCAGAAATGTATAACTTATTAAGGGTTCGCAAACTTTCAAGCACCACTGTGGTTGTTAAGAGTGGTTATTTGAGTTACAGTAGTAGGTTCAGCCTGTTCATTGTCCATTGACCTCACTCATTAACAATGAGTAGAGTCTTTGTGAAGTCTAAATAACAATTATTAGTCAATGGTGTGGTGAACATTGCTGAATAGTCACGGAAAATTGTCTCTGGGACTGTTTAGCGATATCTACCAAGCCTAAGGCAAACTGGAATGGGATTTTTGTGTTTTATTTTTAAAGCCTGACTGTGGTCATTATCATGCTTTATTATAACATCTTTTAAAATGCCTTCAAAGTTTGAAAAAAGTGTTTTTTTTAACCATACTGCGTAACATTTTCTGTAGTTTTTTGTCTGATTCCAGCATTATCCTGAGTTTGTGAGGTGGATAATGTACACTGTCTTGAAACAGCGAATCAGATCAGAACAGATCAGGTTGTGCCGATCCAATGTAATCTATACTAAAGATGTTTGTCTGTGAAAGGCCCAGGAGATAAGCAGTTTCTAAAATATTCAAACCATCTTGTCTCTTACCAAGAACCATGCCACTGAGATCCAACATGAAACCTGTGTTTACGCTGGTCTTGAGCATCTCTTTTCATATCTCCTTGGGCTTGAAATTTCATTTATATGCTACTGCCATTTTGGAACTGTCTCAACTGGATTAATGTCAGAAGTAATTCATTAGGGGTTCAGAACTTAGTGGTGTAATTTCCAATGTGTGTAGTATCAATATCTGTACATCAGCGAGTCACAGAGCCACCTATTCAACTGAAAGGCATACATTCGCTGTTTTTTTCTTTACTAAAATGGGAAACAGAGTGCAGGTTTAGCAGTACATTCTCCCTACATATGACTAATCAAACTGAAATCTTTGTAACTGCACACTGCATGCTGTCATTTCCACTAACTCAACTCACAACTAATTCTTGATTGTGACTCTATATGATATATAATTCTGTGATTCTGTCAGCAGAAAGTTTTAATTTTTTTTATTTTACTTCTTCTTCAAAAAAAAAAAAGGATTATTTTTTTTGCATGCAGTGCCTGGTTAGCAGCCTATGAGCACTCAGTGGTGGACCGTATCAATCAGAGAATTGAAGATCTTACAGGTTTGGATGTCACAACAGCAGAGGAGCTGCAGGTTTGTGTTTGTGAATGATTCAGCACTGCTTTTATATATATATATATATATAAAATAATTTGTTTATTATTATTTCTATCCTAGGATACATAGAAGTTTCTGTTGTTGTTACAAATTGTTTTTTAATCAAAAACTGTGCTAATAATTTCCAAACTCACTTTATATAGAACTCTATATACTCACTCATTAATTACACAGTAAAATCTGATGCATACTGTTTCTCTCTGTGTTTTCTAGGTGGCCAATTATGGTGTAGGAGGCCAGTATGAGCCACACTTTGACTTTGGGCGGGTAAAAAGCATTTTAATATTTATCATTTTTTAACAGTTGATCATTGGTAAGCAAATAGTTGAAATGTACATCAGCCTTCTATGATCTGATTTCATTCTATCAATCTATTTATTATCCTCTGTCCACCTGTTGTTCTTTTCATTAACACCAAAGTGGGTGAAACTGATTAACACCCCCCTCTGCTACTTATCTGACCAGATTAATATCCCGGAAGTTGAATTAACTTGATGCTGTACTCTGATTAAAAAGTGTTCCTTTCATTTTTTTGGTGCATATACTTACATATTTTAATAATTACACTGAGGCAGGTCAGTTGTGGCCATCCAGGACCGATTTCTCAATTTTTGATTTATAGAATTTCATCATATATTAGGAACTATTCAATTTATTTAGTGTCTGGAACATTTTGATACACATCTTGGTGGTATTTGATGACACTGTTGATCAGCAAAACTAATTAAAAATTTGAGACTGGGAGAAAAGCTAGATTAACTCATTCATTCATTCATTCATTCTCTGAACCGCTTAATCCGCCGACTCATCTCAGCCGACTCTGGGCGAGGGCAGAGTACACCCTGGACAGCTCGCCAGGCCATCGCAGGGAACTGGATTAACTCCAAACCAAATATCATTATAGAATTTGCGTGTAGTTTCATCCATTACATATTTTACATTGAATTTCATGAGTATAGAAAAATGCACTGCACATACAGCTTCACTTAGGACACTGTTTGTGAGCAAAATAAAGCAAGGAAAATTGATCTTACTAGTGTACCAAATAATAAAAAAAAGCATATAGAGGTGTCAAAATAATTAACACTATACTAATTGTGCCTGTTTACTTATTATCAGCAGCTGCTACTATTTTGAGACTTCTGTTTGGAGTTCAAATTCAATTGAAACATTCAACACTGTTTTGTTTCCTGCTTAATGCTATTCTTTATAATGTTTGATAGAAAGACGAGCCAGATGCCTTTAAAGAGCTGGGTACAGGGAACCGCATTGCCACCTGGCTCTTTTATGTAAGTGAATGTAAAGCCCTTGGACCTTGTATTTCCTCTGTTTCTACTGATATTACTTGTAATTGAATAACTGATTTTTGAAGCCATCTTTGTAATCTGGGTGAAATATGTGTTCTGTAGATGAGTGATGTGGCAGCAGGGGGTGCTACAGTCTTCCCAGAAGTAGGAGCAGCAGTAAAGCCCATGAAGGTACATGCTACTCAAACATAACTGCATTTTATCGATAGATGTTCTGCAATATGCGTCACGACCCGATGAGAAAACACTGCGCCAGCGCCATATTGGTAGCCCCGTGGGGGCTGTGAACGTAGAACGTAGAGTAAATGTGCTGTAATTGGTTGTTCTAACCGCGCGGTGAGGGAAAGAGACAAGCGTGTTTTCCGTGTCCCGGCAATTATCAAAACCAGGGCGAGCATGCTGAAGAACTCTCCAGAAAAATGAGAGCTAAATGGTTCAGCAACATCTCCTGAGCAGATTTGGATGTAAAGATCCACGTTTGCAGTGACCATTTTATTATAACCGGTGTGTTCACATGTAAAGATAATATTTTATCTTTTTGTCTAATTTATTTTGTGTCTTGTTTTGTTTATAATAATGAGAAAGCTACTCATTAGAAAGAATTATACTGAAAGCAAAGCACAGACTGAGAGGGGTGTGTTGTTAGCTAGTTTGGCTGGGTAGAAGCAGTAGTAGTTAGCATGCGCAGCGGTTTTATGTACTAGTAAATGAGACATTAATTTTTAAATATGCCACTCAGTATAAACATTTATGTCGCAAGCAAAGCACAGACTGAGAGAAGGTGTGTGTTGTTAGCTAGTTCGGGAGGGCAGAAGCAACAAGTCGAGACCATACTGAGTGAAGCCCCAACTGTTAGCATGTGCTTCTTTTCTAATGGCACGTAATGTGCAGCGGTTTTATGTAGTAATATTTTTTCAAGAACATTTCAGACTGCTCGGTGTTCTGCACTCGGTTGTGATGCATGTTTGTAAGAATCAATTCCGTCACACAAAGCTAATTTCTGAAGGTATCTCTGCTGTACAGCGAGGGGAAGACTATGAAAGTAATTAGAAAGAGCTATTGCGTCAGCCTGCATTCGTGGTAAACTGTTTGTGTGCCCTCCAGTATGGCAACATGCTGTTGTAACTAGGGCAACGCCTTGTCACGTGACCGCATTGAAATCCACCTGTTGATGGTGCTGATTTTCCTATCTTTGTTATTCCCTGTTTTGCTGATGCTTGTGTTTGTTTGAACTGCAGGGTACAGCAGTGTTCTGGTATAACCTGTTCCCAAATGGAGAGGGTGACTACAGCACAAGGCATGCTGCATGCCCAGTACTTCTGGGTAATAAGTGGGGTGAGTGACCTGAAGGTCATGTTCATGACAGCTCCTTTTTCTTTTACTGTAGATACTTTATTTTTATTCAGCTTGATCTTGTAACCTACATTGGTGTCCAAAATATATTTTGTAAAGAAATTCCATGAGTTGACTTTTAGTTTAGACGTCTTTCACTACCAAGCTTGTGCATTTTCAAGTTTTCTCAATTTAAATTTTTTAAGTCCATTCTAGAATCTGTCAGAACCTGGGTTCAGACATATTATATGGTTAGAGAAGCAGCTTTGGGACCCAAAAGGTCATTGGTTTGATTTGCGAACCAGCAGGGAAAATGTGTGGTAGTGAGGGAGTGCGCTGCACCTTCCCTTCCTCCACCTTCATGACTGAAGTGCCCTTGAGCAAGGCATCAAACCGCCAACCCTCTGGGCGCCCCCAATGTGTGTGTGGCAGCCTACTGCTCCGAGTGTGTGTGTGCTCAATGTTTACATGTGTGTGTGCTCACTTTGGATAGAGTAAATGCAGAGGTAATAATTTCCCTTGTGGGATTAATACAGTATAGCAAAATCCAAAAAGCAATGTCAGGGGTATTCAAAGCATTTATTACTCAAGTAGTGCAGACAGTTGTGTAAAAAGAAAAAAGAAGTACAGTCTCTGAAATGTACTCGGGAGTATAAAAGCTCCCTGCTAAATGCCATTGCAGAAGCAGTTATCTTCGTGGTACCTGTATGTTCGATTCCCACTTTTATCTGACTAAAGAATAATAAAAATACATTAGAAAAAAATCAGTACACAAAGAAACGTTAAACACAGGTTAATATGGTGTCACTCTGACTTACTGTTTTAGCAGGAAATACAGCAACATACAGATTCAAAGCATTGCTAAGACACATTCTAGATGATTATATTGTGTTTCATGGCACTTTCTTCAAATCTCTTCATTTTTATACTTGTACCCCTGGACATTTCTCTGTCAATTTCTCAGTGAAACAGTTCGTTTTCTGTCTTTTGTAGTTTCAAACAAGTGGATCCATGAAAGAGGTCAGGAGTTCAGAAGGCCCTGTGTGCAAAAGAAAGCCTGATGATGGACTTCCTCGGCCAAGCTTCATCCTCATCCTCCTCGCCATGTCCACTCTGTGATGCTCCTAATTAAATCCTCAGTCCCAAGACACGTTTGCCTTCAGCAATCAAACTTGGTTGGCCATATTTGATTTTTATTTAAGTGTGTGTATGTGTGTCTACCAGCAAATTACATTGATGCCATCGGTGCCTTTTATTACAGCCCAAAATAGCTGCAGAGAACAAAGCTGTCCCTCACAACACTCCATCTTTCCAGGTCTTATTATAGCTGAGGTCCCGGGGGGGATGTGTTTGCTCTTTGTGTGTGTGTGTGTGTGTGTGTGTGTGTGTGTGTGTGTGTGTGTATGTATATGAGAGGGGGCCGGTAAAGTGTACTTTCACTGCACTGATGATCCTGTAGGAATGCTGACCAGAGTTAAAGCTTAACCCTACTATGTAACACTACATGATTTTTTTATTTTAGCCTTCTGGAGGTCAACCAGCATTGTCCCGTTAGAGTTCCAGGTACTTACATCCTAATACGTGAGAGCCGGGGCGCTATCTTGATTTTCGGGAGGGCGTGGCTTCTATTCATTGAATGGCCACGGTAATCCCAGCCAGGGTGGTCATATATCAACCGGCTGTGTTTTATGGACCTCTTTTCTCACAGGGATGCAGCACATTTTGCCCTGAATATCTAACTATATGTCCATTACTCCCTTATGTTCCCCCTTCTCTCTACACTCTAACACACACACACACACACACACACACACGTGCCAGTCTGTTGACAGGCCATTGCAAAAGGCTTCACTTGCAGTTGAGGTCATTCACACAGGAATAAACAAATCGATGTCATGTTAAAACCAAAGGTACACTGTATGTTTAAGGTCTTGCTTTCCCCAGGTGAAACAAGTTTTCTTGTCTTCTTGACAATTACAGTGGCTATTAAGCAGAGAAGGAAAAGAAGTAGTGTTTTATCATGTCCAAATCGTTCTCTTTTTAAAAATAGTGAGACTGTAGCACTGGTACATGACTCCTGTTACAATGCTTTATTCCTGTTATCTGATCAGGAGTTGAAAGCTTCTATTTGTGTGTGTGTGTGTGTGTGTGTGTGTGTGTGTGTGTGTGTGTGTGTGTGTGTGTGTGTGTGTGTGTATATATATATATATATATATATATATATATATATATATATTTCATGTAGTCTTTTCACTCCAGTGACACATTGTGGTCAAGATTTATGGTCAAATACTGTATAAAGGTGTGAACACAGAAAACTACAGAAATAAAGAATGGTCAGTTTATCTGTTTGTATGCTTTTATTATAGTAAAAATCTCTCATCAGTGAAACACCACAACAGAAATAAACACTCATCAAAATAAAAATGATTTTGGTTATACCAATTTTGTTTCCATGAACATGGCCTATGTCTCTCCATCTGTCATTCCAAGATTCCTTTTAGCAAGGATCTCAAGAACAAGTGGTTGAAGGTTTGAAGGATTAACAGTTAAATTGATTGGATTTTCAAATTGAACCACACAGCCAATGGCACAACAATCTCAGATGCCTGAGGATGAAGTCAAATCCCTGTGTATGTGGATAGTTTTTATGTATTTGTTTGTTTAAATGGGTTGTCCTTCTTTGTTCTTAAAATAAATCCTGTCCCCACCTGTCTCCGAATGCTTTGGTTTATAATCAGATAAGCAAATTTATAAATAAGTAGATTTCCAGGCATATGTCCATTTTGAACTTATGGGTCTGGGATTTTGTAATCGGCTGGGTGTGAGCCTTCACGCAATCGTCCGAAACAGCTTAACACAAGATCCACCGCCACACTGGCTGTAGAGTGAACTTCTTCCTCCTTTCTGGCTTGCTTTGGGTTCACCTCCACTATGTCAACAGCAGACAGGAGCCCTGTATGTGACACACCACGGGATGGGTCGGTTTCTAACACTGTGGTTTCTTTACTAGATCTATGTAACTCTTCTCAAAATTGTAGCTAAGATTTACTGTGAATGCTAGTAGCAATTGCATGAATGCTGTTTCTTATACTTGCCTTATTATGTTCAATACAAATCAGCAGGTTTTTCTCACCTGTTTGACACAAATACTCAGTGATGTAGATGCTCTCTCTGTATGTTAGGCCTCCTATCACTGGGGTCCCTGTGGCAGGGGCCACTGATGGGTCCAGGGCATCTATATCATAACTCAGATGGATGGGTTTTTTAATCCTGTTTTATTTGTCATAGAGTCAGGTGTGGTGTAATTATTCAGAATTACACTGCTTGTTAGATGTTATAAATACTTACTTAATATACTTATAATACTTACTTTGAAAATATGTGATCACACATTTGCTCCATAACCTTGGAAATTCCAAGACTGTCTACCTCTGTCATAGAGAAAGTTTTGATACCCAGGTATTTCAGGATATGACTGGAATAAAAAAGTTACAGGACCTATAGTTACAATATAACATATAAAAATGCAAATGAACATGTACCTTTTTTTCAGAGTCAAATAATAAATATATTCATCTGTTACATATATTACTGTATATTGGTCAATAATTAGTAACTTACTGTTCCTCTGGATCCACATCCCTGAGTCCAATGTACACTAGATCTTTTGCTGATATGCATGGCTTAATCCACGAGAAGCCTGGCATTACAGGAATCTAAAAGATACAGTCATTTATTCATTTGCTGGACTGCTTTATCTTACTAGGGTTGCAGGGAGGCTGGAGCCTATCTCAGCCAACTTTGGGGAAGGCAGTGTACATCCTGAACAGCTCCCCAGTCCATCGAAGGGCCAACACACAGTCATTTATACTCACTCCTAGGGTTAATTTGGAAATGTGTTAGTCTAATGTGCATGTCTTTGGACCATGGGGAAATTGGAGTAGTTGGAGGAAACCAACATAGCACAGGTAGATAAAGAAAGACATAATAAGACATATTTCTTAACAAATAATCTCTCCATGTAGATATTCTCTTTATATTATTATTATCTATATTCTTTGTCACATTATAAACTTCTTTTATAAACATTTGACAACTAACAAGCGTCTACTGCAGAGAATCAAGGTAAAGTTAGTAATAAGAATTAGGATAGAATAAAAATATTTTCTCCATAATGTCTCTTAATTGTTGAAAGTCACCTTAGTGCACAGTTCATGGATGAGGTAGGACATGGGCTGCCCGTGGATGTTTCCCGTCGGAGAGGTTAGAGGTGTGTTAATGTCAGCATGGGCGTCCACCCATACTACACTTAGCTCAGGACTGCAGGCTGCATGACCATAGATTGACCCAATTGCTAAACTATAACAAACCAAAACACACTTTAACAAGCTTCCAATAGAATCATGACTAAAATCATGCATAAATAATATCACTTCTTATAAAAATGCTTTCTGTTTATGACTTGTTGAACCTGTGGTCTCCTCCAAGCATCACGCAGGTGTGGCCGTCATTCTTAACTATCTTCACAGCATCAGCAAGCTGTTTATTGGCAAGACCAACTGCCCGGGGTTGCTTTGTCCTCCCAATCGGCTCATCATTGGACACTTCTTCAAATAGTAAATTACCATAATCCTTCACCACGCAACCTGACAGAAAAACTAATCTGAATCAGATTATTCCTTGATACAATAAGTCCCCAACCACTTCATTAGGAACACCTGTCAGTTCATGCAATTATTCAATTAGCCAATCATGTGGCAGTGGTTTAGTTCATAAGATCATTCAGATACATATCAAAAGTTCAGACTAAAGGACAGAGGCATATTTATGAATGTGTTACATTACCTTTCCTTTTAATTATACTTTTCATCATTTGGGAACTAAGGATTGCGGGTGGCACATGAACTTCCCCTATCTCTGCTGACTTTGAGCAAAGGTAGGGTACACCCTGAACAGCTGGGCCAACACAAGCACACCTAAGTGCAATTTGGAAACACCAATTAGGCTAACGTACATGTCTTTAGACTGTGGGAGGAAACCAGAATACCTGGAGGAAGCCCATGCAAGGATGAGGAGAACATGCAAACTCCACAGAGAAACATCCTCTCTGAGCTCGAGACTTGAACCCAGGACCTTCTCGCTGTGAGGCAGACATGCTAAACGCTACACCACTGTGGTTCCTGGTTTTTTTTGCTTTTTGAAAATAAAAACCTTTCTGAAAATGGGATTAACACATCAGACTAGGGAAAATGTGATCTTAGTGACCTTGACCATGGTATAGATCAGGGGTTCCCAATAGTGTTCCTGGTGATCTACTTTCCCGAAGACATTCACTCCAACCCTAATTATGCCCACCTGACCATCCAATCATTTAATCAAGACTTAAGACTAGGAAATTAAGACTTAAAGCGAAAATTAGATTCGTCAGATGGGCCCCATTAGGATTCGAGTTAAAATCTTTAGGAAGGTAGATCACCAGGAATAGGATTGGGCACCCCTGGAATAGATAAAGGTGTCAAATGTATTGGTTTAAGTGGTATAAAAGCTGCTGATCTCCAGAAACTTTCACATTAGAGTTTATACAGAACTGTGTGAGGAAAACAAAAATAATATCCACTGAGTGGCTGAAGTACTGTGATCAGAAACACTTTACTCTGACAGGATGGCTATGGTAACTCAAATCTCAGGATGCATAGCATGTTGAATCTACTAGACAAATGGACTACAACAGCTCCTGTCGGCCAAGTATTTGAGACTAAAATTTACATAGACTCACAAAAACTACAGCTGAAAGTAAAAACCCAAAACAAAACTAGGAATGCTTTTCCAAAAACACTTAAACCAGTTTAACAAGCAGTTAAACAAGCATATATTTTCTTGCAGTTTAATGTTTAATGTTTAATATGAACATTACCTAAATCCCTCGACCTGAAGCTACTGTAGCAAAGTTAGCATCATAGCTAAATTTTATGCAATGTTTTGCTGACACAAACTTTGCACCTAATAAGTGACCAAAAACAAACAAACAAGTAAACAAGCAAATAAATAAAAAAAACTAAACAAAAACAACAAAAAAAGAAACAAGGTAAATAAATCACTCATGACATATAGGCTGGGATATTGATTGTTACGTGTTTCTCTGTTGCCAAATTGCTGTGTGTGACCAACTCAGTAATGTCACCTCTTTTTTGACATTTGTCAACACTTCTAATGCACAGACACAGATACACCCAATTTGGAATAAAAAGTTCACACTGGTTATTTGAATCAAGATTTACATGCAATGCAAATACAATGTAACAACACTCTTTTTTGTGCAAGAAAAACCTTTATACAAATAATATATGAGATTGCTCATTAATTACTAGAAAGACTGTGTTCTCTAAAATAGAGCAGGGCTGTGACAAAAATGAAAAATAAAAAAAGGCCCCTGACCAAAAATATTACATTTCACTAAGATATGATGAGATATTGCACAACATTTTTTAAATTTCCATGACATCAAACATGAATATTATGATTATTAGATAAAAAAAAACAAACAATTTTTTAGTGTTACTGTGATGAAATATGCATGATATTTTTATTTCGGCATCCAAATAATTGTATGAATTGTTTTATGTGCTCTGCAAGTTTGTTTGGATCCCATCAGTATGGTAAGCATGACACTTCCATAGAAATGTGCCTCATTTTACAGTAAAAATCACCCTCTCTGGACTGTTCTGACCTTGTATCACCATAAAGTGTCAGTGATTCTTGGAAAAGATGACTGTTATGTGGAAACATTAACATGCTGGTGTAAGGAGTGTGACGCAGCTTTTGGTAAACATCTACCTTAAAATATGATGAACATGTTAACCATTTGGGGGGCAGTGGTGGTCCGGTGGTAGGGTGCTGGATTACTGATCCCAAGGTCGGGGGTTCAAGCCCCACTATCAATGGGTTGTCACTGCTGTCCCCCAGTGCAGCTAACTGGGTAATTAAATGCTGGCCATGTCTCTCACTGTCTATGGTGAGAGGCATGTAAAAGAAACATTGCCGATTTTCGTCAAGAGTAGACTGCATAGCCGTCGAGCTGTCCAGGGTGTACTCTGCCCTCGCCCAGAGTCGGCTGACATGGGCACCAGCCTCCCTGTAACCCTAATTAGGTTCAGAAAATGAATGAATGAATGAATATTCAGTCATCACATAATGCAACTATGAAAATATCTTAAAATAATAACTTTCAATTTTGGACACTCCCCATTTTTTTTGGTCAAAGCCCAGTTGTGCAAAGTTTTATTTAAATATCAAACACTGGACTGTATATATTTATATTTTCATCACAATAACCTTTTTATTTTTATGTTTGTTCATTTTCTTGTTGTTGTTGTGCAGGGGGGCACAGTGGCGTGGTGGTTAACATGTTCGCCTCACAGCAACAAGGTTCTGTGTTCGACTCCCGGGCGTTTCTGTGTGGAGTTTGCATGTTCTCCCCGTGCTTGTATGGGTTTCCTCTGAGTACTCTGGTGAGTGTAAAAGGTTGTGTGTGTTGGCCCTGCAGTGGCCTGTTGAAATCTGCAGGGTGTACCCCGCCTTCACCCAGTGTCGGCTGAAATAGGCTCCAGACTCCTCGTGACCCTAATAGGATTATGTGAATGAGTGATTAAGTGAATGAGTGAGCTGTAGTTTAGTAACTAGTAACTAGTTCCAGCACTTTTACCTTGACCTTTAAGTTTTTTCAGCAGTCCAGCTTCCCGAATCACATCAGGTCCCAGCTGGACACCATCCCTGTGCTGTTGCAGAACACTTCACATTATTTCTGATCGAATGCGTTTAAACACAGCACTCAAAAAACGCTTTATAGCTTCCAGGTGTCTTTTTTTTGCCAACCAGCAGGAATTGATCTCACCTGTCCTTTCGAAAAAGGTGCTCCAATGATTCCGACAGAGTGAAGGTCTCTTCGGAATATCCTGAACGCGGTGCTTAGTGATCTCTTCATAGCGGTGTCCGCTCTCTAAACGCAGCGCTTCGTGCGCGCTCCCGGATCCGTCACTTAAATAGTGCATCAGTCCAGGACTCGCCCCTTCCTCTTCCCTTACATCACTGTAGTGTTTATCACCAGGTAGCCTGGACAGCAGCTTGAGCACTCCTGGATGAACCAGGCTGCGACAGAACAGAGGTGAAGATGGAAGGTTTTGTTGAAGAAACCTAAAAACCCCCACAAAGACCCCTCTATATACAAGTGTTAGAATAAACCCGATATTATTTTGTAATAGCAATAGTCTCTATTCTGCTGTCCAGCTGATGAAAGATCAGTGTGTGTGGATGTGTCCTATGGAAGGTGGTCCATAGCATGTGCGTAAATTCGGACTTAGGAACTCACAAGGTGACACCTGTGTATTGTGGGTCATGTTCAAAAATATTGGAACACTAATTTATTATTTACTAGGTAATTTAATACTACTGGATGGGACTGTATTTTTCCAGTAATTGTGGGATATATATATATATATATCTATATATATATATATCTATATATCTATATAAAACACGG
>JAQMYF010000021.1:20140763-20153211 GCA_030014195.1 Neosilurus mollespiculum
CTATTTGCAACAAAACATTTGATGGTTCTGTGATCACGCCCCAATATCTTAGATATTTCAAGAGTGCTGCATCCCTCGGAAAGACTTTTTACAATTTTTGACTTTTCAGAGTCAGTTAAATCTATTTTTTGGCCCATTTTTTCTGAGGAGAAGAATCTGCCTAATAATTATGCACACCCTGATATAGGGTCCAGGCTAACTGCTTTCATGGCCAGGAGTTCAGGAGTGAACCAAGTCAAGGTGAGACGAAGGTACTAGCTTGGTAGCATTTTAATCAAGAGTGTTTGAGTTGGATAATATTACTAGTTATTGTGGTAAGAACTTAATATAGTCAAATAAGTCTATGAGGGCACACTGTGTATGCGCCATCAACAAAGTCAGCATACTGTTTTTGAAAATTATAGCCACGTTAAAAAGTAGTCATATAAAATCAGGATCAAAATCTATGTATACATAGCACCTAATAGTAGCATGGTACAAGATTAGGCAGAAACCAGAGTGAGTAGTCCAGAAAGCCGGGTTAAAAATGCTGAAAGTTTGCTGATGAAACACACTCGCATGGCTTACCTTCCATAAGCTCAGCCAGAAACGGGATGGTCTCTGGCAAAAGCACCATGTAGTTCTCCTTTAGTTTGCTTGCGAGCTCCACCAACATCAGCAGAGCAGAGAAACGCACCTTCACCATAGGAGAAACACGAACAAAGACATAAGCGTTACAACCACATCCGACAACAGTTTGTAATACATTTATATAAAGTAATAGCACGCTGCTTTGCCCCTCTTACCTTCGGACTGCTATGGCGCGTCTTCAGCAGGATCTGGTAGTTGAGAACTTTCCATTGAGAGTCATCACCCACAGCAACAGAGAACTGCGCTACACATGGAACCAGGTGCTTGGTGACTCTGGTCTGATAGACCAATTCTCCGCCCAACATGTTTTCTAACTGTCAAAGGACAACATGAAGATGTGAGGGTAGAACCAGTGTAAATTTACCAGACAAATGTTGAAGTAGCTAAGGAAGCAAATAAGCATTACTGACACTCATCCATTTAGAGTAATTAAGGTAAAAGGTAAAGAACGTTGTTATATAGAACGTAGTCCATTCACCGGAACTAAGGGGCTTGAGCATGCTTGATGCATGGTGATTACGTGCTATAATCAAGGTTAAAGACGGGAACAATAATATAGAAGACTGCATGCTAGTCAGTGTATGTACTAATTTCTATTTCACATGAGAAAATCCTATCCCACTGTTATATCCATGTAAATTAATAAGCTATTAAACCCACCTGATCTACCAGAGGGACAAGGAGTGCATCCACTCGTTCTTTACTGAGGAATCGTTGCGTGTCATACAGAAAGATCTTATGGAGACAGTCCAATGTGTAATGCAGCAACAGACTGCTCTTCTGTATGGCTTCATCATCATCTTCATCATCATCATCTTCATCCTCTGAGCCAAAGAAGACCGCATCTGCATAGGTATCATAAAGACAAAAAAGACAGAATCAGAAGGGTGTTTGTGCCACAGGAAGACTTTATTCTATGAACAGTGATGTGGTTTAATTAATAGGCTGTCCATTTACAGGTTCAGGACAATCTAAAAAGCATCACGATTACACCGTTACAATAATCAATAATAGTGAAGACTATGAAATACTAAACTAAAAGAAAATGTTTCCTAGTGGCTGTTAAACCATGTTCTGTCATTCATTTGTTGAAGTAGGGAAGCTATGGATGACATTCCTACAAAATAAAAATAAATAAATACATTTTAAAATAAATTGGCTCTGAAAAAGAGGATTTATCTACCCGTGTGAGCAGTATTGAGTTGGTGGAGAAGGTCTGAGAATGGTTTCACTAGTTGCCCAGCAAACAGAACAAACAAGCCCTTCAGTCTGTCTGCGATGCAATCAGCCAGTCTGCAGAAGGTCAGCATTTGGTCTTTAGGTGCTCCTTCCGTCTTACTCCAGTCAAAAAGCTGCCACAAAAAAGTTGGTGTTTTAAGTTTTTCCATTAACAGATTGATTTAACTAAATGGACAGATAGTTAAACTGTGGGGTTTCCACTTACCTTGAAAAATAGTGGTCTAAACGTGACCTCAGAAAGCTTCATTATCATCACGAGAAGACAGTCTATGACACAACCCTCGATTTCAGCCGTCTTTTCCAGATCTCCCTGTCCAAACACACCAGGACACAGTAACAGTCAATACGTTCCCATATCACATCCTGACAACACTTACTTTACTAAATTACTTACATTTAAACTCTGAAGGTTTTTTTTTTTTACCTGACAGTGTTTGGTACGGAATTCCAGAGCGGTCAAGAAAAAGGTGGTGAGCTCTGATTGGTGGGAATTGAGTTGATCCTTTTCCATATGACCAATATGCTCTTTCAGGATGTTCATAAGAGAATGAAGATGACTCTAAACCAGTACAAGAAGACAAGAATGTGAATTTGAACTATAACGTTTTCTTTTACATACCATAAAAATTCATTTATTGTGATTACATGTTTATGCTATAAACACAATCTCACAAACCTGCTGAGAGTCCACCATGCTGTTATAGCACCTTGCCAGCATGGGCATTAGCACCCTTGGTGGCACCTTTGTTGCAAGAGTGGAACTCAGGGATTTGAGTCTAATGGCCAGTTGAGGACAGGAGGAGAGATGTTCAGCAACTCGTGTCAGACGCGCCACCTGTCACCCAGGCAGACAGCAGCAGATAAGTTTAAATAATCATATACAATAAGCATTGCACTGAGATTTTGTCAACTATTCAGCAGGATATATTAACAGAATAATTCATAATGAACAGATTACTTGTAAATTAAGCAGTCATGGAAAGTTTGTGTACATACAGTGTGTGTGTGTTTTTTTTTTTCCACCTGTAATATGATGTCTCCAAGGTAAGGACTGATGAAATGAGGGAGAGTTTCTGTTGTCCTCTGTAGGGCTGTAACTGCGCTTAACAAATACACCTCTGTCGAAAAAAGATCCTTGCGTTCCTTCAGAGCATGTAGAACAGCTGGCATTAACCTTTCATACACATACACACAACAAACATCAAACGTGATGAATAAAGTCAACAAAGTTAGCAACAAAAAATTTAAAAGTAAAACTAGAATCAAAGTGTTAAGTACTGAAGATGGAACATGCCAGGGAGGTAGCACCCATCTCTGTCATTATCACAGTGCAAGTCATGTAGCACGCCGGTGGGACATCATGACGGAGAGACACAGAGTCCAACCCTTGATAGAGCATTATTAAGTGGTCTATCCCATTACATTGGACAACCCACGATAAAAACAACCCACGATAAAAACGACACAATAAAAAAAAAAACTACAAGTTAGTCTTGTAGACTTTGATGGCAGGTCCTGTAATGCACTTTGGTATTGTCCTTTAACCAGATTTTCAGGACAATACAAGTCCTTGAAAACACCTGGCATTATATCAGGAATATGTGTATACCTGGTCATTTTTGGGATTTTTACACACAGTGTTTATAGAGAATGGTGCAAAAAAACAAAACATGAACTTTTTTTGCACCATTCTCTATAAAAACCGAAGTTCCTTCAACAGATTCCATGCAGGATACATTTTGTGTACACAAGCAGTGGATGAGAAATGACTTGGAACTATCACTATCAGGTGTCACCTAGAAGAGAGGTTCCTAAGCATGGTCCTGCACATTTAGTGCTTTACCTGCTCTGTAACAATTAATTACTTAGGTTTCTATTAACATATCTGTATTACTGTAAAGCTGCTTTGTGAAAATATTCATAAATGGTACATAAATACATTTTAACGGAGTTAAACTGAAAACCTTATTCACAGGCCTCGGTATATGGACAATAAGATGGCAATGTATGGCCATGAGTTAGTAATCTGTAATTTGGAGGTTGCTGACCACAACCTGCTATTATGTATGAAGCATGGACAATATTGGTCAAATTCTATTTGATTTAAGGGGATTCTTCACCTGAATTGTGATTTTTATCCGGCAATCTATTGCAGTTAAGCACAATGTTATCATTAGCAAAGGACTTTCATGACGCAGTGCAGTATAATTACATCAGGTTGTGTTTTTTCAGCACTGATTTATTTACTTGTGTGTGTTTCTTAGCAACATTGCACAAAATGTTATGAATGGATTTTGCTAAATTTTTTGAAGGGTTGGAGTATGGTCTAAGTAACACTACATTAGATTTTGGAGATGATTTTGGTTATCAAATTATGGATTAAAGGATTCTTTAACATTGTGAGATACACATTTTGAAAGTGTAATATTATAGCTGGCCCAGCAGTAGGTGCTGTTTACTGTTTTCAGCTTGACAGAGGTTTGCACTCTCCAAGTGCCCTTCTAGATTGAAACATTTTGTTCTTAAGGTTAAGGCATTTCTTGCATTGGACACTGCTCATATCTACTTATACTTTTTAATTTCAAAGCTATTTATTAAATAACCCGTTTTAACGTACGTGCCCTTTTTCTAGTACTTATTACATAATTACAACAGATTGAATTAAAGTGTTCTATGGAGTAACATGCTAACAAATTTACAGTGTTGGCTTTGGTTCTGACAACATTATAATGCTTTTAGACATGAGCAGACTGAAGATGCTCTAGACATCCCTAGGAGAGAGGTGTTTGTTCATAGATAAGTCAAGAAGAATCATTTGATGTTTTGGGTTTGTTAGCATGCAGAAGCTCTGAATACAATGAATCACATGAAAACATTTGGTTCTTTTGTAGCATGAGAACATTCTTACAAAGAACTGACTCTGTGGAACCAAATCACTACACAAAAGAACAAGTGGAATGAAAAACATTCAACTATCAAATCAATAATAATAATAAACATATTATGCATGTTGAGATTTAAGGGGATAATGCTAAAACATCAGTCTAAACTGTTTGAACCTCTACCATTTGCTGAATCCATGTGCTTGCCATTCTTACTGTACCTGTGTACTTGGGTGATGGCAAGGGCCTTCAGTGTGCTAGTGACTTCAGCTACACAGAGCAAAGCGCTGCTCATAACATTTCTCTCTTCCCCAGGGTTTGCCACCAACTCCACCGTCTTGCTCAGTACAGGTAAGAATGCCTTCTGGTGGCGAGTACCAAAACTGCGGCACAGCAGCTTCAGGCTGTAGAGAGCCGTCTGCCTGTTTATGGCTTGCTCTTCTTCTTCTTGTTCACCAATCTTGCCACAGCCCCGTCCCACAATGCTCAAAAGGTCATCAATGAGTTCCAGCAGCACAGCCACCTTGAACAGAAAAAGGCCCCAAACCTAAAAACATCTGCTATTATATACTATTTGATCCTCTACAAGCAACACTGTTCATTCCTGAGAACATCAATAAAACATTGCCACTGACATAAAACACTGTATGATGTGCATAAAACATCAGATTTTCAGAATTTACCTTATCATAAACTGTATTCATTTGAGCACTTCAATAACCATGGAAATGCTCAAAAAAATTCTCTACACCATATAACACTAGATAGGCAGCATGCAATCCCAGTTCTAATCACACTTCTAATATGGCCTCACAAAGTTTCATTTGTAAGTGACATGTATCATGGGATCTAGTATTATGTGATATCTATACTAAATAGGATAGAGCAAAATATGACTGTAGAGTCAGAATTTACAGCCATAAAGGCCAACAAGTTCAAAGTAGGAGTGCACCTGTTGCTCCTCCCACCGCTTCTTCTGCTGTAATCGGTTGTTGAGCAGCTCCATTGCCTTTCTCCTTACTGATGGCAGTTTATTACCCATCAGGCCTCGTACCACCATGATGAATGTATCAGACGGGAGGAGGGCATTCACCTTCGGAGAAGACAAAGTTTCAAAATAAATAAATAAATAAATAATATTTACCCAAAAAAAAACAAAAAACAAACAAAAAAAACTCCAGAGTTTGGTTGGAGTTAAGCAATTACAAAATAGAGGCTCCAAAATCTGATATAGAAGCTCTGATAAAAATGAAATAACTGTCTTAGCTGTTATTAGTAATGCGATATAGGGGGAAGGACCTGGGCATCAGTTAACGTTGGTGAGTGCTTGGGTCAGGATACAATCCACAATATATTACTTTTACTACGTTTTAATTATTTCTGGAAGTTTCTGTGATGAGCTGATTGTACCTTATCCAGGACATCATAGGACTTGTTAAGGAGTGCTCTCCAAAACTTGGCTGTGGGTTTGTCGGAGTTCTCCTCGACACACAGCGCCACAGTGTGGATGTAGCGCAGGTTCTCTTCCAGCAGGCTAGAAAGCCATAATGTGTTGATGTTTATGACTACAGTAGAACTGCATCAGCACACTGAAGATCATTTCAAACACGATCACACACACACACTCACCTTTGCTGAAGCATTTGCAAAGAGCTATCAGTTAAATCCTCACAATCAGCCACCTAAATTAATCAAATATAAAGATGTATATACTTTTAACCTTCTTTAAACTACACCATGATAAATGCCAATAGAAAGAAAGAAAAAAAAGCTGACCTTTCCTACAAAGCTGTTGGCGGCAAGTAACTGACCCATGAAGGACACAGACAGGAACTTAAAATGCCGGAGCTCCTTTCCACTATGTACCTCTACATTAAAAACTAGATCTGAAGTGCTTTTCTCTGTTTTTTGACATGTTGTTCCTCTTGTCCGTCTCCTCTCCGGGACTACAAAAAATGAACACAAAAACAAAATATGGGCTTTGTTCCATACAGCACATTTTCATAAGCTTGTGGGTTAACTAACATATTGTAAACATTTTCTAACAAGCTCAGGATGCATGGGGTGCACCTACCATCTTCTTTTTCTTTTGGGAGAGCCAAGAGGAACTGGAAAATTTTAATGAGAGAGGTAAGCTGCTCATGGACTTCAAACTCGCTACACAGCAAGACCCAGAACTCTTGATCGTGTTCCAGTGCTGCATCCTACAACACAGTTCGATAATACTTCAACAATAAATTCTGTTACAGCTACAAACTCTGATGTACAGTGGCTTGCAAAAGTATTCATACTTCTTGAACTTTTACACATCTTGTCACATTACACAGAAACGTAAATGTATTTTATTGGGATTTTATGTGAAAGACCAACACAAAATGGTGCTTAATTATGAAGTGGAAAGAAAAGTATACATGGTTTTAAACAAACTCAGTCATATTTCAAGCTCAGTCAGACTGGAAATGGAGTGTGTCTGAACAGGGAAATTTAAATCTTGCCACATATTCTCAAATAAATTTAGGTTTGGACTTTGACTGGGCCATTCTCTCTCATTAATATGCTTCAATCTAAACTGTTTCATTGTTGCTCTGGCTACATGTTTAGAGTTGTTGTCCTGCTGGAAGGTGAACCTCTGCAGACCCTAACAAGATCCACCCTTTCTTTCAAGATTGCCCTTTATTTGGATACATCCATCATCCCATCAACTCTTGACCTACTTGCACTGTGTCGTCTTCCAAGTATCTTTAATAGTTTTGATCGTTTTAAGCATCTAAATTATTGCTCTTCCATTTTCAAACAATTTCTGCCTTTTTTTTTTAAAGCCACTGCTTAATTTTTGATGGTCAATAAACTTTCGTCTAATTTAAGTTATGTATTCTTAGATCTTCCCTAGTTTGATGTTTGACTCAGGAAGAACTGGGCAAGAATTGGGATTGCAGTTTTCCTATCAAATGGCGTTAACATTAGGTGACGAGAGATTCTCTTCTTGCTTTGCAGGCATTGCAGTGTTGTGAGTTGGAAGTACACAGACACTGGAAATAAAAGATAACCAGATAGCATGTAAACATTAGCCCTTGAGAGTGATTTTTTTCTTTCATCTGGTGCTCAGAACAATATACAAATATACTCTTTTCCATCAAATGTTGGATAAATTTTACCAACTCAAGTACTTGCTGGAATTTGAAGAAACATGGAAAGGGGCTTACCTTGTCAGCTCCTGTGCTGCTGATAGCAGTGCTGGTTGCATGCTGTTTAAACAAGAGCAGCATTAAGACCCAAAGGAAATGGGAAGGCCCCAGAGTGCTGAGCAGCTGTGTGAGGATGGGTAAACGCCTGTGTTCAGGGACGTGTGGGAGAGCATCAACAAAAACGTGCATGATACGCGCCACCACAGCCAGCATTTGGCCTTCTGGTTGAGTACTCCCTGCCTCATGAGCCTTATGGACCAAAAAGAAGCAACAGGACCACGTGTAGCAACAAAGGAAAAGAGGATCAGCATCTTTTTCAAATCAGTGTATCATAAAATGTGCACCAAAATCATTTGAAAGAGAAGGCACTAAGAATACCAGTAAACATAGCTGGTATCCTGCACTAGCAAAGTCACACTGGTTTAAACATACATGGATAAGAGCAGGAATGACCATCTGCACTGTCCTGTTGATGATCTGGAAGCTGTAGGCGTCATCAAGTCGCATAATGTTGGCACCCATAAAAGTGAAGATTGGCATAATATTGTGCAGAACTTTCTCCTGAAAAGCAAAGAAAAAACAAGATGCATTTGTCAAAATGTGCAGTCACAAGCAGGTTTATTTAAACACGTGGGTGCTACTCACAGGGAAGATTCCAGCTACGGTACCCAGCAGTAGGAGAGCATGATGGTGTGTTTGAGGTGTGTTGGATGTCCTCACACACTGAACCACTAGTTCCACACTAAATTTGTCCTCATCCAAGACATCTATATATATGTATATATAAATATTTTTCATTTGATCACTAGTTACACTAAAACTAAATGTAGCTTTAAAAGTGAATTAAGTAAATCCAAGACGACATATTTAATATTTGGGAAATTGTTTAAATGGGTTTTTAGTAAATATATACCATTACTGATAGGTCCACCCTGTGGGGCGAGCTTCTGGCAGATATTGAGGAGAACACTGAGGAGAAGCTGTTTAGTGTACTCCATATTCCCTTGCTCGGATGACACGTCCAAACATCTAAACCACAAACAAAGGAGCATGTTCATCACATTCATATCTGTTCCACTGACCAGCCATTACACTAAGACTTGTATAAAGTTCTGTTCACGGTTTTGACTCACGAGAAGTAAGTAGTGGTTTACCAATAAAAGCTTTTTTTTGTCCTGCTATCAAATGTATACTGACAGTTATTAAAAAGTTTGAGAGAGAAATTTCTGTATATCTGTACTTGTAGGGGGGTTGGGAGTTTACCCGGTGGCTTTATTGATGGTAGTACTTGAGCACTTGAGAAAATAATGAGTTGTCATTTTGTCACACTTCATTGCACATGTGTAGTTCACTTTGCAAAAGTGGACCAAATGCAGTTTGAGCAAAACACAATGTATATCTGCACAATTTGAGGAGTGGTTTACAAAGCGTACATAAAGACTCAAAAAGGTCCACTATTTTTAGTCTAGTGCACGTCATAATGCCACGTCTATCACATGAATAACGTCTCTGGGCAATGGGTATGGTGGAAGCTGGGTTTAGCTACAGTGAGGTAGTGAGGCATATGGGCTGTACACAACCCACCATCAGAAGCCTGATTGACCGCCACAACAAGACAATCAGTTGATGACAGGGTCAGCTGACGACAGGCCATGTCCAGGGTGAGAGAGACTCCGGTTGTAGCACTTTTGGGAGCGGATTTGCCATGCTGTATCACCACATATCACTGCCTGTATCAACGCAAATGGAGGCCACACCCGATACTGACTGTTGTAACTTTTGGCAGGTGCCATTTTTTTTTACTTGTTTTTGATGTGCATAATTTATTCTTGACACTTTTGTTTGTTGTTTTTTGCAGCCAACATGCTAAACAAATTATTGATATTACAAAAATCCATTTTTGGGTACCAGAATAAAAACTATGTCGAAAGTTATAACTAAGTCTGTCAGTGTAATTTTGTGAATGGAATTCATCAGTGAAACTGTAGCATCTCTCAAAAGAGTAGATTAATAAATTAAGCCTTAAAATGGGTATATTTGGCAGTATCAGTGATTTGTGATGACAGCTGGCATTGTCAAAGTGATGGTAACGAACAAATGGTTTAAGCGCTCATAGATTAATTTACACCATTGTTCCATTCTTCCAACAGGGATGTACCATGTCCTTATTGGTTTTTATTGCATTTCTACTACATTCTAGAAGTTCTTACTGCACTCCACCCAATTTTTTTTGTAGATGTGCTGGGTTAATGTTAAAACGTTTGAGTGTTACAGGTTTTAAAACATGGCAGTACCTGGAGAGAAGGTTGAAAAGGGCTGGCACCAACATCTGAGGCCTTTGCAGCTTCTTCTTGTGCTGTAGGAGTTCCAAAATAAAGGTGACCCTTGGCCAGGACACCACTCCACCCTCTGCTGGTTCATCCTGTGCCTTCCTTTTAATGGGAAAAGTGATATCAGTACATTTGTCCAACTCTTTAAAGTCAATCTGGTTGTACCCTGCCATCCTAGACAAGGTGGATTTGCATGAATCACTTACTTGGGCTGCACCTTACTCCGGCGAGTCTGCTGCACACTCCCTGACATTTTTGGCTTATCCATAGGGGTTAGTTCATTAGCCACTAACTCCGCATCTACAGAGATCTAACACAGAGATACAATCTCTCTAAGACATAAACCAACAAAATAACAGAAAAAAAAATCCCTAATAGAAAAAAGGAAAATAGTTATGTGTTCTTATAGATCAGGGAATGTATGTGTAATTATGTGATCTAATTATCGGGTTCCCTACCGTTTTGAAGACACTATGGATGGTCTGGGAACAAGTTGGGTTTTTACTGTCTACCAGCAGATCGAACAGTACTCCCAGTATCCTCTGCTGAATATTCTCATCTCCCAGGGCCAGAAAAAATGGTTTAGTGATCTGTGTTCAGAAGAACCACAACTCATTTAGAATTACGTGAAGTACTAATTATAAGTTTATAAGCATTAAAACTCATATAGCTAACTACAATTAAAAAATAATCAGGGTGAAAGAAATGATTACAAATTGAAGAAGCAAAACATTATTGGACCTGTAAATTAAATCATGTGGTATGGTCAGATGGAAACAAAACCAAACATTTTGGTAGCTTCGGTAAAATACTGTGATGAATCATTAATGATATGGGGCTCTTTAGGAGCTACTGCAAGGCCGATGGTCTCAATTTTCCCTTATGTACTAGGATATCTTCTCTCAAAACATACTCGCCTCTTCCATTAGTTTAGGATTTGTCCAGATCACTTTTAACAAATAACCCAAGCATGCATCCAACAAAACAAATTTTAAAATCAAACAAAAGTAAGGTTTTCACAAAGAAACCACAGACTAGAATTCCACCAAGGTAAATATTTTACATAAGTTATCAAGCTCAAGTATGGACCCCTTAAGCTTATTGTGAGCAGACCTACTACCCAGCATTCCCCAGTAACTCTGCTGTAACATATACAAAATAAGTAAATTCAAAAAAAGTGATCAGTCATTTGAATAAATAAATTCAAACATTTAATTAAAACAATGCAGCTAATAAAAAGTAAACTGTCACGCTCAACATTTTAGCAAACTTATTGGAATTAATTAGGATTAAGCGGATTTTCATTTCTTAGAAAATTAAAGAATGAATGTAAAATAACTTCTTGTCAAAGTTTCAGATGTTTTTTGAGAATCTCTGTTTTTAATGTCCTTTATGTCTTCGTTATCAGCTAGCATTCCTGAAATTAAATACTGTTATTTAAAAGTGCACTGACTACCCGTTCCACCTGATTTTCCAAAAACTGTCGAGTTTTGTGATTTATACTGTTATTCTTTATGCTAATATTAGTTAAAAACAAACAAACAAAAAAAAAGTTCCCAAAAGTGCACTCTTGAAATAACATGAAATGAGATGAATGAAATAACATCTATCATGATAGGCAAATATGTCAGAGTGAAACTGACCACTGATATCATTGATATCACCACTCTTGTTTAATTATCCATTTAAAATGTTCATTTGACATGTTTCTGTTCCCCTTTGGTGTTGGCTAGTTTGGTGAAAATCTGTCTACTTACCTGAGGTTGATTGTGATTTATATACTGTGCCAGACTGAGCAGTGGTGTACGAATTTATCTATTTTTTTGGGCAACAGTTTCGTTATGATCATGCAAATCAGCTCAGGCACAGACATTAGACGACCATCAAAGTCATGTTCCATGCCTACTGGGCTCCGTTCCGAAGCTCCGTTAATAAAAATGTTAATAGCCAGAAGAGAGATTTAATAATTCGCATTTTACTGAGTTTCTGTTTTATCTAGCTTTTGTATTGTTTATATGGAATATTATATACTCCACCATGTCTTTTCTGTTAACTACTCAATGACATCCATATCCTAGAACATGTTTAAATGACACAAATCTAAAAGAAGACTGACAGATTGTTCTGACAAACTGTTGAATTTCACACTTAATTTAATTCAGTGCATTAATGCTACCAGTGT
>JAQMYF010000021.1:20153854-20172080 GCA_030014195.1 Neosilurus mollespiculum
GTGCACTCTTGAAATAACATGAAATGAGATGAATGAAATAACATCTATCATGATAGGCAAATATGTCAGAGTGAAACAATTACCACCTTCATTGATATCACCACTCTTGTTTAATTATCCATTTAAAATGTTCATGTGACATGTTTCTGTCCCCCTTTGGTGTTGGCTAGTTTGGTGAAAATCTGTCTACTTACCTGAAGTTGATTGTGATTTTTATACTGTGCCAGACTGAGCAGTGTTGTACGAATTTATCTATTTTTTTGGGCAACAGTTTCGTTATGATCATGCAAATCAGCTCAGGCACAGACATGAGACGACCATCAAAGTCATGTTCCATGCCTACTGGGCTCCGTTCCAAAGCTCCGTTAATAAAAATGTTAATAACCAGAAGGGAGATTTAATAATTCGCATTTTACTGAGTTTATGTTTTATCTAGCTTTTGTATTGTTTATATGGAATATTATATACTCCACCATGTCTTTTCTGTTAACCACTCAATGACATTCATATCCTAGAATATGTTTAAATGACACAAATCTAAAAGAAGACTGATAGATTGTTCTGACAAACTGTTGAATTTCACACTTAATTTAATTCAGTGCATTAATGCTACCAGTGTTTGTATTTTGTGATCAGTGGGATCCAGTCATATCTCCTGACAAATCTCATACAATACAAAAAAAGTCAGAGATATAGCTGCCTACCTGCTCCATGGCAATGATCTGGAAACTGTTCATGTGTGAGTAGGGTTTAGAGGAAGTGCCCAGTGCAGTGATAAAGACCTCCAGGGTCTTAGCATCTCGAGCAAGCAGTGGGGCTGATCCTTCTGTGTACTTGCCCAGCAGCAACTGCAAGAACAGAGCCTCATCTGGCAGAAAAACTGGTGTGTCTGGTGCGACTTGCTCAAGCAAACGCTCCATGGCTGGGAGGAGGAAGGACAGGACCAACTGGAGAGAGACCAGAAGACAGCATGAAACAAACAAACAAACAAAAAAACAAAACACAACAACAACAATGAACACAGTTTAGGACATCTACACCAATCCCAGTAACCTTTCTGCTTCTTACTACCATGTGATCTCCAACAGTAGGGTGTGCCATGGTATTTATTTGCCAGTAAAAATTATACAAAAATCCTTGATCATTTTAGTTGCTCAACAAATATACTCATTGATTGCTGGGGTTCTGCACAGCAAAAATACATTAACAGTCATAAGGAATTCAGAAACCTCAAGAGACCTCATCATGCAAGACAAAACAAGATTGAGACATGAGAGCATCAACAACTTTACTCACAAGATTTACAAGCAAGATATACCACATAATGTTTCAATAAATATCCAAACAGAATGCCAAGAATACGGATGTAAAAATATGCAGAGCATTTAGATACACAGTTTCACACACACATAAGACAAAAGGAATTTGAATTTAAGAAACACACAGGTTGCTGAATTGTTTGCAAATGGACACGTCCATGAAGCCTTACATGTATGAATACGGCAAGCTTTCAAAAACTGCCAATTTCTTGCTGTACTGTTATATTCTTAATTAAAAAATACAGGGTACAAATCAGAAGCCCCAGTCAGCAAGAAAGGCATTTAAAAGTGGTTTTGTTTCACTTCAATATCTTACATAAAGCCTTGCCTTTATGCATTCTTTGAAGTATACATTGATGAGGCCCGATTTTTGATGATCTCTAAGTGGCCTGGTAGATGAGTGTGTTTCTATTTAATGGTAGGTAGGTAAAGTCTGTCAGGCCGGAGCTTATCCAAGGTTTCCTTAGCATGAAACAACTAGGAGTTTAACCCCTCCTGGATGTGACACTAGTCAATCGCAGGTTACCTTCCCAGTATTTTTAATGGTACCCATTTATACTGCTGGGTGGACAGAGGCACACTTGTGGTTAAGACCTTGCCCAGGGGTCTTATCATGATTGGGGTCTAACAGGGATTCAAACCCATGACCTCTCCATCATGAGCCCAGCACCCTAACCTCTACACCACTGGCCACCACTGTAAAGCTGTATTTTGACAGTCTGGCAAAGCTAAAACCAGTGGAGTAATTTAGGTCTTCAATTTATGCCCAACCACCAACATTTTGTAAAATATGCTAGCAATAGAACTAATCAAAAGATAATGCAGCTTAATACACATAGACACATAGAAAGGCTTATACCTCTCCATTGACATCTTGCAGTGCACGCAGTAAGACTTTGGCCATGTAGCTGGGGCAGTTGGGAGACTTAACACATTGTAGGAGCTGCTCTATAGCCAAGTGCAACTTGTTTTTGCCTTTCCCTGTCACAGAAATAGCATCCTCATACAGCTGAGACAGTGCCTGAAGTCAGAAAAGGACCCAAACACAAACAGTAAGCATAATCTCTTCAAGTTCACATGTTTAAATACTAAGAACACAAACATCCAGCTGCTGCTCCAAGCAATCCCAAAATGATTCTTCACAAGTCCTTAGATGAAGTATTATTATTCTTCACTGATTTATGTACAGTTAGCAAGAATGACCTGAGTGAGGTAGGTTGAATCAGCAATGAGTTCTTCAGCTGATAAAAGCAGTTTCTCTAATAGAGGGTGGTATGGAGATGAAGTAACTCCTGCAAGTGCTTGCAAGACAGCCACTGTTGCCCTCCTCACTTCCCTTACCCCAGAACTTAGACATCCAAAGAGAGTTGGCACCACTGCAGGCAGCAAAAAAAAAAAAAAAGCACTCATGCACAGAATCATGTGGTAAAAATTTGTATGGGTCATACAAGAGCTAGTTTGTGTACCTGGTGAGGAGGTTGAGGCCAGAACAGTGAGCTTTTTCCCAGATAGGGCAGTAAGCAGCACTTTGCCCACATATAGCGACTGGGTCTGCAACAATGCAGTCACACGGAACTCTAACTGGTCACTCAGGTTGTTGCTGTAGCCCCACATCAGAGACAGAAACTTGAAGAGATGGTCTGGTACACCCAAATGAACCTAATAATTGAATGCAAAAATATTTGGTTAATCAAGAGGACAGGGGAGGAGGAAGTGTATTTAATGTGGCATGGCTTACTTCCCATCGCAACTAGTAGTGGTCTGACCGAGCACTAGCAGCAGCTTGCACTCTGGCTTCAGTTACAGTTCAAACTTATAGGAAGATATAGCTGTCACAGTGTTTAAAATGCTAAGTGCACCTCAACATTAAAAAAATATCACTGGACATATCTGTTAGCTTAAGTCCAATTTTTGCCCTATCCAGTTACTATCAACACTGCAAATCTGATCCAAGTCACATGTGAAAGTGATTTTGATTGCAATCAGATTTATAGTGTCTCAGTCTGAATGGTCTAAGCACTCAAATATAATTTCTGGTGTCATAGTGTGACTGATCTACATAGATAGTTCATAATAAAGCCCTATGAGTAAATGGGCTAAGTGTTACTTTGTTCACAATGATACCCTTATTAATGCTCTTATAGTACCTGTATTAAGGGCTCAAGAATTGCTCTAAAACTGGAGGCCAGGGGGCCCTGACTGGCTCCAGACACCACCATGTCAAAAAGGTGGCACAGCAGCTGTAGGTAGCAGCAGGTATTCATGTCGAACTTCTCTGGGTTCCACCAGAGCTCACCTGAAACACAAAAAAGTTCCTGAAAGTCAAAGGACAAACAAAATCCAGGGTTTCATATAGTAAAATACATAGTAAACATAGTAAGATATGTGAATCAAAGTTGTAATCAAAGTTAAAAAAAAAAAGTGAATTAAAGAAAAAAGTCACTTAACTCTACCTTTAAATGAAGATCTGGGACATTTAAGGTTAATAATGAATAGTTGAAGGAGAGAGAGCAGCAGCAAATTATATTCCCTTTCTGCTTTTTGTCCACGGTTCAGTTTGAGTATGAAGCCCGCAAGCATGTCATACAATGGTAAAGGTGCTTTCTCCTGGTCCTCATACAGCTGCAATAAACCAATGTGTATGGGACAAAACATTAAAAACATCACTAAATGAGAAGGGAAGCTCTCCATGTGCTGAAGGGAAGTATTGCCATGATGTAATGACTGAAATCTGACTAATACGTGAAACCAACTGCTAGTAATGGAAGCATTGATACCTGTTCAACAATCCAGAATATAACCATTACAATTGGTCTTCAATTTTTCTTTCAACTTCGATTCAGCTTTGATTTGAATAAATTAGTAACATTTTTAGCAACATATTTGCATCTTATTTGAACTGGAATGAAATCTTTACAAATGTAAATTTATCTTTTTTTCAATTCTGAAGGAAAAATGTACAACTTGTGACTGAATATCAGTACATCCAAATCAGACAGAATGTAGTTTTCAGAACTAGTAGAAAATATCAATAACTTCCTTTGTGAACAGTTTTCACAGGCTGCCACACATTTTCTCTATAAAAAGTACATAAAAATACAAATCATCACCACAACACTGGTCATCACAGACTCTCTCCCAACATCAACAAAAAGTGTAATTTTTCTGAACTCAACACTAATTTTAATTGATTCTCGCTGAATACTTTTTTCATCATCAAGTTAGCAGAAAAGTCTTTCAGTACATGTATAAGTATAAAGCAGTGTGGTGACCTCTTCAGTCTGTAGACTGTGGAGTTTCCTCAGTGATGGCTCAAGCAGTCTGAAGAGCATCTGAGCTGTGTGGAGGTGTGTGCTTTCATTCAGTGACTTCACAGTATGCACAAGAGCAGAAATCAACACCACGGATGCGGCCCTTTCTCTCACACCATCACCCTGCTTGGCCAGCAATGCGCACATATTCTCAATCTGGGTAACACACACAAAAAACAACAATAAAATTTCTGAGAGACCTCCTCTGAAACTGCTAACAAACACAAACAAGCTCAGTATAATAAAAAATTAGCAAGTGAGAATTTCAACAGCTGGTTAATGGCTTATGCGTACAGCATTGCGTTTTGAGGACGGCTCCATCTGTGCAAGGTTTAGGGTCAGCGTGGTAGCGAGCACTTCATTAGCCACTCGGATGACATCTGCTTGTGGAGTTTTCTTCAGCACCTCCTGAAACACTGCAACAACAAAACACACCATCCTTAGTCAAAATAATTTAGGACTAAATTAAGACTTTGTACTCTTTGTAATCACACAGTAGAGACTGGGATGTAAGAGAGTAAGCCGGTGTGTGTGTGTACCATTGGCCCATCCCTTAGTGAGAGGATGCTGGGAAATTAGCTGCGTCCCAGCTACACACAATGCCAGCTTCAACTCTGCTGACTCAGGTACAGAATTTGTTATTAGCAGGAAAGGGAGCAGCTCCCAGCCAATTTTAGCTCTCAGATCAGGGTTGTTCTCCCTGAAAGGCAGGTCATCTAGAACTCGAACTGTCTCCTTCAACACTGAATACCTGTCACAGCATCATTCACAGAAATTATTTATTTTAGAATGTATACCTATAGGGAACAAAACATCACATCCAGTTTTTAAAGCTTATAATGCAGAAACCTGGCATGCCTATTGCTTTGTGTACGCACCAGGACTCATCAACAGACGGCTGAACCCGATGGAGAAGAGAAATCAAACAAGATACTGTGTCCTCTTGGTCCATGTGATCAAGATAGATCTGGCAAAATATAATTTTAAAGATGATCACAGTTGATGCAGGGAAAAAAAAAAAAAAGTGAAACAGATATCACAACATTTAAAAACAAAACCTTTCCTCTATTATGTTGATATTTCAAAAGTGGTTTGTGACAAAACTGGACTCAACAGTCGACAGACACGATTCCACTATTGAACCAAATCCAAACGAGTTAATGATGATTTCCGGTTAGGTGAACTATGGAGTGAGACGCAAATTTTGGTGCTCCCGTTTGGATTATAAAGAAATCCTGCTCTCGGCAACCTTATTATTTTTATTTTGCGCCCCCCCCCCCCAACATTCTCTTCCTAGTTTAAACGGTCTAAAAAAATGCCAGGTAACTTAAATCCAGTGGCAATTCCTCCGGATTAACACAGTGGCCTACCTCGCTGGCGCAATCTCCACGTCGTTTTGACTCCTCTTCCCTTCAGGATGACCCTGTAATCAAGCTAAATCCAGATGCGGCCTCTAGCTTCAAAACGGAGTTGCTCTCTTCTCTTGATGATGTTTTTATTCAATTCATGTGAGTCAAAATGCCATTTTGCATTAAGGACTTTTGGCACGATTTTACATCCATACCAAGAGCCAATGTTTTAGGTAGAAAGAAAGTTTTTGACCACAACTCCATAAGGCTGCAGTTAGCAGGTACTAGCTTGTGTGTTAAATGCTGAGCTTGAGGTGTGATTATAGAAACAAAATTGGGATGTCGACTTAAGGCCTAAAGCCTTGAGATAGCCCTAACTTACCCCGACAAAATAGTGGGACAGCAGCCTATGTGCTACATGGGATTTATGGAGATTTAGAAGCTAAGTGCATACTACAACACTTGTATAGAACAGAGAAATATTTAAAACCATTCATGTTTTCTGTGATTGCATGCTTTACTGATGACCATATGGATTAAGAAGTTATTTTACCTGCAGTGCTGAGAGCGCCGACAGCACAACATCAGGCACGTCATCCTTCAACCGCTCAACCAGTGCATCCTTCAAGAATGCTTCATCAAAGCCCTCCTTGTAGAACGCACACACAAACAAGATACATGCGATTTTAACAATCCAGGTGTTCACCCATGACTGTTTTCTTCAAGTAAAGAAAATTATAAAGTGTGAAATCTTTACATAACAGAAATCTAGCAAACACGCAGCATCAAGTCAGCACAAACCTGTCCAGAGGTGAGAATCTCCCTCACATATTCTATAGCCATGTTCCTCACGGCTGACACTGGGTGTTTAAGACTTAGCATCAGAGAAGTTTCTGAGTTTGCCAGGAGCTAGATGTACACAGATAAAGAAAATACATATTTCACAGAGAAGATTAAAGCAACAAAGAAATCAACAACATGTAGACTGAATTATGTAAACAAATCCAGTGAGTAGCACTTTCTAAGCAAATTATATTCAGTTGTCCTTAATTCTCTTTGTTGCTCATGCGGAACGCTTATAATGTACAACATAAAAGCTATTTGAAATAGGAAATTATTTTGTGTAATGTGTATGGTATTTACAAAGGCTCCTTAAATCCACAACAAAAACAAATGAAGTGATTATTTTATAAAAATTCTGATTTACTATAAATTAGTTGACTTTTCACGGATGTATAAAGCATTAACAAATTAGGAAATTGTAATAAACACAGTCCTGTACATTGTTAGAATTTATAAACTATTCACTCCTAATAAACTAGATCACTGATACTGACTCTGTAAAACATTACTTATTTCTGATTATGTGCAGCATTTTTATTGTGAGATCATGACCACTGTTTGCTGTGGCTCCTGGCTGTAAAAACAATGTAATCTTTAAAAGCAAGCAAGAATTTAGTTTCTAAAATGTCATGTGTGTTTATGTATTTAAAAAAGATTTTGTGTGTGCATACCACTGACCTGGACAACTTCATGACAATTAGGGTTAGTTGGCCATTACCCCCGATTTATATTATTTTAACAAACCTACATTAGTTCACCTAAAAACTACATTAAGAAACTAGCGAGCTAATGTTAGGAAGATATGTCACATTCTCGCAGAGGAGTTCTCTGTAATAGTATGTGATGTGTTTAGCTAATTAACTATCATTATATAACAAATGAGTTTTTGGCATTTGTTTGGCCAGTATGTCAGCTTTTATTGGCACAAAATAACCTCACTGTCAACAGTTGCATACTTAAAATACATCAATCTTAAATGTGTCCAGTTGATTGATGTAATTTTCCATCAATTTTCCACTTCTGAGCAGATAGCTGTTTCAGTATTAATCATCTATTATTATTTCTTCTTTTCACAACAGATATTTTGAAAAATTGACTCCGTAGCACTTCTGTCTTTCACTGTAATAACATGCAGATGGAAAAGGCACCAATGTTACTTTGTTTACCTGATGCTTGCCACAGCACATGGTAAGAGAGAGGAACTGTTGGAGGAGGTTTTTCTGCTCAGCTGAGCACATTTCACCCACACAACCCACCAGAACAGCATCCAGCGCACCAGGATACCTGCAACGTAACATTAGCATTATAGATGAACTCTCTCCACCTCTTCTGGATGAATTTCAGTCATGGAGTATGCCGTCAGACCATGCAACAAAAGTAGCAATGAACACACCCTATAGTTGATAAAGCAAGTCACAAGCAAGTGCAAACAAATAGAAATAGAACAGGTAAAGTTTTAGATATCACAATTTAAGCAAATTCGGGGATAGCGGAGAACTCACTTGCGTTCAAAGAGTCTGATGACTGGTTGGATCTTCTGATTAAGGAAGGAGAGTCTGTCTGAGGGAAGCTCTTCACCACAGCCCATGTATCCATCAAGAAGTAGTCTGGAAATACCAACATATTCTTATTATTAGTTTTCAGTGTTCATTCTGCAGAGAATTGTGCATACAGGATGAGGGCAGTAATTAAAGCCTAAAACAGATTACCGTGCCACTATGCTTGCCAAGCTGGTGGTCAAAGGAAGGTTCTCAATGACTGACTCGAGTAGCCGGCAGTTTGAAGCACTGTGTGTGTCATTACCCAACTCATCTGTTATCAAGAAATTTCAGTCAAATTATTATTATTCAAATAAAGTGTGTACAAAATAAATTACATAAATATATCGTCTTTACTGTTTATCTATAATGAAAGGTGCAAGGACAGCCAATCTGAGTGCACAGAACATCAAGTCATTACTCAAAAGTCCTTAAGAGTGTGCAAAGCAACATTAAATTCATACACAAAGAAGGGACCAGAGTGTTCACCTTTTTCTTCTGAGATACATGAAGCCAGACATGTCTATTTGAACTGTTACAGTCAAACTTATGCCCTGAGATACAACACACTTGGAAGAAAGCACTGTCTGTACTCTTCCACATAAACAAGTTTATAGATGCCAATAGTTGGCTAGTGTTGCTGTGTTTGAGACAGGAGAGTGACATCTCGATAGGGAAGAGAGCCACTGTTCCCAGCCTGAGAGCGTAGACTATCAGCAGCAATTTTCTGAATCAACGTAATTCTGATTCACAAAGTCCTAAATCTATTTCCAAATCAATTCAATATCGATTAATTTAGGATTATTTTAGCTGCCCTGCCGAATTTTCAGATAATTTCTGTAAACTGTATAAGGAACGTTCTAAATGGTGCATTATTAAAACATGAATGTTTACATTAAGAATTGACAAAGTTACATTAATGTAGTATTTTTATTTAACATTGTCTACAAATGTAGCATATGTTTTAACATATATACTTTCATTATATTATAAAAAACTTCAGATTTTCATAGTCATTATTTTTTAATGCTTTAAAATCAAACCATAAAATCAGACAGTCAAGTGAGTAAATCTCATCTTGTCAAGCTTACAATGCCTCACAAGACTAACAGTGGTAATGCCTCACACAAGAAACTATAAATATTTTGAGAATTTAATTGAGGATTTTAGCAACTGACCCTTTTTTGTTTAATGAGATTCGATTTAAAACATTTATTGAACAGTTTTAAGACTTATGAACGCTTAAAAATTAAGAACTTTTTACCATTATGAGTGATGACCAAGTTAATGAGCTTTGGCAAAAAGTACTGCAGCAAGGGACTGATATCGTAGGAGGCTGCTATACAATTCAGTGTGGGCACCAGAGAGGGAACTTGACAAAGGTACTCAAATGTCCTGGGTGGAAAAGAATGGAGACATTACTGATCGAAGTCCATTCATCAACAGAGCACAATCAGAATCAACTCAAAAATAGAAACTACACTTGCGATAATACATTTAATGGGTAGTCATTAGGGTGTGTCTTAACAATATGGGAAAATTTAAACTTTAGTGTTTTATACTGGCCAGGTTAAATTATTGTGACACTTCATACAAAAACTCCAAATATAAATTTTGAGGCAGATAGCTCAATATTTACTAATTGCTCAATGCGGGCAAAGTTTAGCATCTAGGTGCGAAGTCCAGCAAGCGAAACTATACAATGCGATCTTGGAATTGGATCAAACTTTTCTTAAAAAGTATCCACAACAGTTTGAAGCAGAACAATCATACAAAGAGGCTTAAGCTCTTAAGCTTTCTTTCCCTGCGAATTCATTTATTTTCTGTACCGTTTAATCCTAATTAGGGTCGCAGGGAGGCTGGCGCCCATCTCAGCTGACTCTGGACGAGTACAGAGTACACCCTGGACAGCTTGCCAGACCATCACAGGGCAGAAATGCGCTGACGGCAATGCAGCCTACTCTTTACGAAAGTCAGCATTGTTTTTTTTTTTTTTTTTTTTTTTACATGCCAAATGATGCGAGTGACAAATGATTTGGCAGAAAGAGTAGTGGCTCTCATGCAGTGCTTTTGATAACCTTTGATGCCTTTGATCATGGGTGGTCTTTGATAACCCAGTTAGCTGCACTGGGGGGGACAGTAGTGACAACCCGGTGACAGTGGGGCTTGAACCCCTGACCTTGGGATTAGTTATCTGGTACCCTACCACTGCCCCTACTTTTCCTGCAAGTGACAAATGATTTGGCAGAAAGAGTAGTGGCTCTCATGCAGTCTTTCAATGAATCTCTGCCCACAATGAACAACAGAAAGTTTTGCAAGTGGTTGAACGTCACCGAAGTAAATTCCCAAAAGCAGTAATGGGAAATGACCAATAAACTCTGTTTTCGTTATCATGTAATTTTTTACAAATATTTTATTTTTGGCAACATGTTGCATATGGTGTAACTATTTGTGCTCTGAGCAAGTTCTAAATCCACTCCAATTTTTGTAAAATTTACCATGTAGCCTGTTTCTCCCATATGGCACACAATGAAAACCTGGACAGCATTAATTTAATAAACTTTGAAATTTAGACACACCCTAGTAGTCATGCTATTTGTGCAACAGAAAAAAAGTAATGCAATAATTGAAGCTTGCAGTAACACTCACTTTTGTCCAATAACACTTTCCTTCTGGTTTTGGAGGAGGATGATGAGGCACGACAGGCCCTCTGAAGTCAGCACTGGGGTTCTACTCACTGAGCTACTCACCTGCCGTACCAGCACGTCCAGCAGCTCTGGCTGCATCACTACCTTCACCGCAAGCTGACACACAATCATATAAGTGGCAGCTTTGTAGTCCAGCAGCTCAGATTTCAGGCCCTGCAAAAAAAAAGGACACTATAGTCATTTCTAGGGATGTGAATCCTCAGGGTCCACCCGTTATATCACAATACCTTAGTGCGGATTCTAATTGTATTGTGATTCTTTACATACTTTGATGTTATGAGAATTCTGATTTTACAATGTCCCAAATTACAATGTTTGTCAATTGTTTTCAATGTTACAATTATTAAATCTTGAACCATGTACATAAAGTTTGAGTCATTCCTCTAAAGCTTTAAACCTAAAAAGCTTTATTCTAGAGCTGCACCACTAAAGTGAACATAAGTAAATAAATCTGAACTACTCCTTAGAACAACATTTCACCCTCAAAAACCAAGGGCAGCATTTAAACAATACATAATTACTATAAATACAACGAATCAATGCAAAAGAACTGTGATACCGAAATGCAAATATTTTATATATATTATATATATTAATATATTATTCCCACTCTTTTCCTGCACTTGGAGGCCTAATACACACCTCATGTTTTAAATCATGTCAAATGTTTTCATTGTACAGTTTGACATTAAAAATAACAATAAATGCTAATATCATTATAATTTACAGTCAAAATTCCAGGATTACAGAAAATAAACATATACAAAAAAGTATTATGATTTTGGATCCTATCTCAGCATATTCTGGGTGAAGGGTAAATTGTGCATTATAAGAGTCATCATAAAAATTGCATAAAATCTAAAAGAAGTGAGAATCTTGACAGGAATTTGGAAGAATGCTATAATAAATGGCCACAGATGCAAGTTTCAACAACCCAATTACCCCAACCATACATCCAGATAAAGAAAGAAATTATGCCATAATGCCGCATCAATATTTCATATATTCATCAGTCTATGGTTTTATATGCTACCAAAAATCAGAGGATTAACCAAAGAGTACAGTCCAGTCTTGCAATCCTAAAAATAGAGTGCATCTTTCCACTTCATAAACTGCTGTACTAAAATAAAAGAAATCACTAAAGACGTATAAAGATTCATGAAGGATGCCAAA
Source organism: Neosilurus mollespiculum (assembly GCA_030014195.1). Classification (NCBI taxonomy): domain Eukaryota; kingdom Metazoa; phylum Chordata; class Actinopteri; order Siluriformes; family Plotosidae; genus Neosilurus; species Neosilurus mollespiculum. The sequence goes on from JAQMYF010000021.1 coordinate 20,166,096, forward strand.
AATTATGGAGATGACTCTAAATGTACTAATATTTTTAGGTGAAGTAAGATCTACACTTACCAGTTGTAAATATGGAAGCAACTTTGCCACGACAGAATCTGTGACCTTCTCAACTGCCTCCAGAGAGGGAACAATGGTCGCCGAGTAGAAAGAAAAAATTACTCGCAGCTGAGCACAATTCCCACCATGAACAAACGGAGAATATGCCTAAAAAACAGTTACATTGGACCATTGATCAGGCTACAACAGTATGAATTCATAACACATATCATACCTGAGTAATGATGGTTTACCTTAACTGACTTTGTCACTAAGGTGCAGATGAAATCCATAAACCACAGATCTTTATAGCAGTGAGTCAGAAGAGTACCTCTGGCCAATGGAACTCCAGGTTTCTAAAGAAGAAAGGACAAGATTTATACACAGACAAACAGAAAGAGAGAGACAGAGAATATGTCTGGGTAAATTAATGTCTCATTGTACTGAATAAAATGCATCACAGATGCCTGAAAATATTCTAGCAGGCTGAATATCTGGACGAGTCAATGACACCAAATTCCGTCTCCATTCCATTCCCAGTTCCAAGGCCGCAGACATTGCAGGAGACATCCAAACCAGCTCAAAAACTGTTACGTGCCATCTTCATTTAATGGGCTATTATGGCCGAGCAGCAAGACGCAAGCCTCTTCTTGGACCAGCAAATATTCATTCAGAAATTTTGGGTGCCTATTTTCTTATGTCCATCTCTGTAGTAGTGTATGGCATGTATTGTGTCTGGAAATGAGTGCAGTGATGAGCTACAGCCAATGACAGTGCAATGTGAAGTGAAATAAGGAAAATGAGTTTTATATTAGCAGACATGACTACAGCATGAACAGCAGAAATCACAGGTGTGTGGTTATCAAATGCATTATTTATATCACTTGTAATGATTAAATAGTCCCTGCATGCTGCAGCAGCCCTTGAGGTACCTGATAATAATGATGATAATAATAATAATTAAAAAAAAATCATCTTTCAGGACCTTGAAAATTACACGTGTTTAGATAACTGCATGGTTTTAACATTGCTTTCTCGTCATGAGGTAAGTGATCAAACACAGTTTTGGAATCAAGGTTTGGTATTGTCACACCAACATAGCAATCCATCCAAGTGCTCTTTTTTGGCGGAAAACAGTAATCCTGCATTGCGTGCATGGTATGGTGTTTCCTATACAAATTCTTGTGTTTGGTTTTGTTTCAGAGATTTCTTATTGATTCCTACTGATGAAAATCATGTCAATGTCCTGTCAATGATCAGTCATATGTGAATTCCTCAATGACTAAGCATCCTGATTACAAGTTGTGTCATTTGAACTTGGCATAATACAGGCAAGTAGTGTCTTTGTCCAAAAAACATTGGATACTGTACTGCAGTAGTACTGCAAGTAAAGGCTCTCTTACTTTGTATCACACCCTGCAGATTTTTACTCTGTTCTCAAAAACATGATTACTGTCTCATCAGTTAATGTACTTTATCTAACAAATTAATACCAGTATATACACAGCATGAACGTTCCCACACAATGCTCATACGTCAAATTTACCTGAAGTGCATGGAGCCAATGCCACCTGTGTGTGGGATCTGCGATCTTAAAAAGCTGAATGACTCGTACAAACACCTTGGTCTCATGGTATGGCAATACGCAGGCAATCAGACTGTCCTGGTTGTACAAGTGAATGTGAAACCTGAAACACAGTCATACAGGAACACACATATAGCATCATGACTGTATTCAATAGATCATGGAAAAGTAATGCTGTTATATAAAGATATGTCACCTGTGTACAAGCCATTCCAGACACTTCAGCGCAGGTTTGAGCAGGAAGTACGGGGACAGACGAATAAGGAAGAGCGAGATGTCCTTGTCTAGTTTCTGGTTTACTTCCTTGGTCTGGACGCTACGCTCAAGGGTTAGGGAAGCCTGGCTAAAGAGTGTTTCCTGAAACTCTGCAAATGCTGGTTCAATTCCAAGCAGCTCATCAAGCCCTGTACAACCTGCACAATGAAAAAAATACATTTTAGTAACAAACTACAGCAGATTATTATTTAGCCAATAATTTACATGAGCTCTATCACGGTCCCTCATGTACGTGTCCATCCATGACCCACAACCTTCTTGTTCTGTGAGGCACTGTTCCACTATGCCACAACTCTGGGCGAGGGCAGAGTACACCATGGACAGCCACCAGGGCAGAAACACGCTGACGACTATGCAGCCTACTCTTGACGAAAATCAGTAATAGTTCTTTTACATGCCTCTCACCATAGACAGTGAGAGACATGGCTGGCATTTGATAACCCAGTTAGCGGCACTGAGGGGACAGCAATGACAACCCGTTGATAGTGGGGCTTGACCCCCCGACCACGGGATCAGTAATCCAGCACCCCCCCAATAATACAAATTATTTGTAATTTCCAATAAATGGAACTGTTCCACAGTTTGAGACGACCAAAGCAATACAAGTCTAAAAAAGTACAAAAAAAAAAAAAAATTACATAATAAATACACAGATTGCTACCGTGGTTTTTAACATTATCAAAAAAAAAGTAATTAAAAATAGTAATAATTAAATCATGAACAGCTTACATAAATTAGTTCAAAGGTGAAATATCTTAGACTACCATTCTGTTCTATTCAAGAATATCGTATTGCAGAATGATGTTAAAAACAATACCAGGAGTACATATTGAGCTAATGTTAACTAAACTCCTTGAGCTCACCCCTAGCTACTTAAACCATGATGGATCACAAATACACACCCTGGAACCTGTGAAGCAGTGGAATGCATAGTGGAGAAGATGAACAATCAGCTCTCAAAGTTGAGGTGTTTAAAGCAGGGGAACTGAGCAAGAGTAAGGATCTGAATGACTTCGAAAAGCTGAATAACATTCAGAGAGAGAGAGAGAGAGAGAGAGAGAGAGAGAGAGAGAGAGAGAGACGGAGGGACAGGCAGAGAGCGAGAGAAAGAGAGAGAGAGACTTACAGGGAGACAGACAGAGAGAAAGAAAGACAGACAGACAGAGAGTGACAGACTGGCAGAGAGAAAAGGAGACAGAAAGAGCGACACACAGAGAAAGAAAGGAAGAGAGAGACAGCGAGACAGACAGAGCAAGCGAGAGAAAGAGAGAGAGACAGTGAGAGAAAGACAGAGAATGAGAGAATGAGAGAGAGAATGACAGAGAGAGACCCTGCTGTTGATTGTTTGCCTAAAACACCACACACCCAAGTGAATTATTTCTTTCACATCTCACATATCAGCACTGTTCCCTCTCACATGTCCGCCTCGTTTCATGCTTCATTATGACCGACCTTCCTAACCTCATTACCTCGTAATCCAAACCTGAGTATTATAATCACTTTGTGTGCTCAATGAGCTGAGTGTGTGTGCATGGGTTCGGATTGTCCTGTCTGTTAAACGACTGAATGTAAATAACGCGCTGGTGAACTCAGACACCTCGGATTATCAGAATTACACATTCTTGACACAGGCAGGCTTTTATTATGGCGCAGATCACTTCCAGACCCTGAATCATGTGATACGTCAGGCTTTAGAAAATGATTTTCTGTGCATTGTTGTTGATATTTGATTCGTGTTTCTCGCCCTTGGCATTGTGTAGTGAAGTCCCATGAAGCAGCAGGTGTCGTGAAATCTTAGAAGAGATAATATTGTTCAGAGAAGGTTGATAGGTTTCATGCTGTGATATCTTTTATAACGAGGATTCACAGGATACAGAACCCTTCAATGAGGTCCTTTCTGATAAGGCTGAGTAAAGAAAATCTGTTTAATTCCGGGTTATTCATCAACATTTCTAACAGATAGCAAAGCTTTTTTTATTTTTTATTTTGACCATTTTCTGTGATGTCATCAATGTATGGATTCTTACCAAATTTTAATGGGAACACCCCTGGGTGATCACCTGCCCATCCTAAAAAATTCCGATTGATCTTTTAAAAATAACAGACAGAAAGTTGCTAAGAGACAAATAAATAAATAAACAAATCCACGCCTATGAAAACAACCTTTCTGGCGAAGGAACCAACAGAAGAACATGAAGGACTTAATAAGAGTTTTGCTCGACGGCGTAAGCTGTGGCCTTTTCCTATATTTTACTTTTCATCGTATAATTGACGTTTTTGTGTGCTGACAAAACAACCACAGCTCCAGAATGTTATATTCCATCCTGACCAAAAGCCTCTTTGTTCTGTAGTAATGATTCTAAAATAACGAAATGCCGGAATGGAGCCAAACCCGACTTAAACCCAAAAACCAAAGACGGCAGCAGAATTCCAACAAGCCAAGTGACGTCACTAATATACCAGGTTTGAAAATGTTTCTGGAAGAAGAACAAAAATACGGAAATAAACGTTTTCTATTGGGGGAACGTTTTCTAATTTCAAGCCTTTACTTCTAGCGTACACTTTAGTAGAAGAGATTACACCGTCAGTACAAAGCATGGACACTCTTACACATTTACTTAAACCGCTCTCACAACCAACCTGCGATTTTTTTGTTGTTGTACGACTTTAGTGGAGCTACGACAGAAGGACGGGCGTAGGTTTGGGAAAGGTGGATTTCACAGCAACAAGGTCCTGGGTTTGAGTCCTGGGTTTGGTGAGGGTGTTTCTGTGTGGAGTTTGCATGTTTCCTCCCTGCTTGCCTGGGTTTCCTCTGGGTACTCTAGTTTCCTCCTACAGTCCAAAGACATGCACATTAGGTTAATTAGCTGCTCTAAATTACCCCTAGGTGTGAGTGTTTGCTTGGTTGGGAATGGTTGTGTATGTGAGTTGCCCTGCGGTGGTCTGACAAGCTGTTCAGGGTGCACCCCCTCCTTCACCCAATGTCGTCTGAGATATGCTCCAGGCTCCCTCGACCCTGGTACAATAAGTATTTACTGGCAAGTACTGAGTGAGTGAGAGAGTAAGAGAGTAAGCACAGTTTCACTGAGCACTGAAGAGTCATAACTGTTATTTAATGTAACATTCATGGCTTCTGAAATGGAGCATAAATAGAAAAAAAAGGAACTTGTACAGAACTTTAGTTCTCTGATAAGTTCCTAAAAATTGTAACGGACAGATTGTGGCAGTGGGGTTGTGATGGAATGCCCTCTGCACACAGACAGAACTCAGGCAGAACCAGCAGGTAACACGGTGATGAGTTTCACCTGGGTGCAGTTCCAGGCATCTATGTGTGTTGTTTTGTGTGTTTACAGAAAGAGAGAGGTCGGGTACAAGAGAGCGAGAGCTGCAACCAGTCATGTATGTGTATGTATGTGTCTATGTATCCTGTACCTGTAAATTGTTACACAGATAGGTACAGCACTAACATAAGGCATGTTATTTATGACATTTGTGACCTTATGTACACAAGCTAACACTAAACAGAGTACACATGATAGGAATTCTCAGCGGACAAAACGCCATCACCACCCATTTGTTGCATTATAGGATGGATACGGGTTTGTTGTGTTATAGGATGGATACAGGTTTGTTGTGTTATGGGATGGATACGGGTTTGTTGTGTTATAGGAAGGATACGGGTTTGTTGCGTTATAGGAAGGATACGGGTTTGTTGCGTTATGGGATGGATACGGGTTTGTTGCGTTATTGGAAGGATACAGGTTTGTTGCGTTATAGGAAGGATACGGGTTGGTTGTGTTATTGGATGGATACGGGTTTGTTGTGTTATAGGAAGGATACGGGTTGGTTGTGTTATTGGAAGGATACGGGTTTGTTGTGTTATAGGATGGATACGGGTTGGTTGTGTTATAGGATGGATACGGGTTGGTTGTGTTATAGGATGGATACGGGTTTGTTGTGTTATAGGAAGGATACGGGTTGGTTGTGTTATAGGATGGATACGGGTTGGTTGTGTTATAGGAAGGATACGGGTTGGTTGTGTTATAGGATGGATACGGGTTTGTTGTGTTATAGGAAGGATACGG
>JAQMYF010000021.1:20234647-20246435 GCA_030014195.1 Neosilurus mollespiculum
TGTGTGTGTGTGTGTGTGTGTGTGTGTGTGTGTGTGAGAGAGAGAGAGAGAGAGAGAGAGAGAGAGAGAGAGAAATAAATGATTGAATATGCATGTGTGAGTTTGGTATAAGAGAAACTAACTTTGCCCTATCATGCATTTGTAAAATGACTATATTGGTGAAAAGACTGCCAGTCATTTATACAAAATGTGGCCTAGAGACAGGCATCACAAGGGCACTAATTGCTATCTAAGAATAGCTAACATGAATCTTGAACCTTAACTGGTTATTCTAAGTGAAATTCCAATTGTGAAATTTTAAGATGCTTTTACATATGATACTCTTGAACAGTTTCTACATGTTGAAATTTGTTTGAAGTAAGTGATAAGTAAGTAGGCAAAGATGAATAACTTCAGGCAACAACTACTAACTCTTACTAACTTCCTACAAAAGTACCTTTGGCATCACTGAATGAGTTAATAACTTTGTCATTGTCTAGTGAAAGTTGACTGGCTGGTTGAACTTTGGCCATGAAAATTAAGAATCAAGTTTTTCCAAGTCAAAGGACCTAAGTAGAATTGTCAGGTTATAGTTGAGTCACAAGCCTTCTTTAAGTATGTCAAATTGAGTGGAAAAGCATCTCAACACGTCAAGCCTTGTGGGGATGAAAAACAGGAATCTGAGGCCACAGTGGGCACAGGTTCATTGAGACTGGACAGTTTTTGATGGGTTTCCTTTTTTGTGTATCCCACCTGACATTGGACTAAGTGCACTGTAGACTGTTGAATTAAATTTGTTTAAACCCATAATCCCTGGTACCGAATCCACCTGGAACTCTCGATATCCAATGTCCTGCTTCAGTAGGGGCAACATAAAATACTATAATGGCTTGAAAAATGAGGAACATGTTTGAACAGAAATGTTTGTTTCTCCATGTTGTCTCACCATCTCTTCTCTTCCAGGAGAAGCCAAAGCAAAGCAGAAGGACGAGTATCAGGGAGATGATCATCATTGCCACTGAGGCTTTGGCGGATTTAGTCAGAACAAGCTTCTGCACTGAGAAAGAAGGACATTTAAGCTATTGCCACTTTAATTATTAGAAATTACGCTTACTAGTTTTATTTAGTATATTGTTTATTAAAATGTAAATTATTATATTGTCTTATAAATCTAGAATAATAAAGATCAACTAATAAAAAAGATCAACTTCTCCCAAGGCTCATGTCACATATTAACGATTTGCAGAACTTATGCCAACGTATGACAAATTTCTACAAAGCACTGACATACTCTGAACTATCGATGTTATTCCAGTTTTGAAGGTATACATAACTTTTTAGTAATTTATCCAGGACCTATCGAAAATATATAGCTAACTTATATTGAACTTATCTCCAAGGTACATTGACATATGTAGACGTATCTGACATGTTCTGGACAACCACAGAACTTTTATTGAACGTCTTTCAAATTTACAGCTAGTGTATTATGGGCATATTGGCAGCATTTTGGGGGCTTGGTATATAAAATGGAGTTCAAACAAGAAACCACTCAGTATTCCTCAAGGCTCTATGGGGAACCTTCATCCGAGAGATGGAGGATCTGGCAAGGCTAAGATGAGAATACTTACTATTTGTCCTCCAACATCAGCAAGACCTTGTCGATTTCTTCGGCAGGATGGTGATGTTGATACTGCGATGTCTAGTGCAGATTTGATTTGAAGCAGCGAGCAGCAGCCTTTTATAGGCTACGTCACATGATAGATCATTGGGGATACAATGTTGTATAAGTTAGACTATCACAAGGGCACTAATTGCTATGTTAACTTACACAAAACTTATAAGCCAGCTTATTTGCTAAATTTCTCATATGTTGGCATACACTGGCTAAATTGTCAATGTGTGACAGGGGCATAAGCACAGTCTCAACACTGTTCTCAGTAGTGATGTGCTTCAGGAATCAAAGATAAAGAGACAAATATGCAGTATATTTATGACAGTTACCCAACAAATCAGTAGCTGATGGGTCAATGGAACTCCAAGCTGGTTGGAATACATGGGGTTGTTGAGCCACACACTGCACTTGTCCAGCTCGCTCTCTCTCCTCCATGCCGAGAGTGTGAAAGTGACGTGTTCTGTATGTTCCATCCTTGTTCTGTTTGATCTGAGGAGTCTCAGACAGGACAGTACCATTCCTAATCCACAATACAGACATATTTTGAGGGTAGAACCCATTGATTTCGCATGTTAAAGTGAGGGGGGATGAACGTGATGAGGGCACGACTGACACTTTAACTTTGGGGAGAACTGGAAGAAAAGCAGGAAAATTGAAGTCAGTCTAATTTTCCATCCCATACACACGTATACAGTGGTTGATAGATGATCATATTTATAAGAGGTAAAGGATATGTCTATAAGGGAAAGCTGAACTACCTGGTCACATGGATGTTCTAAAACATTAAATGTAACTAATATAAATTACAACACATTGTTTTAATAACTAAGACAACCTGTTAGCATTAGCAAATTGGCATGGTACAAGATGAATAAAACAGAACAGGGCATACTGGTTCAATAACATTTCAATAATAGCATATCCTATTGCTCATTATAAAACCCCCAGTGTTTGAGTATATCTGTTTATAGTTACTTTTAATGTAGTAGAATGTCCATGAAACATGTCAGTTGCTGTTATCACTTCATTTAAATAGTCTTTTTCTTTCTTTAAGTCTTACAATGTTACACAGGAGCTAGAACATGTGCTGTCCTTGATTGCTTTATATGTGCTTTAAAGTTTACATAACTTGTAAGAGCTGCTATTCATTTGAAGTAAGATCTTCTGACAATTTGAGAACAGAGAATTCATCTGTGCTGTGGTTTAATTAAGCAGTATCACACCAGAATAAGTGTGGTTATAGTACATATTGGAATGGCTAAAGAAGGCCAACAGGTTTCATTATGACCGCATGACTGTGTTTATGATGTTGCTTTTATAGAACAAGTTCATATTTGTTGAATTTCAGATTTCATATTTTAAGTGATAAATTATATTGTGAGTTATACAAGTCATAAGTTATATTTTACATGTTGGACATTTGTTTGTGTGATATTATTACTAGTAAAGGTTTCAATAGGACTATTGCAATTATGATTGGAATTTTACCTGGTAAACACAGACAAGTGATTAAAACAGTGAAAGGGCCCAGTATTGTACTAAATATAAGCTCATCAAACAAAATTAGTAGGAAATAACTGTTGTATAAATATCTATATTCCACAGAATGCTATAGTAAGTGCATAAAAGATATTGGCAAAATACTAGAGGATAAATATACATATTAGCCTGTCAGTAAGAAGGTCACGTCAAACATATAGACTTCAGTGACAATCCCCAGTTAATACCAGTAATACAAACGACTCACTGGTGATGTTTATTTTGAACTCTCTCACAAGTGGATTCTCCAGAGTTTCATGGTTCACCACACAAGCATATGTAGTGTTTTGATCAGCAGTTTCAGGAATGAACACCAGCTGGCTGAAACTTTCATATAGACCATCTTCTGTGTAGCTTGTTTGGGTTTTTTGAGGAGCTCTGATCTCTTTGCCTGCTCGTGTCCAGGAGAATGTGATTTTAGAAGGGCTGAAGCCTTTCGCCCAGCACTTTACTTTGCTCTCCCTCCCTAATACCACCTCTGGAGCAGACACGGATATGGCTGGTGGAGCTGTGAATGAAAAAGGAAAAGATTTAGGAAAACATAAAATTCTTGTACGTTCATGTATTTATCCAATCAGGCATCTTAACCTGTCAGCATTTAACTGGTGCCAGACAGGCTGGCATTACAGAAACTGCTGATCTCCTGGAACTTTCACACACAAGAGTCTTCATAGTTCCTACAGAATGATGTGAAAAGAAAACCTACCAACAACTAGTAAGTAGTAATTCTTTGATCAGTAACACCTTTTTTTGATGAGGGGGAGCATATTGGAATTCAGGTGGATTTTCCACAGTGGCAAAAAACTACATATGGTTGCAATCCTGTCAGCCAAGAACGGAAATCTGAGAACCTCTAGAGTTGACACAGCTTCACTGAAAAAGGACATCTGAACACTGGACTAAGATTGTTTGAGTCATTTACTGCTTTGTCATTTGCTGTCAGTTTGAACCAGTCTAGACATTATTTTCTGATCAACAAACCTTTTTACAACCATAGAACTGCCACTTACTGGTTGTGGAAGTATATGATAATATGAAATGATAATTGTCCAGGTAATTTTAAGTAGCAGGACATAAGATAGAAAATAACCTAAAAGTGATAAACTCCCCAGTTCAGTGATGAAACAGCTTCAAAATTCTTCCAGAAACCAAGTCACCATTACTGTATCAGGAAAAAGATATGTTATATCTGTTCATCCTCTCTATGCTTAGGGGTGGTTTTCTATTGGTTCTGTATTTTGGTACTGTTTCATTTAAAGTCAGGTCATGAGATGCTTCTGTTACTGGTAAAATGTAACCCAGCACTACATGCCACATTCATGTAGATGGGATCGTTGGCGTGGGAAGGCAGCCCATCTAGGGGAAAGAAAATCCTGATTCCAAATTTCCACTGCCTTGCAGCATATTTAGTCACAAGAATGCTAGGGGTGTACACCCTGAGAAGTCAGGGTCCTGAAGGCAGGTCAGTGTTATCGACAACCCTTTTCTGGCAGCACCTGTGATGACGCTGGTGCCAAACTGTCACAGCCCTTCTGTTCCTTTGGAATCATGAGGGACATAGAGAGGGAGGATAAGCTGCATAGGCAACAACCTGTCTCCCATATAATCCTGTCTGTGCTCAAATCCTTCTGAATGTGCTGCACTGGAGAGGTAGAACACAGACAGCAAGCAGACACAGATAAGGCATCCAGCTTCACTCAAGGCATCGACTTAACACAGAGAGCAACAGTTACTGGCTATACGTCATCGCTCGATTGGCATAGAGGCAGGGGTTGCTCCCGATAGTGGGAGAGATTCTTGTATTCCATTGGACAGCTGTCACCTGCCTCAAGCTGGGCAGCCCTCAGCCAGTAAAATGCTGTCTCGCTATGGCCTGCTGTCCTCATTGCCACACATGCATCCACACATCAGAGAACACATCTGGATGATTCAGGTGCATTCAAAGAAAAGGACTACAAATTATTCTGGCAGGGGAAGGGCTCAGGTGAGCCTAGGGAGCATGGAGTAGGCTTCACAGTAAAATAAAAACATCTTGCTGAGGATGGTGGAACCAGTCAACAATGGTTCAGCATGTCTCCTAACTGTCTGTCTCAGCACCACCAAAGGACCCATTACCCTCCACAGTGTTGATGCCCCAACATTTTCTTCCACACTGGAGATAAAGGACAAGTTATATGAAAAAGTCACAGCCACTAGTAGTTATATTTACAGGAATTAACAATTAGTGTTTTTATGTAACTTCAGTGCTAGAGTGGGTGCCGACCATTAATCCTGACCATCTTGCCTTGGACAATTTGGATTGGGCAAAATTTATAAAATTGGACAGTGATTACTTGAGTTGTGCACATATTACTACCTGCACGTCACAAACACTTACTTCTAGACCAAGCCCCAACACAAGGTTTCCTGGCTATACCCTGACTCAAAGCACTGGCACCAACTAGACCTGATCCTGACAAGGGGCACTTTACTCAAGAATGTGCTACTTACCTATACCTTTCAGAGCGTGGACTGTGTTACAGAACATTCACTGGTGTGTTGCAAATTCAGAATGCAGCTGAAGAAATTTCACCACACAAGACAGCCAGGAAAGAAACACAGTGACACCAGCAGAATAACTAAATTTTTGGACATATCTAACCCAAGTCACAGTGTAGTTTATGCACCAGCAGATCGACAATAGACATGGTATATATTATCTCGTGCCAGCCTTTCAACCATGTTCACTCTGCTCAGGCAGCACAGCACAAGGCTTCACTAGCTGGGACACATCCATAATATGGAGGAATCCCCAAAGACCTTCTCTGTGGAGAACTTACATCAGGCAAGAGAGATACTGCTCGGCCATAGCTGTGCTAGAAAGAAAGACTTCCAAGAAAAGCTCTTGAGATAGACAAAGAACAATGGGAGATGGAGATACTCTCTGACTAAGCAGCTGAAAGTAGAACAAAGAATGATGTGTGTGTAGTGGCTGTGTACTCTCACTTGCATTGTGTAATCATGGGAAAAACCATATCACTGTCGGCACTCACCGTTCTGGCAGAGGAATATTCATAGAGTCAGTCTCGGTCTCATACACACTCACTTGCTCTTACACAGGGAGACAGCGCAGCAAAACTGCTGCTGTCTTTAGGGTGCACGGCCCAAGTCTGCAGGGGTGTGGTGTTCAGTAACCATAAAATAAATCTGTTTCAGTAATTTCGCCATCAGTTATTAATAAAATAAAGCAGTGTGAATGATGGCAAGTGGAATCACACATATTATACATTAACTCTTTTACATGTGCAGCTGAAGATGTGAATGTGCAGCTTGTTCTGTTACAGGCGATGCTGTATCAGTAGGGAAGACATAAACTAGGATTTTATCCTTGGTCAGTTCTGACCAATGAAGGCCATGGCTGATTAATTTTTATTAATTTATTTTATTTTTTACATTTATTTTAACTTTATTCTTTACTTGTTTTCTGTTTGATGATGTGCACAATTTTAATGAACTTTGTTAAATGAATACTCATTCATTCATTTTCTGAACCGCTTAATCCTCCTAGGGTCACTGGGACGCTGTAGTCTATCTCAGTCAACATTGGGCGAGGGTGGAGTATACCCTGACCAGCTTTCCAGTCCATTACATGGCCGATGCATACACAATCCATGCGTACACCCATGTCCTTAAGGCCTGTGCCCCCCAGCCCTTTGGAGTCTTACTCTACATCTTCTTGATGAGCCTGAGTCTACAGATGGTCCCAGTGCGGTGGAAGATGTCATGCCTCGTTCCTGTACCAAAGACCCCACATCCCAGTGGCCTCCAGGATTAAATACCTGTGGCACTGACTTTGCATGTCATGAAGTCCCTCAAGAGACTCATACTGGATCAACTCCGACCCATGGTTAGATCACATCTGGACCCCCTTCAGTTAGCTTACCAGCCCTGTCTCAGAGTCGAGGACACCATCATCTATCTGCTTAACCGTGTCTACACCCACCTGGACCAGCCGGTGAGCATGTTTTTTTTTTTTTACTTTTCCAGTGCATTCAATACCATCAGGCCGACTCTCCTGGGTGAAAAGCTGACAGCGATGCAGGTGGATCTTGTGTCCTGGATTGTGGACTACCTGACCGGAAGACCACAGTATGTGCACTTGCAGCACTGCTTGTTGGACACGGTGGTCAGCAACCCCGGAGCACCACAAGGGACTGTCCTCTCCCCTTCAGCTACTGCACAGGGACCTGCCATCTTCAGAAGCTTTCTGATGACTCTGCTGTATCAGTGGAGGTAAGGAGACGGAATATTGGGCTGCTGTGGACTCCTTCTTCACATGGTGTGAGAAGAATCATTTGCAGCTTAATGCGACAAAGACCAAGGAACTGATTGTGGATTTTAGGAGATCCAAAACACCAGCGACACCAGTTTCCATTCAGGGCGTCAATGTGGAAATGGTGGAGGATTACAGATACCTTGGAGTTCATATTGACAATAAACTGGACTGGGTTAAGAACACTACTGCGCTCTACAAGAAGGGCCAGAGCTGTCTCTAATTTTTGAGGTCATTTAACATCTGCCGAACACTGCTTAGGATGTTTTATGAGTCTGTTGTGTCCAGCGCCATCCTCTGTGCTGTTGCATGCTGAGGCAGCAGGCTGAGGGTTGCAGACGCAAACAGACTAAACAAAATGATCCGTAAGGCCAGTAACATTGTGGAGATGGAGCTGGACTCTCTGACTGTGGTGTTGAAATGGTGAATGTTGTCCAAAATGAAGACAATATTGAACAATACCTCCCACCCGCTTCACAACCTGCTGATCAGTCACAGGAGCACGTTCAGTGAGAGATTTATACCACCTAAATGCTCGACTGAAAGACAAAGTAAATCATTCCTACCTATGGCCATTAAACTGTACAACTCCTCCATATAGCAACATCTACTGTCATACATTTGCATTTTGCACTACATTTACATTCTACTGTTTATCATATTGATAATACTGTACATATTACTCACTGACAGGATTCATTCTGTATCTGTTTATAAAGATATTAGTAACTTTGAATTTTAGACTTGCATATACATATTTTTATAAATAGGTGTATGTATATATATAAATTTGTCATTTTTCTTATTGCGACTTTTATCTTTACCTTATCCGTTCCTTTGCTTGGTATGGTTTACAACAGTGTGCACACAATTTCCTCTGGGATCAATAAAATATTCTAATTCTGATCTGTATTACAGATTGAAAGTAATTTATTTTAAAAGGTTAGAGCATTAGAATATTTTCAATGTCCTCATGCAATAAGCATAGATGCTTATTAACTATATTATTGTTAACTGGTATATTTGTAAATTCTAAGATTAAAAATTATGGTAACATGCATATTTTTTTGGTTCTTGGAATAATGTATACAAAGATTTATTTTACCAAAGCTAATTTAGAATTAGAAGGCACCCCAAATCATGTAATCACTCTGATGTCTAACTTACCCAAAATGATCAGTGTGACATTGGTGAAATAACTGGTTAGAGTACTCTTTACATGGCACTCGTATACTCCCTGATTTTGTGGAGTAACGTTATGCACTGTCAGAGGGTAAAGTCCAATGAATCCACTGTCTGATGCATTCAAGTATTGTTCACTTTCTGTTTGATTACTGGATGCAGTGACAGATCCATTGAAGGACCAGGTGATACTGAGGAGTTCATCATGATCTGGAAGATGAAACGAACAGGGCAGAGCAACAGAAGACCTCAGATGTGCAGATATCTCTGTGGCAAATACTGGGAGACAGAAGAGAGAAATGGTTAGGTAATTGTAATTAAACATCACTTACATACAGATACAACCCTTTTTTTTTAGTTAATTGATGTTACGTGAATGTTTGTCTTCTTCAATCATTGACTGCTTTGTAAGTAAACAGCTTTGTAGCTTGACTGTTTTATTAAGTAAAAAAAAAACTACACCTTGACTGATTTGCAAATCAATATTTATAATAAATATATTAATTCAGTGGTGGCGGGTGAAACAAAAAGCTTCTGGAACTAACATGAAAACCTGATTCCTATGTTTGGTGTTTGAGATCGCTGAATTCTTTTTTATTATTAAATACTTTTGTAATCATTTAAGCAATATCCCTATGCCCAGTGTGATATCACATACACAATGCTAATTTTTATTTCTTTTTTTCCAGAAAATCCAGGCAAGTATGGGGAGAACATGCAGACTCCGGACAGAAACACAGGGCTTGAACCCAGGACCTTCTTGCTGTAAAGCAAAAGTGTTATCCACCACGCCTGTACAACCCACATCTTCTGCCTATTTATTGCCTTGTGTATTTATTATTATGTGGATTTACAGTTATATTATTCACCATGGCCCTGGAAAACAGAATTTTGTATGAATGTATTCAAGCTATATAAAGAAATGACAACCTTCTTATTTGACTTGACTCTGGGATTAATATAGAGAGGGACTAGAAACCTATACCGACCTCCCATTTGCCTGGTCCTAACTCATGTGACATTCTGGGATGTGCATAGGTGAAAATGTACATTCCAGAGTTGTATGACATTGCCTTTCAATATCATTCTAAACTTGCCTGTGCACAGAAGCTGTAGTGTTGACTTTACACGCTTTCATCTGTCAAAATTGGGATCGGTCAGATAATATACTGTCCATTCAATATGAATAACAAATCATCGACTTTATAGACTGGGAAGAGCTGAGTTTGAAGAAAATGTTCGGTGTGTACACAGATGTTGCTAGCGTGCTTAATAATAATGGTAGTGATACACACATCAGGCTGGTTGAGCAGCAGTGAGCTTCCAGAATTTTTACTTTAGTGTCTGCAGACAGTGCTCACACTGTGGCCCTCAAATAGAAGCCTTATATGCCTTATATGCCTTATTTGCCAATGTTTACGTCCTTGCTTTGGATCTATTCAACACGTCGTAATGGCACCCCACTTGCAAACTGCTCTCAGTACAAGGCTGCCAGTCATACAGTTCACTGGATTAAATGACCATAAATATGGAATTACGTACATACATATAGAAATTGTTAAAAAAATAAAAACAAAAGCATGGCCAAATTTGTGTGCAGCATGAGCTCATACTGTGAATGCTAGCCTGTTACAAAATAATGACCAATATCTGGTAAATCAAATTATATACACAGGGTATAAAAAGAATCGCCCATTCAAAATATTTACATATTGTTGTTTTGCAGCCTGAAACGAAGTTGCAAAAATTATGTTTCAAGCTGTATTTATTCAGTGCAACTTATTACAGCCAGGTGAAATATATAATAGCAACTGTTCACCCCCCCCCAAAAAAAATAAACAAACAAACAAACAAACACACACAAACAAACAATCAAACAAACAAACAAATAAATAAATAAAAATTAAAAACAATAAAAAACAGAATCACTCAGATGGTAATACGGAATCCTTTTTCCAAAAATACTTGAGATCTTAATCAGGCAGAACCTATCACTAGCATTCCAGTGCGCTGGAAGCAAACAATCAACTATGGGTGGCAATGAACTGTCAGAAGATCTCATCGTTAATGTAGGAGAACAGTTAAACCATTAGGAAGAAATTGAAAATGTTTAGTACTACATTAAGCCTTCATGAATCAGGCCGTTTCTCTAAACTGGCAACTTTGAAGTAGTTATTTTAAACAGGAATTTTTGGCAAAGAGTGGTCATGCATGGAGTGGTATTCTGAGGCTAAATGGAAAAAGATGTCAAACTACTGGGTCTCAACACCAAATGGGATCTCTGGCAGAAAGTCAGTACAGCTTATCATCCAAAGAACACCATACAATCATAAAATGGTGGGAAAATACAGTCAAATTATTTAGAAAAACCTGCTGCCATCTTCCAGAAACCTGTCAATGGGAAGAAGGTTCACCTTCTGAAAGGACAGTGACCGAAAGCACACAGCAAAGTTGGCCACACACTTAAACCCTATTGAAAATCTGTGGAATGAATTGAAGAATGCAGTCCACCAATGGTCACCATCCTATTTAACTAAACTTGAATAGTTCTCTAAAGAGTGGGCAAAAGAGTGGGCAAATACTGTAATGTTCCTCAATAATGTTACTAATGGCTGCAATCAAAGCACAAAGAACTGATATGAGAATGGTGGGAGGTTGTGATACACGGTCACTATGATAGTGGGACCTACAGTAGTTGTCATCTTAAAGGTAATAATTATGTTAAATGTTGCTTGTTCATTATGGTCATGAAGACAAATCTTTCACCCTAATTTTTTAGAGGTTTGAACAGAGATTCATATGTATGTATCATATACACATATAAACTGCTTTTAGAGAAAATGGAGAAAACATACAATAATATATTTAATTTCAGAAAGGTTTACCTAAAATACACTGTGTGCACAATTATTAGGCAAGTGAGTATTTTGACCATATCATCATTTTATCCATAATTTCCAACTCTAAGCTGTATAAACTTGATTTAATGCATATCAGGTGATGTGTATTTCTGCAATGAGGGAGGGTGTGGCCTAAGGAGATCAACACCCTATATCAAGGTGTGAATAATTATTAGGCAGATTCTTCTCCTCAGGAAAAAT
>JAQMYF010000021.1:20266191-20279049 GCA_030014195.1 Neosilurus mollespiculum
CAAGACCCCGAGATACTTGAACTCCTCCACTTGGGGCAGGACCTCATTCCAGACCTGGAGGGTGCATTCCACCCTTTACCGGCTGAGAACCATGGCCTCGGACTTAGAGGTGTTGATTCTCATCCCGGTCGCCTCACACTCAACTGCAAATCGAGCTGGGAGCTGAAGGTCCCGGCTCGATGAAGCCAAAAGGACAACGTCATCAGCAAAAAGTGTGGTGATTGTGTTTACTAGTGTGTTAGTTTTGCTTATGTTTTCTTGTGTGGAGTCTCTTTTTGTTTTTTCACAGAGATGGGGTGGCTTCCAGCGGCTTGGGGCTCCACCCACACCTGCACACCTGTTCCGAATCTCCGGCAATCACCACCGGCATTTAAGCACTGTAGGGAGGCTTCTCCGGCGGCAGAGTATTCTCGCAGCTGACGTGTGCCTCCTCGAGCCCCAGCGCTTCCGCCCCATCTCTGCTACACGAACAGTCTCTCTTCCGGGATTGCTCGTCCAGCGCTTCCGCCCCATCTACACGGATTCCTACCTCACCTCCCGGGTCCCTGGTTCCCTCTCTTCCCCTCTCGTACACAATAAAAGCCTTTAAATTTTTATCTCGCCTCCGGGTGTGCTTTTGGGTTCAACCTCATGTCTGGTTTCAAAATATAACAAAAAGCAGAGATGAGATCCTATGGACACCAAACCAGAACCCCAAAACACCTTGGCTGTGCCTAGAAATTCTGTCCATAAATATCATGAACAGAACCAGTGACAAAGGACAGCCTTGGCGGAGTCCAATACCGACAGAAATTCGACATGTTGTGAAAATATCAAGCTAGAGAAAATCGATTTTACACAACCTAGAAGTCTTTAATCAACGATGTGAACAGCTTATCTAACCTCAATAATGGAGACATGGAACATGGCCCATTTGGACACCAGAGGTGGGAGTTAAAGGCTCTTCTGACAGGAGACTCCGCCAACCATTCCCAGGAGACCCTAACTACATGCTTGGGTCTCCCAGGTTTGGGGGCAGGCTCCCCCGCCATCTGAGCCAGCTCACCACCAGGTGGTGATCGGTTGACAGCTCAGCTCCTCCCTTCACCTAGTGTCCAGAACATGCGGCTGCAAGTCCAATGACACACAAAGTTGATCATTGAACTGAGGCCTATGTGCACTTATGGACACCCTTATGTTTGAACATGGTGTTTGTGATGGACAAACTGTGACGCACACAGAAGTCCAACAACAAGACACCATTCGGGTTGGTAGAGATGGAAGAGGCTGTACCTACCTATCACACCCTTTCAGGTCACACTGTCATTGCCCACATGGGCGTTGAAGTCTCCCAGGACGACGAGAGAGTCCCCAGGGGGGGCGCCCTCTAGCACACCTCCTAGGGACCCCAAAAAGAGTGGGTATTCTGAACTGTTATTTGGTGCATAAGCACAAACAACAGTCAGGACCCGTCCCCCCACCCGGAGGCTGGGCCCCCTTTGCATTTTTTATACTAGTATTATACAATGTTGTAGTGAAAGAACTTGAGTTGACCTCGACTCCACTGAACACCTTTGAGAGGAACTGAAATCACAGTTGATGCTGTACCTGATATTAGTACCTAACCTCCGTACTGGTCTTGTTGTTGAATTGTGAAATCCCCACAGTTATATTTCAATATCTAATGATAATGCTGAAGAAGAGTGCTGGTTATTATAACAACAATCCTTCACACTCTGCACACAAACAACAAAACAGACATCATGCAAAAACCCACATAGTTCTTCACAGGACAGAGGTCTTGTCACTTTTGTCTTAAGTGGCAGAAAAAAATCATGGGGACTTCCATGATGACAGTCAAAGTCACTTTTTGTTTTATAATAGCAATTTTTCAGCCTCTCAAACATTACAAGTTGTGTAAAGTGTAGTCTACTTTTATTTTATTCACTGAGCCCTGCTGTAAATAATAAGTGGTGTCATGCTTTATTCAATAGCAAAATTGTCCGTTTTATTTCAAGCTAGAGTGAGCATGTAAAGTTTTGTTGTATTACGCCCAATTTTCCAGTTTTGGATTGATAAAGTATCTGTTTACATTTGTATATATATATGTTTGTCAATGCTATATAATACTCAAATTAGTGCCCAAACAAATTATTATATGAAAACTATACATCATATGTGACCCAGTCTGGCAAAATGAGTCACAGTGACCAAAAATTCAAAATTGAGTAGCCATACCATTTAAAAGAGGAGACTCTAAGCTTTAAAATGGTATGGCTAACTCAATTTAGAATTTTTGGTCACTGTGACTCAGACTGGGTCACATATATGCATCCATTTACCGAAACACTTAATCCTACCAGGGTTGTGGGGAAGCTGGAGCCTATCTCAAACGAAACTTGACAAAGGTGGGGTACACCCTAAACAGCTCGCTAGACCATTGCAGTAGCAACACACAACTAATTACACTCACTTTCAGATCTAGGGGCAATTTGAAACAGCCAATTAGTCTAATGCACATGTTTTTGGTCTTTGGGAGGAAACCCATGCAAGCATGTAAATAACATGCATACTCCACACAAAAATGGCAGAGCACGGATTCATCCCCAGGACCTTACTGCTGTGATGCAGGTGTACTAACCACTACGCTACTGTGCTGTGCTGTGCTGTCTTTCTATCTATCTATCTATCTATCTATCTATCTATCTATCTATCTATCTATCTATCTATCCACAAGGGACAAATTTCTTTCAGTGTACAGATGTACAAAATTACACAAGAATGTAAATTAAGTGTAAGGTGCACCCATAGCACTAGTTAGACTTGTCAAAATCAGTGGGGGGAACCAACTTCAGATTGGAGTGTCACATCAGTTGGAACTTCTTAATAGTGGCAGCAAAGCTAATCATTTTATCCATAGCCAATACATTTCTTGAGGAGAAGGTCTCACACTGTTGAAGCTTGAAAAAGATTGTGATCTTTTGGTAATCTAATGATATTGCCTGAAGCTAGAAATGAATGTTAAAGTAATCCAGTTGGAAAGCATCATTCCACAACATTGTCTCCTTTACTAGATTAATAGTAATATTGACCCTTGGTTGATGAGCAAAGGTACATATAACTGAAACTTACTGAATCAATTTGTAGAAGATTCCAAACAAGCTTATGCTTGCTTTTTCAAGCTTTTTTAAAACAGTGAACATTATATGATGCCCTTTCATATTTGCCCCATCGCTAACACATTACAGACCCAGATATATAAAAAACAAAACATTGCCATGTTGAAACAAAGAATAGGCTTCAGAAAAATTTCAAAAAGACATAAAAACCTAATGTGGTCCACAAACCATTGGCCAAGACCTCACTCAATTGAATTCAAGTATATCAGCTCCCTAGTAGGGTGGCACTGTGGTGTAGTGGTCAGCATGTCAACTTTAACTGTTTTGCACATACCATCCACTGTCTGTCTCAAGTAACCAGACATACATTTTTACTGACAATTAGTCGAGTTAGCCATCTTAGCCTAAGTCACCTTTTGTAATAACTAGTTGTAAGCATGTGAACTTTCATTATTAGTTACACTTTTGTGTATCCACAGCATGCATCATTTGAGATCCGTGCTGATTGAGTTTGTACATGAATGCAAGGTATCATTATTACTCTTATGTTCTGTCTTGGATTGTTGTAGGCTAAAATGTAGCTTAGGGAAAATTATTGGCTTGTTGACTGTTATTTGTTAATTTATAAGTTAGCATCCAATTGTCGCATATAAACTGGTGGATTTTAGCATCCATGATTTTCAGTATAAAGGACAAAAACTATAAAGAATCATGATAGTTCTAGTCTGCAGTGAATTATCTTTCCACACAATGCAGTAGCAACACTATACTTATACATGTATTAGATTTTTTGATCATTTAAATATTTACTTGTATTTACTTATATTTAGGGTGGCAAAGTGGCTCAGTGGTTAGGACTGTTATCTCCTTAGCATTTTTAAAAATATTTACATGAAAAAAAATTTTTTTGTATATTTTAAAGTAGTAAGATTTTACTTTCAGAAATCTTTCGGATTATTGATATTAAAATGTAATTTGTTAGCACTTCATGTATACTTTCATAAGTATAATATAG
The DNA here is from genome assembly GCA_030014195.1 of Neosilurus mollespiculum. Taxonomy (NCBI): domain Eukaryota; kingdom Metazoa; phylum Chordata; class Actinopteri; order Siluriformes; family Plotosidae; genus Neosilurus; species Neosilurus mollespiculum. Next base: position 20,270,305 of record JAQMYF010000021.1, read on the forward strand.
TAACATTTCTGTCTACAAAACCTTCTGGAAATTATAGCTATTCTGAAGCTTGATTGATGAAAGTTCCTCTTCTTAGTTTTTTCAACACCTCCCACAGTCATTTTGCCTTATAAAACCAAAATATAATGACCAGCAAACCCCATGTTGGTGAGTAAGTTCTTTACTTCTTGAATATTATGAGTCAAGAATTTGTGGGTACACTCATATGAAAAAAGACGTCATCTTACACCTACAAAACAGTGAATTTTCCAGCTAAATTAAGGCTTTGGAAAAGGCAGATGGACATTGAAGTGGATTTTCACATGTACATAGGGCTTGAGTTTCTCACTAACTATCAACACAGAACTCATCCCGTATTACTATAATACAGAGTAATTAGAGGACAGAAGATACTCAGTGAGAGCATGGTGAAACACTGGAAATGCAGTAATTTCAGAAACAAAGTTGGTGCAAGAGTGCTGGTGTGCTGAAAGATGTGGGTCTTTTAATAAGCATGATTTGCCACAAACAGGGACTCTCCTGCAGCAGCTCCTTTGTTTCCACTTGATTCATATTTACCAATGCATGCTGCACTGTTGGCCTGATGAAACAGCAGATAAAAATTTTAGTCTACAAGCATTGGCATATAAAAAAACACTTGCAAATATTAAATAATATGATGTGTCACATTTATGTTTTCTAAGTGTATATGTATATATAGCACACACATACCAAGGCTCTCTTGATGTACTCCTCCTGGCAGGCCTTGCCGTTTTCTTTCTTGCCGCCCCAGGCTTTAAGGGCTGAAGCCTGCAGGGCACGGCCATAAGAGAAGGTAAGTGCCCATGGTTTGTGCAGGGGGCATGTATTTATTGCATTTAGGTTGACTGATGCCTCCTCCTCGCTCTGTCCTCCAGAGAGGAAAGTAATACCTACAGGGGAAACCATAGAAGGTGAGTCAATCTAATAAGAAGTCTGCAGCGAGTGTACAGTGTGGTGTTTGAATCAATAAACCGTAAAAAGTTGTGGTCATCACAGGCTGCATGCATAATACCAGAATCATGCATATTTTTATACAGCCCAGAGTGGCATGGAGATGCTGGCCGGGCTTGAGTGCATTTCTGTGTGTTGTTTGCATGGGCTCCTTGTGCTTGCATTGTTTTCCTCACACAGTCCACAGACATGCACTCTAGGCAGTTCCAAATTGCCCATAAGAGTAAGTGCATGTGTGGATGGTTGTGTGTGTTAGACTGCTGAACAGTCCAGGGTGTAATGTACCTTTCCACAGAGATGGCTGAGAAAAGCTCCAGCCTCCCTGCAACCCTGGTTGGATTATTCAGTTCGATAAATGACTGAATGAAAACTGGCAGAAGCAAAAAAAAAAAAAAAAAAAAGCCCATATATGCAGGCCTAAATCAGTTTTCTGCCATCGTAACATTCAGAGCATGGGCTCATTTTCTTTATTTTTATGTCAAAGAACAAAAAAACAAAAAACTTTAGACAAAAAACTCTAGACAATACGTGCTGGATTAAATGCTAGCTTATAAACTAAGAAATAATCATGGCAGATTTTCCATCATGGCTGCGGGGGATTCTGAAGTCTGCCGGACACCTTTGCAGAGAGTGGGGTACACCCTGAACAGACGGACAGTCTATTGCAGGGATAGTGTACTATCCATATTGTTTAATTTAAAATGCCTTTTTCCAGTTTTTAAATCATATTATTCCGATTTTTTATTTTAAAATTGTCTAAAAAAATCTAGCAACCGAGGCATGAACTACAAGTAGAAGATGTACTTAATGTAAACAGGGAACCCAGAAAGTCAGAAAATAAGGTTCTCCCAAAAAGCTGATGGAAATGGTTAGACTTAAATGGAATTAAGGCAGCAACTGAATATAGTACAATGACTATTCAAGAATATTAAAATAATATGACTATTCAAGAACCATTTGTTACTGTATATATATATATATATATAGTATGTATAGTAATAGTACTATAGTACGACTTTAGCATATATGTAATGTACTAGCATTACTAACCAGGAACAGCAGGTGGCACTGTGCGGCGCAGGGCAGTGACAGTGGCCATGGCAATCTCCTGCGGGGCATACTTGTGAGAGCAGGAGTGGCCAGCAGTTACCATGTTAGGCTTGAGCAAAGTGCCCTCAAGGTAAACATGGTGCTCAGACAGGGCTTTGTAAACAGCTGCCAAAACCTTCTCAGTTACATACTGGCACCTCTTCAGGTCATGGTCACCATCAGGTAAAATTTCAGGCTCCACAATTGGCACGATGCCATGCTGGTAAGAAAGATGTAAGAATATAACGATCTTAAGATCCTTAAGATCCTAGGTATTAATTATGTTGCTGTTTGTAGGTGATGTCTGACTCTTACCATCTGGCAGATACTAGCATAGCGTGCAAGCACGTTAGCATTTTCTTTGATTGCCAGGCTGGAAGGGGTGGTTGGGGTAATCTTCAGCACACAGCGCCATTTGGCAAAGTCAGCTCCATCCTTCTTGTACTGAGCGCAACGCTCATACAGGCCATCCAGACCTGAGAGAGAAGCAATGTGGTCTTTAGAAAGTCATAACAGATGCAAACAAAAATCTGTGACACCTATTTTATTATTACACACCCTGGGTAGTGGTTTCTCCATTAGTTCCGGCCAGAGGGACTACCCCCTTGTCAACCTTGATGCCGACTACCATGCCTCTCTCCTTGATGAGCTGAGGGAAGAGCTTGCCATCATCAGTCTTCTGGTACAGAGTCTCATGAAAGAAGATGACTCCTCCAATGCAAGGCTTGACACGGTCATCTGCAGTGAAGAGCAGCTGACGGTAGAGCCTCCTGTTCTCCTCAGTGTTCTCAGCATTGATGCTCTGGAATCGTTTGGCTACGCTGCCTGTGGTGGTAGTGCACCAGCAGAGTGAAAGTAATAGCGATAGTAAGTAAATTACAACATGGTTAAGTTCTGATTAAGTTTAGCCAAGTTGGTGCTTGGGACAGTTTGGAGAGTTTAGAAGGGATACAATATGAAGGGCTGAGAGTCACAGTGGTTGAACCCCCCAAAAACAACAAAAAAATTAGATAAGGTCATATTCTGTCAGATGTGGAAAAGGTCTGCTGTTAAATGACAAAAAAGGAGTTCCCTTCATCTTCCTTATGAATTTAAATCATAATCATTATTTAATTTTTTGTTAGATTGCAAAAACTTATGTCATTTTTTTCAAAAACAGCTTTCTGTTGGCTAGACCACTCTGGTTCTCAGCCCTTCAAATATTTCCACTGGCATTTTGAATGTACAGCATTGCCATGAATTTTATATTTGACAGTGTATGCAAGTATACCTGTGGATTCATCAGCAGCGAGGATTCCCTTGCCAGGTGCAACAATTCTCAGAGCAATGTCACTGAGCTCTTTCTTCTGCTCAGGGCTGAGAAATGGGTATGCATGAGGCATTATTACTGTAATAGAATCAAGAGAGACCAAGAGCAAAAGAAGTGAGAGGCAGTTAAAAAAAAGGGCATATTGGCATGTCATTTCCTAAACTAAGCTGAAAATAAGGAGGTGAGGTGAGGCCATGGTAAAAATGCAGATGTGAGTAATGAGTGATGGGAATAAAGTGAGGAACTTGTTAGAAGATCCACCATTTCAGTTATGTCTACCAATGTACCAATTTGTGTAACCCCGAAAATGCCTACTTACATTCCTGATCTACATGTTACCAATGTGTAATTCACACAGGACTCACAGTTCAAACTACCGAATGCAAAATGTGACATCTTTTTGTTTAAGCAATACAGGAACTGGGTGACTGTATGCATGTCAACGCCCGGTTCCGTATCTTTGCTATTTAGAAACTCTTACCATTGACCTTTAATCTTACATAGCACATTCCCCCACTCTCTGCTCTCATTTTCCTTCGTCTCTGATCCCACTTCAATAGGTCAGGCTATATATAAACAGTGTTAATGACAGCTGCTCTTGTAATGTCTTTGCGTGTAACGCCATGAGTCCAAGCAGATCGGTTTAATTAATTTGACACTACCTAAAACTTTCAAAAATATCATAGGTCAAGGTGATGATATGCTGTGACCTTGTTTGTTATAAAGTTATAATTTTATTAAAGCCAAATAAATATTCTTCAAATTGAACTGCTGATCTATAATAACTTTTTCGCCTTTGGCAACTAACAAATTCCCTAATGAAGTCAATGGAATTTATATTCAAAATTAATACTTAAATTCCCAAATAATTACATGAATTTTGCCTCTAAACAGTAATGTTTAATGTTCTGTTAGTAGGAGGAAATACAGCAGTGGGTATGGTCTCAGGATAGCTTAGAAGGAGAACTAGATTTAGCTAATGTGATGCCACATCATCCTTCCATTTTTACAGAGGAAGGAAGTGACTTAAAATGTGATAGATGAATGTTAACACCAAATTGAATTGTACTTGCATTTGTGGCCTAAACATGCACTGTCAGTTATGCTTTCATACAAAAATAAGAAAGAAAGAAAACATAAAAAATAAAGCTAATATGAGTCAGCTGGTGCCACTGCACTGTTTTTATTTAGCACTAGGGATTATAGCTGAATATGAAATTTTTATAAATGACATCTCCTACCTTTGCAGTTGTGAGGACAGCTGAGGGAATGGAGTGACTCTCTGAGAAAGAGACAGAGAAAGAAAGGGGCGGTGGAAAAGATCCGGCTTTAGCCTGCGACGCCTCCTTATCAGCCTGACCACTGTATTTATCTAGTACTATGACCCCTAACATTTGAGCTGGTTGGATAAAATTAGCCCCAACCTGACACTGGAGAAGGGCGGCAACATTCCTACATCTGAAACAGAGAGAGAGGGAGAGAAAGACAAAGCAAAAGAGGGTATTTAATGCAATACAGCGGGAGTGAGATAATGGTGAGCTTACAATATAAACTACGGGGTATTAAAAGTTAAAGTTTAAGAGGATATTGCAGAAATTTAGATTAGATACAAATATCGAGCATTGCACATGTTAATAGGCCTGGCTGATTATTAAAAGGTCTCAAAGAAGAAGAATTATGTTGTAAGATTACAGATTTTTTTGGTTTGCTGACAGAGTGTGTATAGACAGAAAAAAATGTGAATGGGAAAATGAGAATCTCACAATGCAATTATGGCCATATGCATTAGGGAGCCAGAACTTCAAGTTTATTTAAGTAATTATTTGTATCCATTATGTCATGCACACATACGTGTATGTAGTAAGATGTAATCACACTATTAGTAAGTGACCACAAATCTCATTTATATATTATTTGTATTCCTCTATAGGCATGAATCTTGAAGTTTTAGTTTAAGTGCTTTCCTGTTGCTTCATCTGGCAGCACTGCAAAGCTGCGATTTCAAAACGCAATACCACCAAGGTAAAAATGATCCTTGACCTTTTCTTAACCTTTCTATGACATTTGGACGTAGTAGGGCAGCAAAGGTTACACATGATCAGTCTTGTCTGTATATATGGGAACCAAAGCGTGCGTGCGTGTGCGCACACACACACACACACACACACACACACACACACACACACAAAAACACACACAAACACAAAATTCAAAAAGAAAAAACCTCACAAAAGCACAGGGAAACCATGCAAACTCCACACACAGAAATGCCCTTGCCAAGCTCAGGACTGAAACCAAGGGCTTAGTTTGCTGCTACTCATAAGTTATTTTGCCTTATTTTAACTGTACATGAGTGTTAGTGAAATTGAATATTTGTACTTATATTATTGATATTTTCAAGGCAAAAAATATGATGATTGTTATTATTAGTATTATTATTATTATTACTACTACTACTACTAATAACAATAATAAAAATGTAGGCTGTTCATATATATTGAACTTGGCACAGTTTTTGGTCCCTTTATCACCAATATATCTTTCATGGTTACTACAATTTATAGATTATATATTGAACTTTATTATCATTTGCATTACTAGCACATACTAAGGTCTGGGTGAGCTGTGTTGTTCACTAACTTTGCAGCGATGAGTTTAGTGATGATGCTGATAATTCAGAAACAGCAGAGCCAGTCTCCTTTAAGCCACTTAAAGAGGTATGTGACTGGCAAAAGATATGTGACTGGCAAAAGCTGCATATAGAAAATCCAAACCATAACAAAAATGTTTGCAGACAAACTTTTTCTGTTTACCTATAATATAAAAGTGCAGGGATATAATAACTAGATACAAAACATTAATATACTATGCATGGGGTTTCATGAATTTACTTTTTTAATATGGTCATAAAAGGCAGATCTCTTCTCATCCCCTTATCTGTGAAATGTCACTTCTTGTTACATTTCCCTTTAGCTGTAGTTTTGCTGTATGTGTGTGCATGTATGTATTTATATTTTTTAGCCTCTCTCTATGATGAGAGTTTCAGTTCAGTGCAACATACCGACACGTTTGCTAAAATGTGTGTGATGGTGGTTTTGGTTTTAATAGGTTGATGGAGAATAGAAAGCTGTGTGACCTTTAGATGGGGTTCAGCAAAGAGGCAGTGCAGCTTGTGCTTGACCAAGCTAGAAATGTGAGAGGCAGCATGAAGTAGCATTTGTTGTGGTTTTTCAGCCACCTGTCAGTGGTGACTTGACCTTGTATTTTACTCACTGATGTAGATTTTAACTAGCATTTGGCGAGTGGCTGGTGCTAATTTTGGACCCCAAAAAGCTGTTTTGCATTGGTACTTCTTTGCTAAATTCATTAATCACACATACTGATTTCTTTGTAGCTCAGCTGCAGATACTGTACAGCCAGGAAAATGCAATGAACAATTAGAGAAACTGCTGCTGTGAGGCAGACGGGCTAACCATTACACCAACGTGCCGCCCCATATCACGTTATGGCATGTTAAAATAACACTCTTTTAACAAAAAGCTTAATTCTCAGAAAAGGATATTTTCTACAGTCAGGGTTGTGCAGTATCAAAGTACATTTACGTGAAGTATCTGTACTTTTCTTAAATATTAATTTCTCTGAAAACTTTTTACTGTTACTCTATACATTTTAACTTTAAATATCTGTACCTTCTCCTCCTTAAGCCTTTGCATTAATTGTAATGCATTTAAGGGAAATTTTTAGTTTGCAGCACTGCATAACAAATTTGGGGTAAAACCCACCAACAATCACTTCTAGAAATTTCCTGCATATCAGCAGCAGTGGAAATAATACAGGATATTCATAATCAACTGGCGAGTGAGTGGAGCTCTGTGCGAATATGGCACAGTGAGCTTTGGAGTGCCCAGAGGAAGGGAGGAAGGGGGTCGGGTAGAAAAACACACAAGATGTCCTTTTTTAACAAGAGATTATTTTTTAAGCAACAGGGGTAGTTCTGGCGGCAGTTCAGCATGTTGGACCACAGTGACAGCGTCTTGACACCGTGATGGAGTTTGCCATCGACTGGCACTAACTGCAATTAAGTATGAGATTTTCAAAATATTTGAAATTACAGTGGTTTTCAAAAATATGTGTCACCATCTAACTGGCTTGAAGGTGCCGTGTTGTCACCTTTCACAACCTTTCTGAAAAGTGTTCAATACAACCTCATCACAACCTATTCACATACATAAATGTGCATTTTTGAATATGGCTAAACTACCAGACTGCATGGTTTCACTTACTGCTCATAATTTTGCCATACTACTTTCACTGTGAACTGCACTGAACAGCAACGCCACCATCATATCTTGGTGGTTGAACCACTATAAGAGGCCGTGTAAGGCCTGTTTTAGTTGTCAGGGTCTTTTCACAAAACAGCCAGTAGAAATGTCCTTCAAAGAAGTACTTCTTAATGTTATACTCTGAATACATTTCAGAGCCCATATTGTTTGAATTAAATTGAGTAAAAAAGAACAACTTAAACAAATGACAGGAAAAAGCAAACTATGTGATTAGCTGTTATAGCTATTGATTAGATTTGGGATATGGCTGACGGTGAAGGGCATGCACATTTATCACTAGCTTTCTGTATCAATGTAAACGTCTATGTGTTCAAGCTAGTCCCAGATTCTTTGTAAGTTTGTAAGTTTGTAAGTAATTTGTAAGAGGTATAGTAATATCCCAGATCAGAATGAAACATATTGTCGACTTTATACATTCAGAAGAGCTGAATCTGGATGACGTTTTGGGTGAGTACACCGGTGTTGCTTGAAGCAGCTATAAAGACATCGTGCCAGTCAGGGATGGTAAGAATCCGAAGATTTGTATAGATAATAACCATCTTTTCAGATATTCTTAAAAAATATGAAAAATAATACTCTTAAAAACTTGATTAAAATTTTAGATTGACTCCCTTTGTGTCCCACTTTTTTCTGAGTACTTCTGTACTTTAATCATCAGTTTTGATGCCAAAACAAGCTTCAGCCCGGTGTCCAGGGTGTACTCCACCTTCACCAAGAGTCAGCTGAGATATGCTTAAGCTTCCTCGCAACCCTGGTAGGATTAAGTGGTTCGGAAAATAAATGAATGAATCAATAATGCCTAGGCTTATTTTATTTTCACTTTATTAATAATATAGAGGGGCAGTGGTGGCCCGATGGTAGGGTGCTGGATTACTGATCCCAAGGTCGTGGGGTCAAGCCCCACTATCAACGAGTTGTCATTGCTGTCCCCCCAGTGCAGCTAACTGGGTTATCTAAGGCCGGCCATGTCTCTCACTGTCTGTGGTGAGAGGCATGTAAAAGAACCATTGCTGATTTTCGTCAAGAGTAGGC
>JAQMYF010000021.1:20288473-20302188 GCA_030014195.1 Neosilurus mollespiculum
GGGACAAACAAAAGCACATAATACTAGAACACAAAGTTACCTAGCATGAGTACTAACAGTGTGTGTGTGTGTGTGTGTGTGTGTGTGTGTGTGTGTGTGTGTGTGTGTGTGAGTGAGTGAGTGAGAGAGAAAGAGAGAGAGAGAGAGAGAGAAAGAGTAAGAAAAGGGGAGAAAGAAACACAAGAGCAAAGGGTGAGCAAACTATGAAAAAATATATTCTAATATTTAACAAAAAAAAAATCAATAAAAAGGTCTAAGTGAAGAGCAAGGTATGAACATTTACTAAATAATAAACAAAAAAATAAGCTCTGTGTTTATGTACTACGGTTACAAAAACTGGAATTGCTGTTTTCATTCTGAGTACCCCATTTTGCTAAGTTTGCTAACTAAAGACCTTGTGCTTCTGTGATTAGTCCTGCTCAGTTTTGCCACTCCTATGTCTGTGTGTGTGTGTTCAGGGGTGGGGGGGCATTGTCTGTGCAATATATCTTCTTGTGTATCTACTTCCTTAACTGACACTACCACCACCAGTCATTCTTAACCTGATGACAGCTTTGAAAATGGACTGGAATTTTCAAGTGTACTTGTTCCTGATTTCTGGTAAGACCAAACTAAATGCCTTTATAGCTGATATAGATCTATATTTCATGTTTTAAAATTCAGATGCATTTTGATCTTTCATATCATCATGGAGACAGGTCTTTTATAGTGAAATTAAAGTAAGAAATAATTTGCTGATTGGTTTTGGATTGCATTTTCCTTTATTATGAAAACATTGTTAGTACATGTTAAGTCCACTTTTAAAATACTGTTCAAGCAAAAGAGCACTAAAAATGTGAATTTCCCATTTTATTTCAGATTGAGATTTTCAGGAAATTTTGCTTACAATGATAGTTTGGTCATGTAAGTTTCCTGACATAATCACAAAAAGAAAGAAATTTCAATGAAAACTTTAAAATGTTGTCAATGCTCTGTATGTGATGTGGACAACGACATCTTCAAATCAAAAACCATTTTACTTGGGATTTAAATCTGTCTTTATAAAAAGCAGCCTATCCATGAGGTATTTGGTGCACAATCTGTCAGTAATCAGCTGAACTGGAAAGCTACCAGTCCAACTGAAGTACTCTGAAATGTCCATACTGGTAAGAAAAAGCAGAAATATTTTTGTATTCAATATGGGAAAAGCAGCATTCAAAAGAAATGCCTAAATGATTAACCTGACCTAATTATAAATGAATGAAATGCAAACCATTTCGATATGAGAAGCCACAGCATCCCCAGAACTATCAATGTATTCCGTATGTGATGCAAGTCACGAAAGGTGTTCTGTATATGATGCTTGACATAGAACTAACTTGCTTGATTTGTTTGATAATTTTTCAGGATACAAACAGTACAGTTTGAATATATATGAAGGGCCATGGCATTGAGTACAAAATGCATTACTTTTGAACCTAACTGAAGTAAAAATGGATGACGTGATGATGGACCGCTGAATTTCCATGTCCAAATCATGTACAGAATAGGCACACTGTCAAAACACTTTTTCAATCACATACGTAGAAGAGGCAATCAAATATTCATTCATTCATTCATTTTCTGAACCGCTTAATCCTAATTAGGGTCACAGGGAGGCTGGTGCCCATCTCAGCCGACTCTGGGCGAGGGCGTGGTACACCCTGGACAGCACAGTCAAATATTAAATAAGGATTATATAATATGTACATGGGGAGTTGGTTTGACGGAATCAAATGCAGCAGTTATCTCTGATATATCTCTGGGATAAATTCTTTCTACCTTTTCTCAAATCATGGCTACTCATTCAGAAAATATGGGGTGGAAGTTGGGGTACAGACAGAAGGAAACTTCATGTTAAAATGTGAAATGTTTATTTTGATAAGATGATTACTCTGCCCACATAAGATAATAATAATAATAATAATAATAACAATAATAATAAAACAGCCTTTTGAATTTCTGTAATGTAATACCTAAGAGCCTTTGATTCTGCAATTAATGCAGTAATTAATATGCTTCAGCTGCCAAAAAAGATTTAATCCTTAAGTGATGCAATGAATAGCTTTTCATTTCTGTCAGAAGACTCTTTGATATTTATTTATTTATTCATTTATGTGTTTGTTTGTTTATTTTTATTTATTTTTTACTGTGTTCAGAAGGATAACATTATTGGCATGCAAATGAAACAACTAAGCAGATTGCTGAAACTACTGAATACATTTTTGTTAATTGGCTTAAGAACTGTCCAATGCATTATTAAATCCTGGAGGGATGTGGATGAGCCAAATTCCTGGAAAAAATATGGTCAGAACAAAATCTTGGCTGACTATGATCAGAGATCACGTAAACAAATAAATATAGAGTGGAATCAAAAAATCAAATGAAACTCTGGAAGAGTGTAAATATTATAACGCTGCAGAGAGGTGTTTTTTTTTTTCCTTCTTTTTTTAGAATATCATGTCTTGAAGTGTGTGTGTCGGGGGGGGGGGGGGGGGGGGGGGGGGGGTTAAGGAAGACTAAAGGAAGGAAGATAACTGCCCTCTCGCAGTGTTTTCACACTTTACCCGTCGCTGCACAGCAGAGATACCATGATGAAATCGCTTTGTGTTATGAAATAGACCCTTATAGCCAATAGTCAAGTTATTAATCCTAATTATGGTTACGAACTCTGGGCGAAGGCGTGGTTCATGCCTAGGGGCAATTTGGAACAGCAAATTTGCCTACCATGCATGTTTTTGGACTGTGGGAAGTACCCAGAGGAAACCCACACAAGCACGGGGAGAACATGCCAACTCCACACAGAAACACCCGAGCACGGGAATCGAACCCAGGCATTCTTGCTGTAAGGCGGACATGCTAACCACTGTGCCACCATGCTGCCCAGATAACTTTTTTTTTTGTTTGTTTGTTTGTTTGTTTTGGCTACATTAATTTCTAGCTGACTGATGAGTAACCAAGTCTCCAAGGAATTTGTGTGAGCCAGTTATGTAGCTTTACCTACATGGTCATTTGTCTGTAATGACCCATCAAAGGCCATATCATCTGCATACTATAAAAGAATAAAATGTTCATCAACAATCTGAAACTCATTAGTGACACAGGTGAAAGACTACACCTGGGAGCCAGCCACCTGCAGTGAAATCAACTAGCTGCTTCATAAAGCGGCTAGCTAGCTGGTCATAGTATAAGAAATAACTGGCTATGACAAAACATGGCTGGCTATCAGTGGCTAAAGTTATATATATAATTTGGCTACATACACAAATTTGTACATACTCTAAATCATGTAAAAACTAATCCTGTAAAAGAATTTATGTAATCATGGCATTATTTAATACATTAATTGTGATTTGTCTGTAATAACAATCTTGTATGAAATAGCCACACACACTCACAAACATGAAGTAGGAATGTATACACATTTAAAATTAACGTTAGATTTGTTTACGTTTTTTTTTTTACAATGGTTTCAAGGCTTAGAGCAGGGAGATACCAGGTGCCTGAAGTTTCATGATATAAATAAACTGTAGGTTAAAATGCTATAAATAGTACCACCATGTATAGTTTCAGCAGGCAGCATATTACAAAAGTTATTGTTAGATGTAGCATCAATAGCAATAATACAGAATAACTGGGTTAGGCTGTAGTAAATGGCTTCGTATTAGGTTATGACTGTTAGATGGGCAATTTAAGAATTACTATTTCTAATGTACATGTAATGTAGTGTTCACATGTAAACACATTCTTGATTGTTCTAAATACATTTGGAACTTGGATTACATGCTTCAAAGATATTGAAATGTTCATGCACCAGTCAAGGAAATTGATAGTGTTGTAATTGAAACTCCCAAGACTCTTCTGTTAGCGAGATTTTATGCACAAAGCTAGTTAAAGGCATAAACATAGACATAAACACGAGACTGACGCTACTTGGTATAGTGAATGTGCCACCTCAGAATGTGCCACCATCTTACCAGATACTATTCCGCTTGTTGAAGCAAGTTGATACACTGAGGAAGTGTAACGTGGGCTACGTGTCCGTCTGCGGTCTTACTATAGATAAGAATGTTATTGAGGTAGACGAACACGTAATGACCCAGGGTTTCCCTTAGGACCTCATTGATGAACTGTTGAAAGACAGTAGGGGCGTTCATCAGGCCGAACAGCATAACTAAATACTCATACTCCGCACTACTTGGTATAGTGAATGTGCCACCTTGGAATGTGCCACCATCTTACCAGATACTATTCCGCTTGTTGAAGCAAGTTGATACACAACATTCAACACCCACCTTAGTGGAATGAAGGATTTTAGTCCTTGGGAACATGGCAGCCACCAAAGGCACATCATGCGAGGATCTTGTCTGGTCTTATGCTTATAGCTATGATCGGCAGCTACATCAGCCAGTTTATATTGGAGGCAATAATATGCTAAAGAATTTTAATCAGCGATGGCTGGCTTTTCCAACAAATAAGAGATATGGACAGCTATAAGAGATGGCACACAGGTCTATGAAAGACCACATGCTTGTGGGCAGATAGTGTTTACCATCCGCACATCTGGCATGCTCCTTTTGATAAGGACCCTTTGTGCACGAGTATCATGCTGTAACAAGAAACTTCTTGTCTTAACAATATACTATTTATTATATTGAGTAGCAATGTATTCTCACCATGCCTTTCTTATTAAATTGCATTAGTAATTCCGTATTTCTAAATTTCTTTGTAGTCCTACTATATAGAGAAGAATTATGTTATATTTATGAATATTCTACATTATCTTAAAAACTAAATAAAGTAATTTTTAGGTCAATATGTATATATCAAGCATTCTTTGTACTTTGTTTTGCCAAATTTAATTAATTTTAAGGCACTAAATAAATGTATATGTATTTAACTTATAACTATTTTTATTACTATAGGCTTAAACTATATTCGATTTATTTCTGGTAATATATGCTTAAACTATGTTAGACGTGTTGTTACATAATTCAATTATCAAGTATTTATAAAATGATCCATTTTGACCACTTTTCTTAGTATCATGCTTATGGAGCGCATGTATGGTCCACATAATAGACATGGTTGTAATGTTTTGGGACTAGTAATATGGTGGCTGCCCTGAGTTGGCTGGCTTCACTTCTGAGCATGCTGATAGGTTGAGTGATTAATCCAGTTATTTTTAGATCAGTGCTTTCAACCTACTCTTCTTCCATTCCACTCTGTAGCCACCAGGCTTGTTCTTCTTTTCTTCTTCTTCTTCTTCTTCTTGAGAAGGTGGTTTACATTGATTTTATCACAGGCAAAGGCATTGTTTGGCACCAATGGCAGCAAAGTTTTTAAAACATCTTGCTCACTGCTTAAAAAAAAAAAAAAATTAAAAAAGCCTAAAAAGTAGTGCCCTGGAAGGGGATAGACCGGTGATAAAGTCCAACGCCAGGTGGGACCAGGGACGTGATGGCACAGGTGGAGAGTGGAGCAAACCTGCAGGTTTAGCCCTGGGCTCTTTATTACAGGCACACACCCCACAGGCAGCCACAAAATCACGTACATCCTGGCCCATGCGTGGCCACCAGAAGTGCCGCCGCAGAAACTCAAGGGTGTGGCTCACACCTGGGTGAGCTGAAAAGGGGGCTGTATGCCCCCACTGGAGTATTTTGGGTTGTACATTAGTTGGTACGTAGAGCCGGCTCAGGGGGCCCCCACCTGGGTCTGGCTCCTTCTGTTGGGCATGCTCGACCATCTTAACTATGTCCCAGCGAATCGGGGCTAGGATCCGAGAGGGGGGGAGGATAGGCTCCAGTTCCTGGTTTATGGGAGGAAGTGCCCACTGACGGGAGAGGGCATCGGGCTTAGTGTTCTTCGATCCTGGTCGATACGACAGCACAAAGTCGAACCGGGTGAAGAACAAGGCCCACCTGGCCTTTCGTGGATTAAGACGCTTGGCTTGTTGGAGATAAGCCAAGTTCTTATGATCTGTCCAGACCAGGAATTGATGTTGAGCCCCCTCCAACCAGTGCCTCCACTCCTCTAGGGCTAGCTTCACGGCTAGGAGCTCCCCAACATCGTAGTTACACTCTGTAGGAGTGAGGCGGTGTGAGTAGAATGCACAAGGGTGGAGCTTGTTGTCCTGTCCAGAGCGTTGAGACAGCACTGCCCCTACCCCCACATCCGAGGCATCTACCTCCACTATGAAGGGAAGTTGAGGATCGGGAAGCTGGCGCACTGGGGCAGTAGCTAAATGGTTCATTAGCTCATCAAAGGCCCTCTGGGCTTGAGATGTCCATTGAAACTGCCCTGAGGTCTTCTTTGTTAGGGCAGTAAGTGGCACTGTGATGGTGCTAAAGTTCCGCACAAAACGGCGGAAGAAATTGGCAAAGCTCAAAACGCTCTGAATGAGCCGAAGCGATGTGGGACGTGGCCAGGCCGTTACCGCTTTAATCTTTCCTTGGTCCCTGCTCAATTGTCCCTTAGACACCACAAATCCAAGGAAGGTGACCGACTGAGCATGAAACAGATTTCTCCAGCTTAACAAACAGGTGGTTCTCCAGGAGCAGCTGGAGGACCCATATAACATGGGCTATGTGTTTGTCTGTGGTCTTACTATAGATAAGAATGTCATCTAGGTAGACGAACACGTAATGACCCAGGGTTTCCCTCAGGACCTAATTGATGAACCGTTGAAAGACAGCAGGGGCGTTCATCAGGCCGATAGGCATAACTAAATACTTATAATGCCCTAAAAGGGTTATTAAGGCTGTCTTCCATTCATCGCCTTCGCGAACCCTGATAAGGTTGTAGGCACTGTGCAGGTCCAGTTTGGTAAAAAAAAGAGGCCTGCTGCAATGCCTCGAAGGCTGAGGCCATGAGGGGCAGAGGGTAACGGTCCTTAATGGTGACCTTATTTAGACCCCGGTAGTCGATACAGGGCCAGAGGCCCCATCCTTCTTCCCCACGAAAAAGAACTCAGCCCCTCCTGGGGAGGTGGATGGCCATATGAAGCCCAGTGCCAGTGCCTCCCGGATGTACTCATCCATTGTTTGGTGCTCAGGACCTGATAGGGAAAACAGCTGACCCCTGGGTGGGCTGGTACCAGGCAGGAGGTTCATGGCACAGCCAAATGGCCTATGTACTGGCAGGAGCTGGCATTTCTTCTTACTAAAGACCTCCCTGAGGACCCAATACATGGATGGGACCTTGGAGAGGTCTGGGAAGAGGGTGGTAAGAGAAGGGTCTCCAGTTGGCGTCTCTGAAACCCCTAGGCAGAGCTGTTGGCACTGGGGGCCCCACGCCATGACGGATCGACTAAGCCAGTCCATCTGAGGGTTGTGGCGTTGCAGCCAGGGGAACCCCAGTATTAGTGGCAAACCTGGGGCCTGGAGCATATACAGTGTAATACGCTCACTGTGTTGGCCTATACAGAGCTCCAGTGGGCCTGCCTGCTGCGTAATACCTCCCTGGGCCAGGGAATGGCCATCTATGGCTGAAATTGTAAGAGGGTGGTCCAGGGACGTGACGGGCAGTTTTAATTTACTCGCCATGGTGGCATCAATAAAGTTGCCTGTCGCTCCTGAATCCACAAAAGCCTGGAGACGTTCCTCCTGGTCGGGTCCCGATATGAGCGACGTGGTGAAAAACAGTCCAGGGGTTTGGGGAGTGTGGGAAGGGTCCGACACGGGTCCCCGATCCCGTGCCGGACCTAGGCTTTTCCTGGCAACTTGGGACAAACGGACCGATGGTGCCCTGTGTGACCACAATACAGACACCGACCCTCCCATATGCGTGCCTCACGCTCCTGCAGGGAGAGCCGGGCATGCCCAAGTTGCATCGGCTGCTCCACATCTAACGGGAGTCCGGTGTTCATATTGAGCGGACTGGAGCCAGACATGACCACCTTGGGTGCCCTCTCCTGCTCCCTGGTCCTCCAGCGCTCCCGGAGCCGGTTGTCCAATTTAGGGGACAGCTCAATTAATTCCTCCAAGGAGGTTGCCGGGTCGCGAGGTGTAAGCAGCCAGGTTTACTCGGCAGCTAGAGTGCGGAATTCAACTGCATAGATTGCCACCGGGCGTTGGCCCTGACGGCCAGCAGCAGTCTGGTGTTGGAATTATTTGCACAGATTGGGTGGTCAGAGGTCCCATGGAGGGCCTGGGTAAACCCTGCTAAGGAGTGGCAAACCTCAGCCTGGCTCTCCGAAATGGGTGTGGCCCAGGTTAATGCCTGCCCAGTGAGCGAGGCTATGATGTAAGCTATCTTGGATCTCTCCGTAGGAAATCTTGAGGGTTGCTGTTCAAAAATTAGGGAACACTGAAGAAGGAACCCATGACACCGCTCTCTATCCCCATCAAACCTCTCAGGTGGAGATAGGGGGCGCTCAGAATGAGGGAGCGGATCGTGGGTAGGGGGAGGTTGCTGTGGCCGTGTTAAGCTAGGGCCTACGCCCACTAGGGGGTTGACCAGAGCCTGCAGGGTCTCAGTGATTTGACTCAGCTGCGCTGTTATCTGTTGCAGTGCTAATTCATGCCACCCAATGGCCGCTCCCTGGTTAGCCAAGCCAATTTCTGTACCGTGTCGATGACGGAAGTGTCATCGCCACTTGCCTTATTAATTTAAGGCCCAAATGTTGAGCCAGAAATGGGGACTAGACCACAGACAGGGGAAAAAATGGAAACAAAGATGCCGGGAGAGAGAACCGGCCTTGCCTAAAATGGCAGGAAACAGCGGGAGTACCCACTCTCTCAACAGAAAACCTTTTATTCTTTATCTTCTATATTCTTTTCTTTTTCTTTCTTTGTCTTCTTTCTTTTCACTTTTACTGAAACATAAATGCAGCACCTGGTTACACAAAACCCAGGAAAAGGACTACCGTGTACCGGCTGAGAAATGTGTGGCTTCACACATACAAAGACCCAGCACCTTCTAAATGGTGCTGGCTTCTTAAATAGGCTTTGTGCCTAATGGTTAATTGCCAGCGTGTGAGGCTCCTCTCCCCCTACCGGAGGGAAGGGTGTTGTCGGTGTGCAGCCCTCTGCTGGTTGGTGAGGGAACAGCAGGCCTGGAGTCCGGCTGTCTCCTCACACATTGTACTCTGCTAACAGTAAATTTTGTGTGATAATAGCATAACAGACAATGATTAGAGTATTCCATGAGCAACAACAATGGCTTATGCGCTGATCATTTCAAGCATGGAAACATATTGAGTTTGATTAAAAAGATTAATGTGTTCTAATGGATTCTAGAAGCCTTTCGACATTTAGAACCCTTATCTTTTCAGAAAACATTTTTTATCCATATTGTTTAATCTTGAAAATTAATAGAAAAACAATTATGTACACACAGTAAAAATATTCCATTCATATTTTTGGTGAACTGCCTAATCCTACTAGGGTTGTGAGTAACCTGGAGCCTAGCACAGAGAGAACATGCAAACTCCAGACAGAAATGGACCTTCGAGCCTGGTAATCTCCGCTCACAAATTCTGGGCTTCACAAAACTACAATTCATGGCAGTGCTACCATTATGAAACACTTTATATTAGAGTGCATAAATATGCATAACTTGGTGTAAGAAGCATAAAACCTGGTATAATAGAAATCAGTAATAAGGTCCTTTCAACATTTATACAGACATAATATGTTCATTTTTAGCTGCTAAGGCAATTGCTAACTTTGTGGGATTAAAAATAGTCTCAGACACCATCTTGTGTATATCATTTAGACCAGAGGCATCTGATCTAAGACTACAAGGAAAGCTCTGCTTCCTCTAAAATGTCACTAAAGATTTCGTAGGAGGAACTATCAATGTGGCTGTAGGTTGTAGGAATTGACAGCTGTACTGAAGCTTTTCAATTTCAGCTGGGGGCAGATTTTGGCTGCTTGTAGTCTGGCTTTGCTACTTACTATTGCCATATATCCTACTGTAAATAAACACATTAATATAGTGTTCTTGAATTTGCTCCTTGTTTTAGTTTGGTGATATTTGTTAATTTCTTAAGTTCACTAGCTAGCTATGCATAATGGCAAACAATGCAGGAGACTCAGAATTATACAGCAGGGCACATCAACGCTCAAGATTGATTTAGTTTAAAAGTCAGAAAAAATAACCGTCTTTCCAACTCTCTTGGTATGAGAAGGTGAGCTGGCTGAATGGAAGTGCTGTAATAAAGAGAATGTACTGCTGGCCTTTTAATGAAACCATCAAACGTTTGATCAAACTGGGTTTTGGGTATCTTTCTAACTTTCACAGGGAATGCATAAGAATTTACATATAAATAACATGATGCAATATTTTTGATATAGTGCTTCCCTTCTTAGACACACCACTAACTGCCACTGAATTTGACCAATGATTGCTTTGTACAAGTCAGTGTCGATGTGCTGAGGTAAAAGAAAAAAAGGTTTGTTCCATAAGGAGAGTCTTTACTCTCTCTTTTTTTTTGGTAACAAACTGCAAGTATTGGTAACTGGGACTCCTGGGCTTCAGCACCCCCCTGCACAACTGGCTGATAGACTTCCTCACTGAAAGACCTCAGTCAGTGCGGGTCGGCGAAAACTCCTCCAGCGTCAATACCCTCAGCATGGACTTCCCCCCAGGGTTGTGTCCTGAGCCCTCTGCTGTTCACTCTGATGACACATGACTGTGTCCCAAGGTCTGCCACTAACCATATTGTGAAGTTTGCTGACGACATAACAGTGGTGGGTCTCATCAGAGATGACAACGACCTGGCCTACAGAGAGGAGGTGGAGCAGCTGGTGAGATGGTGTGGAGACTACAACCTCATCAACAACACGGCCATGGAGGTAGTTAGCAGCACCAAGTTCGTGGGGGTGCACATCACAGACGACCTCACTTGGTCTGTGAACACTGCGTCTCTGGTTAAGAGGGCACAGCAGCACCTGCACTTCCTGAGACGGATGAAGAGAGCCCACCTGCCTCCGCCCATCCTCACTATGTTCTACAGGAGTACTGTAGAGAGAATCCTCACTAACTGCATCTCTGTGTGGTGCGGAGGATGCACTGCTGCTGACTGGAGAAATGTGAGGAGAGTGGTGAGGACAGCTGAGAAAATCATCGGGAGCTCCCTTCCTTCTGTGCAGGACATTGCCCCTCAGCAATGTGTGTCTCGGGCCAGAAACATCATCAAGGACGCCTCACACCCCCACCATGGACTTTTTTCACTTCTGCCCTCCGGAAGAAGATTCTGCAGCATCCGGAGCAGAACCACAAGGTTCCGAAATAATTTCCCCCCCAGGCCATCAGACTCTTAAATCCATAGACTGTGCTACTCTTCTGCACTACTGCACTACTGCCACTTTTAAACCGTAACTTATTGCATTTTGCACAGTTTTTGCCATTTGCACTGACTATATTCCACTGTCTATATTCTATATTTTTACTGTCCAGATTCTATATTTTCACTGTCTATGTTTCATATTACTGTCTATATTGCATATTTTTTATACTGTCTATATTTCATATTTTTTATTTCATATTTTCATATTTTGTATACTGTAGCGAGCAAATGCAACAACATTTCATTCTGTATATACCGGTATATCTGAATGACAATAAAAGCAAAGTCTAAGCCTATGTATTGGTCTTATGTAATAAAGAAAGAGAGAGATAAAAATGAGAAAATGTTCATAGTTTTTCTTCCTGTTATGACAAGTAATAATAAGAAATAACAAATTTTTAAGGAATTCCACAACATGATGTGTCTGCACATGCCTGTGTGTGTGTGTGTGTGTGTGTGTGTGTGTGTGTGTGTGTGTGTGTGCGCGCGCACGCATGGAGTGGGGTGTTCCACATCAATAGCAGCTATATTGAAACTATATTAAAACTGTATATCTTATTAGATTCTAAATACAGGTGTACATAATTTAAACTTTTATGTTATTTCCTACTTGTAATGTCAATAAGAAAAATGTAAAAATTACCATCTGGGTAATGCCCAATGAATTCCCCACATTTTGACACCTTTAACTTCCTAATTTTGAATTGCAGTGTCTCAGCCAGTGGTGGCTTTCAACATTGATCCAAATCCATGGAAATATTTCACCACAAATTACAACACAGCCTTCGGCTACAAAGTGATTCAGAAAACTAAGTCGAGGTAAGAAACACATGCATAATGCTCTAGGTCAAAACATTCATTTGTTCATTCACACTCTAGGCAAACGTGGGGTACACCATGAACAGCTTTTAGCGTACATGTAACAGTCAGTTAGCCTAATGTACATGTCTTTGGACTGTGGGAGGAAACCAGAGTACCCAGAGGAAACCCACGCAAGCACTTGAAAAACATGCAAACTTCTCACAGAAACACTCTTGATGAGCCCAGGACTTGAACGCAGGACCTTCTTTGTTAATCAACAGTTTTTTTTTTTGTTTTTTTTTTTTTTTTAAATAATCAATTATAGACATTTCTGGACTAATTTTCCATCTAATAATATGAATCGATCAAAACTTTTGTATACCAGCCTGACTTTACACAATATGGAAATTGATGTAATGTTAATTTGCCATAATTAGAAGTTCATTAGAATCACAAGAAAGTGTGGGCTATATTATGCAGGAAAAAGTTCAGTGGAGCAATGGTTGTTAGAGTTTACTCTTTCTCGTAAGAAAGATAGTATTGTTAAGATGTTAGACAATTATTGTCCCCAACATCAATTCATTCATTCATTTGCCAAACTGCTTATTAGTCGTGGGGAAGCTGGAACCTATCTCAGCTGACACTGGGTAAAGGCAGGGAACACTCTGAACAGCTTGCCAGTCCATCATACTTTTTCTCCCCACATAAATCAAAACTAACCAAACTAATCTTACAGTGCTTGATTTAGAAATTCAATTACACTTATTTTCCATGTAACAAAAAAAGCTACTCCAAGTTGGTTATTGGCTTACCTTGTGCGAGACCTTTCCATAAGGTGTAGTTATTTTTGTAACTGACTTTCTAAATCAAGCCACTGTACGATTAGTTTGGTTAATTTCTGCATATTCATATCATTTCATATCAATGCCCATTTTCCTGATGAGCTGTAGGCCCCATTTCTATTTCTAAAAACACACTACGCAGTAACTAATGTCAAAGTATGGCAAATATGTTGGTTCTGAAGAAAAAAAAACTGCCATAATGCAAAAATTAACCAAATATTCTTACAGTGCTTGATTTAGAAAAGTTGTAAAAATTTAAACTTGGTAAAAATTCTGAAATTAAAGCAAAAGAGCTAGAGCTTACTTCCCAATGGTACTATCATTTTGCTGATATTTTTAAAAGTTTTTAGAGAAGTAACAAAGGATGATCAATGGGCCTCATTTATCAACCCGCCTAATTAATAATTTTTAAAAAAAATCTTACTTGTGTACTACTTATGAAGATTCTGGCAATATTTTTTATCAGGAATTTGTTCTTAGGTGCGAACAAAACCTACAAACATGAACGAGCACTCTTACATACATATAGTTAATGTGATGTTACAAATGTGATGTTACAAATGGGGTACCATTTCCTTATTCATAACATGATGTAAGAGAATGAAATATTTTTACCCCTTGGCCAAGGGTGTAGGGGGAGTTGGGGTGTTAAAACATGGATTCTGCCTGATGAATTGTGTTGGCATGTACAGTACAGACCAAAAGTTTGGACACACCTTCTCATTCAATGAGTTTTCTTTCTTTTCATGACTATGAAAATT
>JAQMYF010000021.1:20302288-20316500 GCA_030014195.1 Neosilurus mollespiculum
GCAAAGCAGTAATCAGAGCAAAAGGTGGCTACTTTGAAGAAACTAGAATATAAGGCGTATTTTCAGTTGTTTTACACACTTTGTTAAGTACATATTTCCACATGTGTTAATTCATAGTTTTGATGCCTTCAGTGTGAATGTCAATAGTCATGAAAAGAAAGGAAACTCATTGAATGAGAAGGTGTGTCCAAACGTTTGGTCTGTACTGTATGATAAATTGTAATTATTTTAAGGAAATATTTGAAGGAATTCTTTTTATAAAACTTTTATATATATATTTTTATATATATTTGAATTATTTGGATTTTTTCCCCAAACATAATTGCTTAACTGTATTAATGTATGCAAACTTTTTTTGTGAATGAAATACATTAATACAAACAAACAAACAAACAAACAAACAAACAAACAAACAAATAAATAAATAAATAAAATTACATATAAAAATTAAAAGTAATTTTTTTTTACAAACATTAAAGTAATTGAGTGTATAAAATAAACACTGTATATATATATTTGGCCAACTCCTTCAGCCATCTTTCCCGTTTTGGCACTTTTACATAGATGTGATCTAAATATATCTTAAGTAGATATATAGATCTATCTCTGACAATTCATGTTTAACATTTATCGTTTGCCACCATTTACAATAAAAATTGGAACGTTAATAGTAGCTAGTTGAACGTTAATATCACAGAAGACAAGTCGAGCTTACTATACATTCCAAAGTGGCAAATGTAGTTGCCGGGGTCAAGCCGGGGTCATGGAGGCAGAGAAAAGCATCCATAATTGAGCACTGAACATGGACGTTTGGATAAGAAAAAAAAATATTTACTGCTAAATAAAGATCCTGCTGATCCTAGTTGCCGGGGTCATGGGGTCATGGAGAAAAATACCATGTAAATAACAACATAGCTACATAGCAGTAAAAAAGGACATGGCGCATGAAAAAAGGGATGGCGATCACCTGAAAGGCATGTCGCTGCGCCATGCTAAAACAATCTAGCTGGAACATTGCATCTGTCCATTTGTCCACAGTTGAACACATTTTTTTGCTGATGTTAAAACTTTGTAACTACATAAGCCTATAAATTTTTGATGTGCAAATCCAATATGGCTGTCGCAGCTGGCATCTTGAATTTTGCAGTCTGTGCACTAGCTAAAAAACACCATCACCAATCTTAGTGTGAATGTTGGCACTGTGTAATTACAACAGTCTATCGATTTTCATCATGGTCTGACATCCAATATGACCACCGCAGGGTATGTGCTAGGAACAAGGAGCTGCTGGAGACGCATGGCTCATCGTTAAGCATCGCTGAGTAAATTTACCTTTCATCAACAATATAAGCTTTTCTTTCTACAATGACCTGCTGCATTAGGAGATCAGGGATATGCACTGGCCCTTTGGTTAATATCACCACTTGCGAGCCCCCAGACTGAACAGGAGGCGCTTATAACCAAAGGCACACAGGCACATGCTCTACCATTAAGCAAACCATTGCTATTCTATTTGAACACAATACATAAATTTAATATAGTATATGGTAAATACTGCCAGTGGTAAGCTGCTTTACACACCAGAGAAGATGCGAATAGGACAGCAGTTACAGTTGCCAGCATCTTATGCCTGTGTTTGGTGATTTGTTTTCTTGGTCTCCGATTCCAGGCCAATCTACTTCTTAGAAAATGTCTTCAGTGTTGCACCTTTACCCTGAAACCATGTTTCACTCTTATCTGCAGCCTTATATCCACTATTCCTGCAACTGAATATAACAGCTAATCTGAAATTTATCTCCTACAGCATCACTTCTACCTCAGAGGAAATGCAATTTATCTTTCTTTTAGATTTTGTCCAAGTTTACAAAGACATTGGTTCACAGCAACACAGTTAAAAACACAGCTGCGTACAACAATTGAGAGGCAGATCTATTCAGCGCATAGCAGATCTATTCAGATTTTCCAGTGGAAGTAAAGAGGCAGATCTATTCAGCGAGCAACATTTTAGGTGATGAAACAACCAGTATACTAAAGGCTCTTACATTTTATTGGTTCTTTTTGGCGAGGTGCTGCTCCCATCTGATGTTGTCCTTTGACTTTTTATGAAGGAATTCCGTAGGAACAACGTCCGGTTTTAGACATAAAAGCTTGGGCTTTGTGCCAGGTAGTTCTGCCTGGAGATCACGTCGATAGCAGGTTGGCTTGAAGTGTTCTTTGCAGACTACTGATTTGCATCTGAAAGGAAATGTTTTCAGAGTATGGCCTGTTCCAGTGTTATGTTTTCCATAATTTATGTGCTTGTTCTTTGTGCAGCCATATGCTTTGTACCATTTTCGTGGCAACACAGCTCAGCATTGGCCGATAATGTGTTATCTTAGACTGGAGTCTGCTGCATGCAACCCAGCCAATCGGACAAAACAATGAGTTGCCAATGAAGAAGGCAACATGCCGCTGCGCATTTCTAGTAGTAGTAGCAGTGTGGACACTCGCACATTCTTGACAGGGAGCAAGACTGATGTTGCCTGACGAAACCGCTGTGTCATACATGATTGTTTTAAAGAGCTAGTAATACAAATTCGCCACAGGTTCCCTTTAACAACACATCATGACTCCACTGTAAACTTTTCTTAGGAATTTTCTTAAAAAACATTTAAGAACAAGCTTCAGAAGATATTAATGAATGAAGGTGTAATGTTCTTTTCATCCTTCTGCAACAGAACTGAGCCCATACCATGCACTAATGTCAATCTCCAACTTAAAAGGACACGTTATGTTGGGTACAGCCAACACATAATGTGTTGAAAAAGTTGCAGTAATGTTGTGTCACCCAAATAGCATAACGGTACATCAGAAGAAATTGTCAGGTGTGACAAGAACAACAGTATTTTAAGGAGTTTAAGAGGTTTTATGGTGTCCTTTTCATTTAAGGACTGGGAACACAGCCATGCAATATCTATGATTGTGACAACAAAAACTCACCAGTCAGTGGCAGGGTATATTTATGCATGAACCTTAATCTGATCTTTTGACCAAGTACCGAATTTGAGCAATGCCAAACTGATGCAGAAAACATATGTTTTGTGTGTTAGGACAAACTTAAAGTTACTTAAGCAAGCCTTAATGTGAAATATGTCACAGTGCTGTGCCGCAAAGGTGAGGACAGATGCAGTGATGAAGAAAGATCTGCACTTTATTCATAAAACCCAGGCACATATATCCAAACAAAGTTAGGAACAAAGGCAGCATTAACACAGACTAGGCATGAACTCGAGCACAACAAACAGAACAGGCCAGATACTAGTAAACAAAGTGCAATTGGAACTAAGGCTAGGCAATATTCAGTGTGAGAAGACATCTTAATAGAAATACACACAGGCATACCAACTCCCACATTCATTGGTTACCACAGCCTAGTGCTTTGAGCGAGTTTATGTAGTACGATAATTAGCCGCCTAATCACAGGCATGTATGGCCAATTTCTGGCACTTTCACTCTGCTCACCAAGCCTTCTGGGACATGTTATAAAGCTCTTGCAATGAGGCTCTGGCTAATATTTTTCTTTTTTTCAGTTTAATTGTGAGTGATCCCTTAATCCAAAGTCAGAATGAAAGAGGTAAGCTGTATAGCTGTGACGTTTCACAAGAAAGATGTTCAGCAGTACCAATAACAGGTACTAGTGCATTCACAAACATTTAAAGGGCTGAGAGACACAGTGGTCTAAACTCAAAATAAATAAATAAATACTGAAAAATGAGATGTCATATTTTGACAGATGTGGATAAGGTCTATGCATGCCACAGTGGTCCCTTCATCCTAATTATGACCTTAAATCATATTGTGAGCATTATAATTATCCCTGAAATATTTTTTTTTATTTTATTGCACAGACTTTAATATCATTTTTCTTACAAACAGCTTTCTGTTGGTTAGAACACTCTGGTTCACAGCCCTTTATTTATTAGTCACAAGTCCATGAGATATTACACTGAAAATTTTTCAGAGAGGGAACACCATTTGACTTGATGTTAAATCCTTTCACAGTACCTGCTGAAGCTGTCAACATGTCTCTTGGACTTTCAATGGACTTCAATAGACTTTACTCCTTGTCTTCAAAGTTAGTGGTAAGCTACAGCTGTTATAACTCCCGTATTTCAACTCAGGTAAGGTTTGATCTTTAATAGTAGGTCTGATGCCCCAGTGTATATGTTGTTTCCATGTAAATAGCAAGGTGAGAAAAGATTAAGTTATTGCTTAAAGTAAAATGAAAGGCAAGTCTTCCAAATTCTCCTGTTGCACATGAACATATGTAGGGTTTTATTATCAGGTGGTTTTTACTTACTTTTTCAGAGTTTCAGAGTTGCAATCTGCTAAAGTTCATATAAGGCAACTTAATGGCAATAATTAGAGTATATAGTTTTTACACTATCTTATATGATCTAAACTAGTGACATTTTGAATGAAATAAAACTAGTAACATATACAACATTTGTCAAGCTTTTAGCTAAGTTTCATCGCTGGACATTGGTGTCAAATCACTCAAAATCTCAATATATACACAGCTGAAACTCAAAAAACTAGAATATTGTGCAAAAGTAATTTCAGTAATTCAACTTAAAAGGTGAAGCAAATATATAGACTCATTACATGCAAAGTCATTCATTCATTTTCTGAACCACTTAATCCTGATTAAGGTCGCGTGGAGGCTGGTGCCCATCTCAGTCGACTCTGGGCAAGGGCAGAGAACACCCTGGACAGCTTGCCAGGCCAATACAGGGCAGAAAAACGCTGACAGCTATGCAGCCTACTTTTGACAAAAATCAGCAAAGGTTCTTTTACATGCCTCTCACCATAGACAGTGAGAGACATGGCCAGCATTTAATGTCCCAGTTAGCTGAACTTGGGGGACAGCAGTGAGAACCCGCTGATAGTGGGGCTTGAATCCCCGACCTTGGATCAGTAATCCAGCACCCTACTACCATACCACCACTGCCCCTACATGCAAAGTGAAATATTTCAAGCCTTTATTTGTTATAATTTTGATGATTACGACTTGCAGCTTATAAAAACCCCAAATTCAAAATCTCAGAAAATTTGATTATTACATGTAATCAATTTAAAAAAAAAAAGGATTTTAATTACAGAAATGTCAGCCCTCTGAAAAGTATAATCATGCATACGTACTCAGTACTTGGTTTGGGCCCCTTTTGCATGAATTACTGCCTCAATGTGGCGTGTCACAGCTGAGGTGTTATGGAAGACCAGGATGCTTCAATAGCTGGCTTCAGCTATTCTGCATTGTTCGGTATCATGTCTCTCATCTTTCTTTTGGCAATGCCCCATAGATTCTCTATGGGATTCAGGTCAGGTGGGTTTGCAGGTGTTTTGGATTAAATAGCTTATTAGTGTGTGGCACTTTGAGGCTACAATATTGAACCTTTTCACAATATTCACATTTTCTGAGATTTTGGATTTGGGGTTTTCATAAGCTGTAAGTCAAAATCATCAAACTTATGACAAATAACGGCTTGAAATATCTCACTTTGCATGTAATGAGTCTATATATTAGTTTCAGCTTTTAAGTTGAATTACTGAAGTAAATGAACTTTTGCACGATATTCAAATTTTTAGAGTTTCACCTGTATCTAGTGTTAAGTAAATCTCCTGTCATACACAATGGTGCTTTAAAGTTTATGAACCGTTTAGAATGTTTTGTATTAAGTAACTAAGTCAGTTAAAGGAATAGAACAAATAATATTATGTTTTATCATTTATTTATTGAGAAAAATAATCCAATATTACATATCTGTAAGTGGCAAAAGTATGTAAACCTTTGCATTCAGTATCTTTTGTGACCCTACTGTGCAGCAATAACTTCAAATAGATGTTTACGCTAACTGTTGTTCATTCCTGCACATTGGCTTGACGGAATTTTAGCTAATTTATTCATACAAAACAACTTCAACTCTGGGATGCTGGAGGGTTACCTCAAATGAACTGCTCGCTTCAGGTTCATCCACAACATTTTGATTGGATTCAGATCAAGACACTGACCTGACAATTTTAAAACATTGCAGTGATTTTTGATTTTTTTTTTTTTTTTAACCATTCTTTGGTAGAATGACCTGTGTGCTTAGGGTTGTTGTGTTTCTGCATGGCCCACATTTTCTTGATATCCTGAACTTTTCCTTTAGAATTTGCTGATATAAATCAGTATTTATTGCTCCATAAATGATAGCAAGCCATTCTGGCCCTGATGCAGAAAAGAAAGAAAGAAAAAAAAGACTAAGCCATGACACTACCACCACCATATTTCAAAGATGATATAATAAGGATTTTATGCTGGTATGCAAACATAATGCCACCCATTTAAAGGAAAATTTCTATTTTGGTTTCATCCATCAACACAATCTTTTGTTCAGTGTCCGTTTGGCTTGTCCACATGTTTTTGTTTTGTTTTTTTTTTTGGTAAAATTGAAATTTTTAATGCATTTTTTCCCAGAGCAGTGACTTTGCTCTTGCAACTCTGAAATGCATATCGCTTTGTTTCAGTGTTTTTCTAATGGTGGACATTAACATTACATTACATGAATATTAACATAAGCCAAACTGAGTGAGGCTTTTGATTGTTCCTTTGTGACCTTGCTGACTATTCTGCACATCAAAATACTTTTGCTGCTTGCAGATGCAGTGCAAAATAGTAGCTAATTTCTCTCAATAAATAAAAAGTATTTTTTTTACTTGGTTGTTTAATTGGGTGCTCTTTATTCATCTTTAGAACTTCAGTGAAAACCTGATGTTTTATCTCACATTTATGCAAAACTACAGTACCAGTCAAAAGTTTGAACACACTTTCTAATTCACTTAGAATGAGTATGTGTGTCCAGGCTTTTGACTGGTACTGTGTTTTATAGCAGCTGTTATAAACAATTGTCCCCTCACCAGGCTTATTTTTCCATCATCCTGAAGTTATACTGCAGTCGCCTGTACCCATAACTTTGAAAAACTTTCTGCAGTCAGAGTTTTCAACAAAAGTGTGATAGGCTATTCATTCAACTTGGTATTTGGGAAATCAGGAACTTGGGCAACACCAGTATGTTGTTATTGGATGTTACTGCACTGATGTAAGCCTAGTTAATATGAATAAAATAATGTATACATATTTACAAAAAAAAAAAAAAAAACATTCCAATTTGGGTGACACCATACACTGTGTAGCAGGAAATTCACCACAGTTTTAACATGAATCTGGTTTTTATTACTGCAATGGTAATTGTACTCATCATTTTGGCAAAACCGTTTGTGCCAACAGCAGTTTCTGAGCATGTATTTAGGCACATATAGGACATCTTATGCAGTAATAAGTAGATTCTAACTTAATAACTACAACCAGAAGTAAGACATATCAGGCCTGGAGAGCAGAAGGATCAGAATCACTGGCATTTTAGAGTGTACTAAACACTAGGGGCAGCCTTAAAACATCCCACCTTACTAGAACTCTACATGGCTGAGAACCCCCAGAACTACTCAACCTAATGAAAAGCTATTAACAAAATGTTTTGTTAAGCAAGTATGTTTCCAACTGAGACTAAAACACTGAGACTGACTATTCACTGGAAGGTTGTTCCATAACTGTGGGGCTTTGTAAGAGGAAGCTCTGCCCCTGCTGAAGCCTTCATTATTTTAATTATAAACAATTATCCTGTGACTTTTCATCTAAGTAGGCATGGTGGATCTTTAACAATGAGAAGTTTGCAAGATAACGAGGCAGGAGACCATTCAGTTTATTAGATGTCATGAATAGTTACACTTGTTTTATTAGGAACCAGTACAGAATAGATAAGATAGGAGTGATGAGGTTATTTTTTCTGGTTCTAGTAAGGAGTCTTACTGCTGCATTCTGGACTAACTAGAATTTGTTCATGCACTTATTGGAATATCCAGACAGTAATGTATTACAATAATCTAATTTAGAGGTAACAAAATCATGATTTTTTTTCCCACATCAAGCAGTGACATCATATTTCTTAACTTAGCAATATTTCTTAACTTAGCAATATTTTTAAGATGAAAGTGTATCGTAGTAATATTGAGCTTTCAATATTTACACTTAAAGCTTTTTGCAGACCCTTATCTAGAGAGACTTACATTTTAACACATTTATGCAACTCAGTAGGTGATGATTAAGGGCCTTTCTTGAGGGCTTCAGATCAGTAAACCAGAGTCTTAACTGCTGAGTCACCAGTGTGCCCTAAATGAAAGACTAGGGTCACTATTCACACCAAGGTTTATTACTTATGTTGCTTATGTCATTTATGTTACAAACCTAAAAGATCATGCAGAGTTTCCATAGCTTATTTCTAGCTGCCTGTGGTCGAAACACAAGTACATCTCCCTTGTCTGCATTTAATAAGAGGAAGTTAGCAAGCATCAAGTGTCTAATGTCCTTTACACATTTCTTGACTTTATTAAGCTGGTGTCTCTCATCTTTGCTGAAATACACAACTCTGTGTCATAAGCTAATATGTAGAGAATATGCATCTGTAGAGAAAAAAAAGCGGAAGGCCTAAAACAGAATCTTATGACACATCAAAATTACCATTAGTATGGACAGAGAAGTCACCATTTCATCTACACGCTGAGACTGATCAGTTGGTTTTCATTTACATAACCAGAGCTAAGGGAAGAATTAATAACATTTTATAAAGGTTTGACTATGCATGTGTATCATACAACACTATTACTTCTGTGTGAGGTTTAGCTTATGCACATCAACTGAGTATCACAGGAATATCATACAAGGATTTTTGTATCTCACAACAACCATATCACTTTCGTATGAATGATATCTGATTTGATGTACAGATCTGACCTTTTTTTTTTTTTTTTTTTTTAAACAGATATACATCACATATTTTATGTGAACAGAACTAAATAGTTTTCAAATGCACCTCATCCAATCCCGCACCTGTCACTTCTGTCATTACCCCAATAATTGGCTATGGCAATTTTGCAGGTTGTTTGTGAAAGGAGCTTAAAATGGGCAAACAATATTTTTCAGGTGTGTGGCCCAACTATTCCCAAGGACTGTAAGCAATTTACTGCATACAATGGTATGTGTTTTATGTTGGATTCCAACAATAATCCATCACGACGGATACCAAGTACCTTGAGAGGTATTTATTTCCTATGAAGCTCCAACATTGATAAAAGAAAATCCCCAAAAATGTGTTTTACAATGTTCTCTATTCCGATAAGTTTGTTTTCATGTTTTCTTTACTCTTAGACTGCCCACCTCCATCACAAACAGACATTGCTTTCTTATTGGATGGCTCTGGAAGTGTATCCTATAGGGACTTTATTATAATGAAGGATTTTGTTATAAACATGATTGACGGTTTAAAAGACAGGGATTTTCAGGTATGTGAAAATAATTTTTATCAAACAACAAAGCAAACATGGAAGTGTTTTTATAATTATATGAATATATATTCTGTTGCTGGAAATTATTTTTGATTCATGTTCATATAAGAATACAGTAACATAACGAAAGAGAATTTATAATCTATCTTTATAAACACCCTTTCATATGCCAGATTTATTTAGCAATATTTTGGTATCTAATAATTATAGTAAGAATTAGTCTAGCAACTCTTAAAATATAGTAAGTCAGAGTAAAAATTCACAGAGAAACAATAAAACGGTTGCAGGTAACAGAAGACTGTTGTCGGCCATCAATAATGTGCTTCTATGTGCTGCTGTCCTATCCAGTCAAATGAGGTTTTAGCATTCCTTTAGTACAGTGTAGTGACATTTTCATAATAGTATAACACTAGACTTCACATCATATAAATTGTAAGGGTTAAAAATAAGTATTTCTGCTTTGTATACTATATAATTTATCTGTTATACGCGTCATAACCTGGATGCCTATGAGAAAACACCATATTGAAAATGCCATATTGGTAGCCCCGTGGAGGCTGTGAATATAGAAAGTAGAGTAAATGTGCTGTAATTGGTTGTTCCAATGAGAGAAAGAGACAAGCATTTTTCCGTGTCCCGGCAATTATTAAAAGCCAGGGCGAGCATGCTGAAGAACTCTTCAGAAAAAGGAGAACTAAATGGTTCAGCAACATCTCCAGAGCAGATTTGGATGTAAAGATCCATGTTTGCAATTACCATTTTATTATAAACAGTCAGTTCACATGAAAAGCAAATATTTTGTGTCTTGTGTTGTTTATAATAATGAGAAAGCTACTCATTTGAAAGAATTATATTGAAAGCAAAGCACAGACTGAAAATAAGTGTATGTTGTTAGCTAGTTCGGCTGGGTAGAAGCAATGAGTTGAGACCATGCTGAGTGAAGCCCCAACTGTTAGCATGTGCTTCTTTTCTAATGGCACATAATGTGCAGTGGTTTTATGTATTAATATTTATTTTCAAGAACATTCCAGAATTTCTGAAGGTATCTCTGCTGTGCGAGGGGAATACTATGAAAGTAATTAGAGAGAGCTACTGCACTAAATTTACACTAAATTTCATAATATTATGGACTATTTTTTTAATTGGAAATTGTGCTGCTAGAATCATTTGGTTATTTTTGTATGACAGATATAATTAGCTAATAGATTAAAAAAATAAATCAACTTATATTACTTGGAAGTTACATATGTACTGAGCCTAGACTAAGCCTCGGAGGAAACCCATGCAAGCACACAGAGAACATGGAAGCTGCACACCGAAATGCCCCTGCCTGTCACAGGGCTCGAACCCAGGAGTGCTAACCACTATAACAACATGCCACCCACTTATATGACTATTTACTTTGACTTTTAAACAACAGTCATCTCATCAAAAACATTTCATCTTGTTTCACTTTATAAATTCACTGAAATCTGCTGTAAATAAAAAAAGGAAAAAGGGAAAAAAAAGCAAAATACAATTTACTGTGAATGTTATTTTCCTTTACAGTTTGCAGTTGCACAGTATTCTAGGCAGTGTACGATACACATAAAATTCAACAGCTTTTCAAAATATGAGCAAATATATCAGATCCAGCAGTTTAAGGAAGGTACTTACACCGCTGGCGCTATCAAAAAAGTTGTGTAAGTATCATGAATGCATTTAAAATCCAGAATGTTCTGTATTGCAGTGTAAGTAAGCTGAATGTTTTTAATCAGGTAATTTGTTTTGCACAGGGCAGAATTATTTGCTAGCGAGGCAGGAGCCAGAGAAAATGCTAACCGGGTGTTGGTGGTCATTACTGATGGTGAATCACATGACCGGAATGAACTGGGAACTGCTGCTCAGAATGCAGAGCAGAAGAAAATTATTCGCTATGCTATAGGGGTAAGGAATTAATTACCCAATCCTAGCACTGCTATAAATGCTTATTTAACTGTATTATGCTTTTAAATAATAAATGCCCAACCAGGAACAGAATTACATAGCCATGATCTAGACTGAGCGAAATGTTGGACTGTTTCATTCTGTTAGGTCAATGCGCCTCATTTATTAATGATCTAAAGTTGGCTAAATGTTTTTTTGACCAAATAAAGTGAAAGAATTTCCTCAGAGTCACACAATATTTTATGCCATTAATTTTCTTAGTCATTTAATGATGGGAATGGACCACTATTAAAGGCACATAGTAACTATAAGGTCTTTAGCACCTCATTAGCACATCATGCATTGAATCTTCTGGTGGTGCCGCTGACCAGTTGCAGCCAGAGAATTTTACAGAGGCTCATAAAGTTATGATTATGGACTAAGCAGAGGACAACGTATGAGTCACAACTAAGGGCTCGTATTCAATGGCAAAAAAATAAAAACGGATTCTTTACAAAGTCAAGGCAAGTCAACTTAATTTATACAGCACGTTTAAAACAGCTGAGGTTGACCAAAGTGCTTTACTAAAAGAAGAGAAAGGTGTAACCCAAAATAGTAACCATCTTTTAAAATTAGAATACAATAAAGTTTGGAAAAAATTGCAATTAGTAATCCATCTGTAAAATCCAATGTGTGTCTGTCTGTCTGACTGTCTGCTATAGATTTGAATGTGTCAACATATACACGGACAAAAGCCTTCCTACTTTAATTTCAGGAAGTTAATAAGTGTACCTATTCTACCCTCCAAAACATGATGTGTGTGTGAATTGTACATTTCCAATGTATATTGCCTACCAGCCAACACTCGCTTATACAGAAGTCTTGTAGATGAAGACAATGGTGGCATCTAGCAACAGTAGGTGGAATAAGCTAAATCAGCATTGTTTCATAAATTGGGGGCAGCAACTGCCAAAGCACGATCAATCATGCTTTTGAGCCTGGTTTTAGATACACTAAGGAGGATTTGATTGGCTGACCTAAGATCTCTAGGTGGAGGATAAGTGTGAAGGAGTCCAGATTAAATTGCAGTATTTTTTTCAACTATTTATTTGTGCAGATTGAAGATAATACTGTACATACACTGTAATGCTTACAGTTTTACTCAAAATCATTTAGTGAATAAAATAAACATGGCTGCCAACAAAGTGACAGCTGGTTGGTTAATTAGCTCATTATTCATAATTTTAAGTGTTTATGACAATCTTTTTTAGAAAAAGAAGCTTAAAGCGTAAATCAGTATACATATATATAATATATTGATCAAAAGCCTTATGTTTGTTTATGTTCTTTATTTACATCTAGCTGCATGTGGGGCCTGCTGCATGCTTAGCACTGCATAGACACTTGTCCAAGTGGGTTTTTGGCTTTGGAAAAAGTATAAAATAAACTTCTTGTAGCCTTTCAGGATACCTTTAATAAAAACTGCACATTCGTCTAGTGCATCTAAGAACCATTAAAGTAGCAGTGACAAGCTCTCTATGATATACAGTGTCTGTATCAGCCTGCATGTGCTTGTGGAGTGGTGTGGCTCCATCACTGCAGAAGGCAGGACAAAATAAGGTGTCTTTATTGGTTAAAATTCTATGTGTGATTGACAGCAGGGAAAGGCCCATTAATAAACCCAGCAAAGTATTTAAAAGCACAGTCCAGGCTCCAATTTAAGTTGGTGTCATCAAAACACGAAACTGAAAAAAAACGAAAAAACTCCATCATCAAAACACGAAACTGACTGCATTTTATGCAGATCTCTGCAGATACTTCACTGGAATAAATTTTTGATGTCTAGATTCTTAAATGAGTCCACTTTTTTTTATGAGAACCATATTGTAAATATCTTTAAAAGATGCTCATGTACCATTATATTAATATTAGTTTATAATAGCAATTTAAACGTTTTAAAGCCATTAAACTGTACAACTCCTGTATATAGCAATAACATCCACTGTCATACATTTGTATTTTGCACTTCATTTACATTTTACTGTTTATCATATTGATAATACTGTACATATTAATCACTGACAGGATTCATTCTGCATGTTTATATAGATATAGATTTATACAGAAGATAGTAACTTCAAATTTTAGACTTATTATATATATATTATATATATAGACATTTGCAATTTTTCTTTTATCTTTATCTTATGTTTTCACTGCTTGGTATGGAGCAACTGTGTGCACACAGTTTCCTCCAGGATCAATAAAGTATTCTGATTCTGATTCTGAATATATGCTCTGATTTGTATTTCACTAGGTTGGTAGGGCCTTTAACAACCCATCAGCAGAGGACGAGTTGAAAACTATTGCATCGGATCCAGATGATAAACATGTATTTAAAGTGACTGACTTTTCTGTATTGAAGGAAATTCGAGACACTTTGGAAGAGAATATCATTGCAATAGAGGGTATATAAGTACATTTTTCATGGGTACAATTTCATTGTCACTATTGCCTTCTGATCCATAATGTGAGGGCTCAAAATTCATTAGAGCTCCAAAAAAACTAAATCACAGTTTTTCCTGAGCGTTCACAATTACTGGCATTCTTGATATTATCACTAATGTATATGATTTTTTTAGGAACACAGACTTCAGGAGAATCCACCAGAATGGAATTTGCACAGGATGGCTTCAATGCAGACCTAATTTCAAATGTAAGTTACGTATTACATTTTTATTTTTAACCAGCATATATTGTCTTTGATTGCATTGCTTATTTTTGACTTTTAACTAAGTAGACACCTATAAAAACACCACTCTGCATAATGTTTAAAGTATCAGTTCAGATATATTTACAACCCCAAATCAGAAAAAGTATATATATA
>JAQMYF010000021.1:20396557-20409562 GCA_030014195.1 Neosilurus mollespiculum
CCAAAACTTCACTTTTACTACTTAAATGTTCAGGTTTGAGGGTTTGTTAACATTTTGGATTGACCAAGAACACTGTACAATAACAATTAATCCTCAAAAATACTACTTGCCTAATAATTGTGCACACAGTGTAGATTACACACAGGTGGACTTAATTGTGCTTTTCAGATTTTTATTTGTTAAAAAAAAAAAAATGTAAACATGTTTCATGTGCCACTTTGTGTTGTTGTTCACATAAAATCCCAATAAAATATATGTATGTTTGTGGTTGCAACGTGACAAAATGTGGACAAGTTCAAGGAGTATGAATACTTTTGAAAGCCACTGCATGTGATCCTATCAAATAATTTTTCCTCAATAAATAAATAATCAAGCATAATGTTTTTGTCATAAAAATGTCATATATATTCAGAAATAAAATGTTTTTTTAAGGGTTCACAAACTTTAAAGCACCAATGAACCGTTTTTGTAATTAAACCCTACATATACTAGTGGGTGCATGGAGGCCCAGTGGTTAGCACTCTCGTCTCTCGTCAAGGTTGAAAGTTTGAATCTTGGCCAAGGCCGTTCAGTATAGAGTTTGCATGTTTTCCGAATGTTTCTGTGGATTTCCTTCAGATGTATTGGTTTCCTTTCACAGTCCAAAGACATGTACACTTGCTTAATTGCCAATTAAAAATTGGGTGTCTGTGTTAGCCCTTCAGTAGACCCCAATTCTTGCCCAATGTAAGCTAGGCTTAGCTACAGCTTTCCCCACAACCCTACTGGATAGCTGGTAAAGATATAGAATGGATGATTAGTTTACTAAAATAGTTATTTAATGGAGAAAATTGAAATGCTGAAATTAAAATAAATACACTGGAAGTCACATGACAGTCTCAAGTGTTAAAGTGCTGTTGCATCACTCTTTTTAAGTAGAGATTAAGTGAGGGAGCCAATAACATTAGTTATGGCCAGTTTGGATAATGTACAGAAACGATTCATGTCCAAATGTTAACTAATTAGGTATTAGTACAGAAAAATATTATTCACTATCCGCTGCACCACTGTGCCAGCCTTAGCTTCTAGTAGCTATAGAAAATTTTAATAATACATTTTTCAGTGCTTGAGAATTCAACACACTAATAGACCCCATTGTGCCAAATTTTATATTAAAAGAATCATCTCTAATATTAAAAGAATCATCAATCAGTTTCTGAAATCACTTGCCAGACTGACTTGTTCTTGTAACTGCAGATTAATACCCAGGTGGAGGTGTATGAGGAGAAATTTCCACTTAAGGAGACAATTGGAGGTGTTGTAGGAGGGCTTGTGCTTTTGGCTCTTATTGCTGCTGGCCTCTACAAGGTCAGTACAAATATCATCATTTTTTATGGAACCAAAAATGTTCTAAAAACAGATGTTTTTGGCTCTGCAGTGTTTTTGCCTTACATTTCTTTAACGTCTAGGCTGGGTTCTTCAAAAGCAACTATAAGAAGATGCTGGAGGAAGCAAGAGCACGGGCTCAGGCAACTGAATCCAACTAACTTCAACTTGTATTTGGACAAAAAAAATGCTTTTTGGTAATCAAGTGGAAATTTTCAGGAGAAAAAAATTGTTTTAAGCATTAACTTTCTTTAATAGTGGCTGCAGCTTATAGTGTTCAAGCAAGCTTATAATACACAATCAAGTATAAATATTGGAATGCATTTTTTACACCAACACGTACATTTGATTATTATTTGCTGTACTGTAACTAAGCAATTTCTGTTTTCAAAATGTAAACTGCTGCTTTGAGATTAGATTTTATTTGCATATTACATTATAGGTAAACTCCTATTTGCTTAAAAAGTAAAACATATTTTAGTCTGTTTTGATCTCTTTGTAATATTGCTGGAGTTTTTTTTATTATTTTTTTTTATGCTAATGGAACTCAATGAATATAAAAAGTTTACACACCCTTTTAAAAATTCCAGGTTTTCTGATATGAGAGAGAGAGAGAGAGAGAGAGAGAGAGAGAACAAGATAAATAATTTCAGAACGTCTTCAACATGTGAGCTGTACAGTTTAATAAAAAAAACTGAAATCTTTAAGGGAGAAATAAAAAATACAAAACAGATATCAGAGATGATGAAACCCCTCAGCAGTTCTTGATTTATAAGATCAAGGTCATTTTAACAAGATCAAAGGTCAAACAAAGACAATAATCTGTCCAGCCGTGCTTGCAAAATAACTTAAGAGTTAGAGTTTACAATGTCAACGTCATTGTGACAAGATCAAAGGATAAACAGACCCACCCACACTTTTACATCCCAATGGATATGCATGCAGAATTTCAGGATGATTCGATTAGCAGTTCTTAAGAGCCCAGACAGACTTTAAATGTGGACACAGGACAATACCCCTACAACCTAATGGCTGAGGGGTAAAAACTAAAATATTGTGGTTGCACAAATGTGCACACCCTCTTATAATTGGGGCTGTAGCTGTGTTCACAATTAACAATTACATTTAATCTCATTTTAATTGCCACCATATTAAAGTGACTCTGATCTTTTTACCTTTTTCACCCAAATCAATTTCAGCTGTTCTATTAGAAATTTCCTGACACTAATTTAGTTGCAAAAGCCATGGTCCACAAAGGGCTTACAAAGCATCAAAGTGATCTCACCATTGAATACTATCAGTCAGGAGAGGGGTACACAACATTTCCCAGGCATAAGATACATCATGAAACACAGTGAAGACAGTCATTAACAACAAAGAAAATGTGGCACAATACAAAGAACTGGACATCCCTCTAAAGCTACATAAAAGACAAAAAGGTCCATGAGGTTGTTGAGGGACCTATTGCAACAATAAAGGAGCAACTGGATTTTTTGGCAAGTACTGGCTGTGTTCTCATATATTTTAGGTATGCGAACAAAAATTCTAAATTATACCAAGCATAAATAATACAGATGGAAAGAACTTCTCTTGAAACTTCTCATATGGTTATTATAAAATAATTGAAAGCTGTGTTTGTAATCTAACTAGTTTGCACAGAATACATGACTGAACTCAATCATCACATGATGGTGTTTTTCCTTAAATTTTGGGCTGCCACTGCTGTTTGACAGTGGCAATGGCGAAATACCACTAGTCATTCCTTGTTACATATACCTTCTAAATGTCAGATTTTGATTAAATTTGATAAGCAGGAAAAAAATATTTATATTTCCACACACTTTTTATGTAAGTCCAATGCGTTAATCAGCTGAGTTTTACTGTGAAGCAGATAAAAAGCTGTGTGTTAGAGTCTACATATGTATATTCTCAGAAAGAAAAACATACAAAACTGACATAAAGTTTAGAAAAAACCTACATTAATTCTCCCAGAACCATATGAGAAAATGTTTTACGGTCTGATGAGAGCAATCTTGTACTCTTTTGGTCATAACTCCTATATGTTTAGTGCAAAAACGAGATTGCACTTTATTATTTACTTTTTAAAATGAGTAATGATTCATTAATTTATTTATTCAATCATTTTTTTAGCTGCTTATTCCTAATTATGTTTGTGGGGAGGCTGGCACCCATCTCAGGTGACTCTGGGCGAGGGCAGGGTACACCCTAGACAGCTCACCAGGCTATTTCAGGGCCAACACATACATAACCATCCACATTCACACTTAGCGATGTTATGGAACAGCCAATTAGCCTATTGTGCATGTTTTTGAAGGAAACCCGGAGGAAACCCGGAGGAAACCCACGCAAGCATGGGAGGAACATGCACACAAACACCCGAGCCCATAAATCAAATCCAGACCTTCTTAAAGTGATGCGAACG
This sequence comes from Neosilurus mollespiculum, assembly GCA_030014195.1. Lineage (NCBI taxonomy): Eukaryota > Metazoa > Chordata > Actinopteri > Siluriformes > Plotosidae > Neosilurus > Neosilurus mollespiculum. Next base: position 20,400,366 of record JAQMYF010000021.1, read on the forward strand.
TGCTAATCGCTGCGACACCGTGCAACCAATAAGTAATAATTCATTAATTTATGTATTAACATTACATAAATATTGCATTTTAATGACGGTGGTGTGCAGACTTCTTGTATCCACTGTATAATTTTGTTGCATTGTTTAGACATGTAAAAAAATTCCAGTTTAATGTGTATTAATGGAAATTCAAGATAAATATTCTATTTGAACGGATAACATATAAGCCTTGTAATCAGTAATACAGCGTGTGTACTTTTATTATATATAAAGCATTCACCTTTAAATAATTCTCCAATCTAAAGTCAGTCACTGCAAGTAGTCCAAAGTTGTTCAGTTTGTTACATCTATATTAACTGTAATAAAATGTAATTAGGCAGCAGTTTGTACAGATTCAACAATCTGATGATGTCTTTTAAAATCAGGTAAAAGCAATTTAATAGTTTTCATGCAAGCTTATCATATTCATTCATCATCTTCCGCTTGTTCCGGGGTCGGGTCGCAGGGGCAGCAGCCTAAGCAGTGATTTCCAGACGTCCCTTTCCCCAGCTTTTCCGGGGGGACATGCCCACTCATTCGTGAATGAGTTGGTTTATTGAGATAGCTCCTCATGGTGAAATACTTCCTATATTTATCAATAAACATATGCAGTGCTCATTTAACAATTCTTTAAATGTTTTGAAAGATGTGATGTTAGCCCAAAGATTATATGATAGAACAAAATGTCATTTTTGTTATTTATCACCACAAAATAACTGAAATTATTTGAAAGGTTTGACACCAGGACGCATGGTGGTATAGTGGTTAGCATATGCACATCACAGCAAGAAGGTTGTCAGTTTGAGTCACAGGCACGAGCGTGTCAGTGTGGAGTTTGCATGTTCTCCCATGCCTGCGTGGGTTTCCTCTGGTTACTACAGTTTCCTCCCACAGTAGGCTAATTGGCTGTTCCAAATTGCCCCTAGGTGTGAGTGGGAGTGTCAATGGTTGTGTGTCTCTTGGCTCTGCGATGGTCTGGCAAGCTATTCAGTCTGTACCCTGCCTTCACCCAGTGTCAGCTGAGATAGGCACCAGCCTCCCATCGACCCTGATAGGATTAAGCGGTTCAAAAAATAAGTGAGTAAGTGAGGTTTGACATCTACACTATATAAAAAGATCAAGTATACTGAACAAAAATATAATTTAAAAAATATATATTTTTAGACAATATGGAAGTATTTCAACAAAACAATTATTTTATTCTTGCCTAAATATTGATCAAAAAGAAATATGACTAACAATTTTCATTTCACAATTCATGAGTGATCATAGCCCAAAAACCAACTAGGGGTCAGTGGGCAAAGTTCACAGCACTCAGTACCGAGTGTGTCCACCATCTGCATCACGTAAATTGGCACATCTCTAACACATAGAGTTAACGAGATGATCAAGAGTGGCCTGTGGAATGTTGTCCCATTCCTCCTGCAGCACAACTGCAGAACATTCCAAAGGTGTTCAGTTGGTGACATATTGGGTGAATATGCTGGCCAATTGAGAACATCAACATCCTCGTCATCAAGAAACACTGAGCAGATCCGGGCAGTGTTTTTTTACAGCTAAATGGACACAAATTCCCACACACACTTCAAATTCTAGTTAAAGACCCTGCCTGAAGAGTAAAAGCATATATGTTATGTTATCAGTCAGCTCACATTATCAGTTTAGTTTGTAAAGTTTATGACTAGTAATATGAAAGATATGGTTTCCTTAAAATATACTTCCTGCTATATTAAACCACCGCAATATTATCACTCAGTTCTGGGACCACAGCATGACACTGTTGATATAATTCCCCTTTGTGACCATAAATACATAAAGATTTAAAGCATTAGAGCATTTTAAGCATTTATTTCTTTAATAGATTTAGCTCATCAAAATCAAAAAATATATAATGCATTAGAACATCTATCTATCTATCTATCTAGCTATCTATCTATCTAGTTATATACGGCTTGATGATGTACTGACTGCAGTAGAGAACAGGAAGTGAGGCACTTAGTAGCACTGGCTTCAGAGTTGTGAAAAATTCTATGTGACAGACATTACATCTGATTCATTAACATGCCTTACAGATAAGAAGGCATTTTAATTTTGATTTTATTTTACTGATTTGCTTTGGAAAAGATGGAATTATCCAATTATTGATGATTTTACATCTAGTTTACACTCTTTCATGAAGTTTAAAACATTTTAGGAAATCTGAGAAAACTGTTTCCACTGATTCCTCTACATGCCAGACCTTCCTTGAGGTACATGTAATAAGAACATACGTCAAACCCGCAAACCAATCCTAAAAATCACACAAACAACAAAACAACATAATTGAAGTCCATGGACTATTGATAGGCATCTGCAGTGAGTCAAAGACAAGAAACCTCACATCCCACTGTTTCAGAATTCATGGTACATGTAGACGGCTAGAGCACTTCATCTGGTATTGTAAAGTTGGGTGTTTTATTATTATAATTGTGTTTTTCGGAATCTGTAACTGAGAATAATTTTGCCTGGTCATGTCCCATTATTCATGGAATTGCCCTATGGTGTATGTATGTCTGTTAAAATATTTTGGGCTTACAGACACTTTGGGACCTTAACATTCCTCACTTCCAATTGGAATCAAGAGGCAGGGAACATTACAAGTAAAGGGGGGCAAAACAAAATACAACTTTGGAAGTATTTCACAGCAGTTTACAGCTAATAAGTCTTGGTGATGTAGCAGTAAATTTAAATAGAAATTATGGTAGGATCTGGAAATTAAGAAGACATGAAGAACAGCAACATACAAAGATGAATTTGATGAGCAAGAGTGGTGCTTAGCAGTGACGGCCACCCCGTGACACTAAAACGATTAAGCGGTACGGCAAGTGAATGAGTGCCTTACATGATTAATATCATTATGCATTTCCATTATTATTAGAAATTTAAAATGCCAGACTTATGTAAGTGAAGTCCCTACACCAGGGGTTTTCAAATCTGAGAAAATGTCCCTAAATGGACATTATGAATTTTCTTTGAACTCTCGCACAAAACACTATATTCTTAAATTTCAATTTCAGATTTATAATACAAATGCCCAACTCTGATTTGAGGGAATTAACAGTCTTAAACTTCATAGACAGGTACCAAATAGTTGATAATACATCATTAGACTTTACTGGTTCAGATTCAACCAGGTTGCATTTTGTGTTCTCAACCCACAAAATGGATTTGATTTACAGCTCAACAAAACACATTTAGTACTGCACTACCTCTTTACACACAGTGTGCACTTAAGCTGGTGCAGTTTGTTAAAAAAAAAAAAAAAAAAAAAAAAAAAAGGTTGTGAAGATCCATGTAGAATCAAATGGATCTGCATTTCATTTGAACACTTTCAATGGAATAGATATGAGAAAAATCACATCAGTTTCTGATGAGTAAATAAAATACCCCAATGTTCTCTAGTTTGACCTACAAATAGCTTTAATTTAATTAAGACATATACTGTACAATAATTATATGGTTACCTTTTTAAAAAAGCTTTTATTCAAAAAGGCGAATAGCTTTTAAGTAAACACATTACTCACTACCATGCTTTTGTGTAACGGTCTGATCATCGTATTCTTATATGGTGGCATTGTTTCAGCAAATAGGATCAGTTATAAAATAAAAATGTAAAACTTTTATGCCACTGTATTTGCATTTGTACTAATCTAAAAACAATTGTAATCCAACATCCCTCCTGATTCTTTGTGTCATTTACTAAGGCTATGTACACACTGCAGCCAAAGTCTGATTATTTCACAAATCCAATTAGAATATGATCCTCCTTACTACCTGTTCACATCACTTAATACAAGTGATCATATCCAAACTGTGTCCACGCTGACACTCTCAAAGCCACATCAGTTGCTGTAGTAATACATACGTCAATACACCTAGAACTTATGTAAACAAACCAAAATCAAAGGGTAGTTAACTGGGTTGACAAGAATGTATCAGCTACTGAGGAGGCTCAGCTGTGCAGATTTTCATGCTGTTTGCACTGCCAGCATTACAGGGCACAATAAATTGCAAATCACACTCTGCTCACGGGCGATTTGCACTTTGAATCCAAACTTTTCATCACCCTGGATGCTACGTCGTTCTCGCGTTGTGAGTGACACAAGACACTTTGAAATCCTATTTAAGCACTCAGACCGTTCAGGCTGAGTTGTTTTTTCACTGTTCACACTTTCAAAAATCCCTGTGGATCTGGATATGCCAAAAAAATCTGATTTATACTGACAGTCTGAACATAGCCAAAGAAAAACACACACGTACAGAGACATAGAGAGAGAGAGAGAGAGAGAGAGAGAGAGAGAGAGAGAAATCATTTTGTCTTCTTCTTCTGCTTTCCCTCGAGACCTGTCCTTCTCTTCAGGTTGGTGTAGAGGAGTGCAAAGTTGATAATGTACGTTGACACACACACCATACAAAAATCACCCAGCACCAGTACTAGAATACAGGCTAGATAGATGGACCCAGCTACAGACACCCAGGATGTCATAACCAAGAAATGTCCTGCTGTAGTGGACACCATTTGGCCTGCAAAAGTGAAAACAAATTAAGTTCTGTTTAGTTTACCAACCATGCTTCATGGTTTGTTATTGCATTTTAAAATAAGTTCTACAGAGATTATTGATTGCTAAAAGCTAATGATACATAGCTTCTGACCCTCTGTAGTTAATGCAGTAATCTAGATGATTTTATAAAAATTTGGGAGCATATGGACATAACGACCCACCTAGGCCTAGCTGCAGTGTGTAAAAGATGATGCCCAACACACTGTTGGGTTGGTTCAGAAGGCTGTCCTTTCCGGCGAAGAGCTGAACGAGTCCAAATCCACGTCCCCACCTGGCAAAAATGCATCAAGCTATCAATATTGAAGAGTAGCTAACTATACAAGTAGAAAGGCTACTACCTTACCTACATTTTAATAATGGGGATTAGTTCAGCTAGTTTTGTAAAGATATGGCTCGAGCCCAAGGAGTGGTGTAGCATAACATAACCACATAGATAGTTACTTATAGTAAGTATCTGAACTAAGATTAGTGAAGTAAATGCTCTCTACATCTGTTGTTTTCTGAGCATTGTGGGTTTAAGCCAGTGTTACATACTGCAAATTGACCTATGTAACAGTGCCTTAATTATTTTTCATCTTGCGCTGCAAAATTGTCCCCGGGGACATCTAGCACAGAGATTAATTTGTTACAAGTTGACTGTGTAACACTGGCTTTACAGGTGAGTATTTAACTCTTTTATACAAAGTAACTCACAAACAGAACAGTAAAATATCTTCCTTATAGCATCGCCTGTACAAAGCATGTGATTTTTATTGTGTAGCTTCCCAGAAAAATGAAAGTATCACTTCATTGTTGTTATCTACTTTTACAAAAATGTTGTATATTATAGCAAGATATTTAACAAACGGCAGTTTGTCTGTACTTCAGGCATTTCAAATCATACAACACCAGAAGAAAACCAGAGGATGCAAGTGCAAAAAAAAAAGGTTTCATATAAGCAGATAATTTTTAATCAGTAGACAATGGCAATAACAGGGACAGTCATAAAGTCAAGCAATTCATAAAGTTTCAGAGACAAATTCAGGAAGCAGGATCAAGCAAACAAAGTAGTCAGTGTACACATAAACACAATATCAGAGGTTAGATCAAAGTCCAGTATACATAAACACAATATCCGAGGTAAAGGCAAAGTCTGTAAACGTGGGAACAAAATGGGTCATAGATTCAGGAATGAACACTTAGTAATGACGTTACTGGAAAAAGCCAAAATTCTAGAAATGGGGTGAAAAAATGTATCACAATTCTTTTGTACGGCGAATAATATACCGCCACACTGGGTCCAAATTAAATTTTTTTACTCATTTTTAATTTTTAGATTTTAATCATAAACGTATATCAAGGAGACAGGACACAATCAAATTTCGGTATGCCGGTTTGGCCGCCATATTACCTCGGAGTAGTAGCAGCAAAACGCCAGACAGGTGCACTGCGTTTGGGTGCAACAACGAGAGAAACAAAACAACGAGAGAAACAAAACAATGAGAGAACGTGGAATAACATTTCACAGGTAATATTTCACACTTTGCCGTAATTTTAGGCGATTGATAATTTGAAAATTGATCATTTATCAACTAATATAAGCTGGGAATCAGAGAACTGGAGCTGTAATCAGCGGTTACGCCTGACATGGCCAAGGTTATGATTTCTGGTCCATTTTCATAACCGATGATAACCCTTCTTCGGGCACAGTCACTATACATCTGGGCGCTGAAAGAGCCATACGGCAGCTCAGGAACGTGCGTTCTGTTTGTGCTATTTGTTCAAAAACCAGACCATGTACATGTTGAAGGCACAGTATAGTACATGTGATCCCTTCACTTTGGGACAGCACATTGTCAATAGTCAAGATGGTATTGACAATCATTTTTGTTTTTTTTAATATTTTTTACATTTTTTGTGAAACTGTATGTTCACTTAGAGCTGTTCATAGCTGTTATTTTTATGTTACTGTGTTCTTTGTTCTCAAAATAACATGAAAAATGCTGTCAACATTTCCTTGCTTTATTTGAATTATTAACTACAACTTTTTCCTAACAAAACACAGTGGGGCTTCCTCTTTGTTTACATATGGCCAAGGCTTCCCCGCTCTGAGCCAAAATGGTGGCCGAATTTGCATACAGCACTACATAGCGGAAAGCGAACATGCCGTTCTCCGTAAGTCTATTCCTATGGTTATAATTCACAGTTGTGTAATGTTGCCGTTCCTCTGTAGTCCTACAGGTGGCACATTCTAAGTTATTCAGACGTTGACAGCCACCACAGCACCCCATGTGGTAGGAGCAAATTATTTGCTAACATAGTATATAAAAAAAACAACTTTTTGCATGGTTCAAGGTTTTAAAACTGCAACAAAAAAAGCAAGAAAAAACATGTAATAATGAGTCCAGATGTTTGTGGAATCGCAATATTCACAGATTCACTATACACATCGAAATGGCACCTATGTATTGTGATAATACTGTGTCGGGTGTTCCGTGGTGATTTCTGAAATATTGAGTGTAACTGAATAAATGGAAGTCAGGTGCGCTAGCTGTCAAGTGATCTGTCTGGTACAAGTGAACTGTATTTCTGTTGTAGTGGGACATGGTTGAGATGCAGTTTGTGGCACACTTAAAGATAAAATGGACGTATGACTAAAGCAGTTGTATTCCAAGGTCGGGGGTTCAAGCCCCACTGTCGACGGGTTATCACCGCTGTCCCCGCCAGTGCAGCTAACTGGGTTATCAAATGCCGGCCATGTCTCTCACTGTCTATGGTGAGAGGCATGTAAAAGAACCATTGCTGATTTTCGTCAAGAGTAGGCTGCATGTGTTCCTGCCCTGCGATGAACTGGCGAGATGTCCAGGGTGTACTCTGCCCTCGATCAGAGTTGGCTGAGATGGGCGCCAGCCTCCCCACGACCCTAATTAGGATTAAGCGCTTCAGAAAATGAATAAATGATAGATGCAGTTGTTTTTAATTTTTTTCACAAATCCCTTATATTGTAAGATAAATTTCATGGACTCGTTACTCAAGGGAGCACGATTATAGTTTGGCCAGTATTGGAGGAAAAAAAAAAACACTGCTTTTTATTTACTCTTTTATTTGCCAAATTGATTGCTTTATCCTTTATTATTGATGTAGGGAGGCCGGAGCCTATCTCAGCCAACTGTCGGTGAAGGCAGGGTACACCCTGAAGAGCAGTCTATAACACACACACACACACACACACACACACACACACGATAAAACTAATTTCTTCTGTAGCATGCTATGTTATGCAAAGTTGAGTTGTGACGTCAGCTGGCGTCCTTCTGGCTCCTTTCCCCTGAACAGATTGGCCAGCATGCCTGCGTGGATGGGAACTGTTAGACGTGGCATGAGAGGAGAAGTTTTCCCGAATTTTTGCGTCGTTCGGGAACCTGGAGGCTTCAAATTAAAGTATGAAAAAAAAACACTGATATTTAATTTACCTGGAGGTGAAAACCTTTGAGCAGCTCACGGACTCAGCGAGGTCGCACATAGCTCGGTAATTCGGGTCGTGTTCACGGGACAGCTCCACATGAAGAGCATAAACCGACAGGACGAACCCCAGGACACACAGCGCGCCCCGGACCCACCTTTCCCATCGCGGCACACCGGCGGGGGATTTACTAGAAGACATGGCAGCACAAACATGCAGATTTATCCCAAATAAAAACTATTACTAGACGTTATTCCGAGCTCATGCGCACTGCAGTCATTGAAGAAAAGTAAACCTCTCTGCTACGTGGAAAAATCTGGAGCTCGCTCTGTGATTGGAGGTGTGTCAGAGCCGCCACGTCTTCTGATTGGTCGCCTGGATAGACGTTATGTTATTATTATGTCATGTCATGTCATTTTCTGAACCGCTTATTCCTAATTAGGGTCGCGGGGAGGCTGGCGCCCATCTCAGCCAACTCTGGGCGAGGGCAGAGTACACCCCAGACAGCTCGCCAGGCCATCGCAGTGTTATTATTATAATAATTAATAAATTCCGTTGTTTGTATTTTCTAGTCAGTAGTTTCTTCACATTGTAGCCTGAAATAATTTCAAATACACGCTTTAAAAACATGTTTTTGCTTCAACATTGAGTCTTAATTTTCTTTAAATCACTTTAAATACTCTAAAATCAAAGCAGAGCCCCTGGTAAATATCCAGAACCACTGTAGAGGAAGTACACAACAGGTGAAAGTAGACTTTAGTTTTGTAACAAGTCAAATTAATTTGTATTTGTTGACCTGTTGCTGCACAAACACTGTAATAAAACCTCTGAAGGTAAAGTCTATTGGGTTTTACACCCGAGCCCATTGGCTCATCAGGCCAGAGCTTATCCCAGGTTTCCTTAGCATGAAGCAACTAGGGGTTCAACTCCTTCTGTATGGGACACTAGTCCATTGCAGTTTACCTTCCCAGTACTGGTACCTATTTATACTGCTGGGTGGACAGAGGCACACTAGTGGTTAATACCTTGCCCAGGGGTCTTATCACGGTGTGTGTATATATATATATATATATATATATATATATATATATATATATATATATGTGTGTGTGTGTGTGTGTGTG
>JAQMYF010000021.1:20411029-20421506 GCA_030014195.1 Neosilurus mollespiculum
TGTGTGTGTGTGTGTGAGAGAGAGAGAGAGAGAGAGAGAGAGTGTGTGTGTGTGTGTGTGTGTGTGTGTGTGTGTGTTCATAGATTTTGGGGTTACAACCGAAAAACCCTTTGACATTTTTATCTTGAATAGATCTCAGAAACCTTAATATAGCATAGGTGCAGTTTAATTTGAATGGAATATAAAGATACTACAGTCAGTTCATATGTATGTGAACAGTACACAATTTACATATTTGCCTTTGTATGTCACCATGATTTAAAATGAAGCAATGAAAATATAACGAAAGTATCGATGTTCAGCTTTTAAGGCATTTAACAACAATATTGAATTATGTGTAATGGGAATTTATTTACACAGGCTAAAAAATTATTGGAAAAAAATAACATTCTTATAAATATAAGCATCATTTTAAATATTTGGATGCAAATTCTTTCCAGTGACTGACTAAATTCTTCAGTCAGTGATTGCCTGGAGTCTGGAACCCATGGACCTCACCAAATGGAATTTCCTCATTGAGCTGTCTTGCCTCTACTGTAGCTGCCTTCATTTGTTGTATGTTTGTGGGTTTTTCTGGCAAAATATTTTTTCTTCAGCAAGTGAAAGCATGCTCCATTGGATAGACTGTATTGGCCATTTAAGTACGAGCAATTACATCACCTTAAACAGTTCTTGAATTGTTTTTAAGGTATGTTTTGCCTCCTATCAGTTTTGTCGTATTTGACTGAATCTGAGCAGAAAGTATAGCTCTGTAATATACCTCTGAGTTCATCCTGCTAATTCTATAAGCAGTCGTATCAACAGTAAATACCAGTGACCAGTAAATGTTAGTAGTGGCTTGAATCTTAAAGTAAACTCTCTGTATTTACATTGAGGAGGACATCTTTTGGACATAGGGCAGTGATGGTTTAAGGTGATGGGTTACTGATCCGAAGGTCAGCAGTTCAATCCCCTCTATCACCACTGTTGGGCCCTTGAGCAAGGCCCTTAACCCTCAATTCCTCAGTTGTATAAAATGATAATTGTAAGTTGCTCTGGATAAGAGGGTCTGCCAAATGCTGTAAATGTAGACAATGATAAGCCAACCTCCTTGAGACTGTTCTTGACTTCGCTAATTATTGTAAATGGCTTTTTCTTCACAAACTAAAGAATTCTACGATCATCCATTTTAGTTGTTTTCAATGGTTTTCCAGGTCTTTTGGTATTGGTTTGCTTGCCAGTGAATACCTCCAGATGTTACCGTTGTTGATTTAGCCCATCCTAAAGTTATACAGTGTGTCTGATAGGACTGTTTCGTGTTATTTAACCTAATATTGTTCTTCTTCACTTGCAACGACACCTATTTGGACATCATATTGAGAGCTCACATGAACAGTTGGCAAATAAAAATTCAACACTTATATTCAACTTGACCTTTTATTGCCTTAGTTTATCCTGAAATAATAATGAAACAAGGCATAATTATGTAACAATGTCTATATGTAACAATGGCTGTAGTTCCTACATGGTTAATGTTATATGTTTGTTAAACTCATGAAATTAAGACATAAATTTTATATTTCAATCACATTTTGCTTCATTTCAGTTCCACTGTGGTGGTGCGCAGAAGCAAAATTGTTGAACTTGTGTCACTCTCCAAATACTTTATAAATAGTAAAACTTTGAATTTTATTAAAACATTAATATGGAGCTTAAGATGTAGCCACAACAGAGATATGTAGATGTGATAAACTGTCTCTTGCTGTCAGTTGAGAGGAATGCATCTAAGTTTTAAACCACTTGGAGGCGCAAGAGGATGACTGACTGACAACAAATTTACAATCGTGGTAACTGGATTAAATTAGTCATGGATGACAGTCGCAGAGTCCTTAAATGTGACACAGGGAATGAATCGGTATGTCACAAATTAGGTCTGAAACAAAATGTTATATGGCTGTGTATGATTGAAGGGCCCAAGTTTTTTACCATACTTAAAACCTAGAGAGTTGGGTCTTGTTGTCAAATGCTTTATCCTATTAGGGTCGTGGAGAGGCTGGAGCCTATCTCAGCCGTCTCTGGGCGAAGGCAGGATACATCCTAAACTGCTGGCCAGTCCATCACAGGGCCAGCACACAACCATTCACAGTCACACCTAGGGGCAATTTGGAGCACCTAGTTGGCCTAATATGTGTACGTCTTTGGAGTGTAGGAGGAAACCAGAGCACCTGGATGAAATGGTGCATGCACACTCCACACCCTTGCCAAGCCAAGCTCAGGACTCAAACCTTTTGTGCTGAGAGGTGGACATGCTAACCACACACTGTATATCAGTCACCTGTTACAGATCACTGATATATGACATCTGTAGATGTGAATTTGTCTAACTTATAATAATTTATAGGCTACTGAATCCTATAGGAATACTGTATATTATAATAGTGTAGAATGTTGTTTAAAATCGGTGACAATACACTTATACATGTCACAATTACAATATCTGTACTGCTGTGTGGAAACATTATGTAGGCTAGTGTGTGTGTGTGTGTGTGTGTGTGTGTGCTCTTTGATCCCAGTGTGTTTACAGTGCGCTATCAGCAGACGAATGGGCGGCGCCCTGTCTCACTTCACTCTGAGTCTATATGTAAACAGTGGAGCAGCTCAGATTTGTCAGTGTGGTGAGGGTTTTAGATAACCACAGCTTCTCACACCGTGTTTAATATACGACCCCGATACCTGAACGCCCATCATACAGCACGGAAAAAGAGGTCTTGGCTTCTGAAAAACGTTTCCACGCGACTCAGTTCAGGTCGGCAGACAATGGTTCTATTCAATAGCGAAAGGTTCCCGCCTCGTAGAGTCTATTGGCCGCTGCATGCATACGTCAAACCCCATTGGACAACCGCGCTGTCAATCAGGCACAACACGGAAGAGTAGACGGAAGTAAAAGAGGTTGGAGATAGACAGACCAGAGAAAAGCAGCCATGCTTTGACAGAAACGGTCACAGGATCATCATTATCCTGATAATTATAAGGTAAAAATATGTATGTATTTTTATTTAAGACATTTTTTTTAATTGACACATGATGGTTGTTATAAGCTCGAATTGAAAGGTAATGCTGGTTGGTGATGTTTTGGGACATCACGCCCCTGTGCTGAAGAGAAGAGTCAGTGGTCGTTTTGCCTCATAAATCCTAATACATCCTATAAAACGTGTTTTTCTTTAGTATCACTGCTGTTTTCCCCTTAATGCAATGTTATTTTCACCCTAGCTTTATTAGGTAATAAGATCACGTGATCTTACAATATAATTTATAGTGGTCTTGGAATTAAAGTGGTGGTGGGGGACTCAAAGTTTAATATAAGGCAAATTGTTTTTTTTCCCCTCCCTTTAGGTTTTTACTATGAATCTGACTCTTAATTAACTAAAGGCCTAAGAAAAAAATGTATATATTTATTTACATATGCATATAAGCTAATATTCTCCCAAGATACTGAACTAATATCAATAATTGACAGTATTTTTTAATAATAGTAAAAATCAACAGTAGCTGTCTTATCCGTAGTTTATTTTTGTTTCCTTGTCTTTTGGTTATTGTCTAATTAAACATTGACGTGGTTATTCAGTAACACACAGGTGTCCATGCAGCCACAGTATACTTGTTCGTATGCTGCACACACAGTACATGATACCACTGAGAAATGATGTTTCTTGTAAATAGCACGCATGTCCATATATGGTACATGTTTATTCAGTGCTTCTTGCATTTTAAAGGTCCAAGATGTCATCCTGTGAAGTTGAGAAATCAAACGCCAACAGTAAGACGGAGAGTAATGGTGACAAGAATCAACAGGTGCCTGAGGCGGAACAACACTCCCAGTCTGAAAACGATGTGTCGACCAGTGCAGATGCAAGCACTGTGGCTGCGAAGAACCTGGCATTTCTTAAAGCCCATTCCTTAGATGTGAAATTCGAGGTTGGTGAAGAATATGATATCATTGAGACCATTGGTACGGGTGCTTATGGCGTTGTATCATCTGCCAGGAGACGGGATAACGGTAGGTAGTCCAAATGTTGTTTGACATTATGTAATAATTTATTCATTCATTAATTTGCCAAATCGCTTAATCCTACTAGGGTCACTGGGAGGCTGGAGCCTATCTTAGCTGACGTTGTGCAAATACGGGGTACACCCTGAACAGCACACTAATCAACACACTTGCACAACTAACCACTATGCCACCATGCCACCCTTATGCTATAATGTTAATGTTAAAATGAAATTAATTGATGCGCTGCCTAAAAGTGAAGCTCCAAAATTGTTTGCATTTATTTTCAGTAAAGAAACAGCCATGATATAACTTAGTATTTTTTCAATGGTATTCGAAAACTTATTTCTCATTGCATGCGTTGGATTGCCTATGTGTGCACGTGAGCATGGACGCAAAATCGAGCCCATGGCTTCATGACATTTGCATAGGTATGGAGCTCCACGGAGGTCTGCTAGAAATACAGTTATTTTATATTTAATTTAATGTGTATTTTTGCACATGAAAAATAATTTTAAATGAAAGAATGTTTTAATGATACTCCAAGTTACTGTTGTACTTTTCCTGTATTCAGGTGTACATATTTTATAAATGCTATAAGATTATTATAAAGTGCTTTTCACATATTAAGGTTGTGATTGCAAGCTACATTTAGAAAATTTACCATACCAAGGTGATAATGTGAGTTAAGTTAGTGATGAATGTATGGTCTACTAATAAATATTCCATGGGTTTTTCATTAATTTTGAACTGATATTATGCAGGGCAACAAGTGGCAATAAAGAAAATCCCGAATGCCTTTGAAGTTGTGATAAATGCCAAACGCACGCTTCGAGAGCTCAAGATCCTAAAACACTTTAAACATGACAACATTATTGCAATTAAAGACATCCTTCAGCCTGTGGTGCCTCCTTCAGCTTTCAAATCTGTGTAAGTGTGAGCAGTCACATGCAATCTGTAGGAAATCATTTGCATAAAGTGTAAAGTGCATTTCTGGCATTGTTGCTGCCTTTAATTTTTAATCTTTGTCTTTTCTTTGCAGGTATGTAGTCCTTGACTTAATGGAGAGTGACTTGCATCAGATCATCCACTCAAGACAACCTCTGACCTCTGAGCACACACGCTACTTTCTGTACCAGCTGTTGCGTGGTCTAAAGTACATCCATTCAGCCAATGTAATCCATCGTGACCTGAAGCCGTCCAACCTGCTGGTGAACGAGAACTGCGAGCTGAAGATTGGGGACTTTGGCATGGCCCGGGGTTTGAGTGCTGCTCATGCTGACGAGTCACGTTCCTTCATGACAGAGTATGTGGCTACACGTTGGTACCGTGCACCAGAGCTCATGCTGTCACTTAACCATTACAGCCTTGCCATTGATCTCTGGTCAGTGGGCTGCATCTTTGCTGAGATGCTGGGTCGGAAGCAACTTTTCCCAGGAAAGCACTATGTGCACCAGCTGCAGCTGATTCTTTCAGTCCTGGGTACCCCACCTGAGAGTGTGGTAGGTGCCATTGGAGCTGAAAGGGTACGTTCTTATGTCCAGAGCTTACCTTCCAGGGCACCTGTGCCACTCAACAGACTGTACCCACAGGCTGAGCCGGTTGCATTAGACCTTCTGTGCGCCATGCTGCGCTTTGACCCTCGCGAACGGATTAGTGTGTGCCAGGCACTAGAACACCCTTATCTTGCTAAGTACCATGACCCAGATGATGAGCCTGTGTGTGTGCCTGCCTTTGATTTTGAGTTTGACCGTCAGCCCATGGGGCGTGAGCAGATCAAGGAGGCCATACTTGCTGAAATTCAGGACTTCCACCAGAAGAAAAAAGGTAGCAGGAAGATTCAGTTTAAACCACTTCAGAGATTAGGTCAAGTGGCAGGAAGCACAGGGAATCATGCCTATCCAATGGTGCCCAGTACTCAAAACCAATCAGATGTCACACACCCTCAGCAACAGAAAGCAATTCAAAATTTGGTCGTATCACAGAGCTCAGTCACAGTGGCCCCTTCATTAAATAAGCAAGATCTTCCACCGGATTTTACCCAGCTTGCCAATTATTTGACACCATTCACAAGAAGTTGTCAAGATGTGGACATGCCCAGTGCAAATTCCGATGGACAGCCAGAGACCATTGATCTTACCACACCAACATCCAGTCAAGGCACTCCACCTTGTGAACCAACTGGAGACAGCACCCAGAGGGAGGACCTTGTTCCTGCAAGTCAAGCTCCTGCTGTACAGACAGTACAAAGCCAAGCTCTCCACAAGCCACCAGCCTCTACAGCACCTTCATCCAATCCTACAAAACCCGGGGCCTGTCTTTCTCTATCTCAGACTCAAGCTCAATCTCTCTCCCAGTCACTCTCTCGTTCACTTGGAAAAGGGGGGAAAGGAACTTCTGGGGAAACCACTCGGAAGGAAGGAGCAATTTCAGAAGATACCAAAGCAGCACTCAGAGCAGCTTTGCTCAAGTCAGCAATAAGGCAAAAGACACGAGGTATGTGCAACCATAAATAAATGATTTTATCCATGTTCCTAAAGGGGAAATTTTATGATATGATTTTTTTATTTATTTTTGTGGGGCTTCCTTTTCCTTTTTGACATGCTTCAATTTTTAAATACCCAAACTTCACTGACTGATGCTGAAATCATAATATTAACTACAATTGTGGTCATAAATTTAAACGATATAACTTCAAAGGTATTCAAAAACTTATTTCTCCTCAAGAAGGAAAACCATTAACTAGCGAGTGCACTGTGTGGGCACGTTAGCACGGATGTGACAACAATATCAAGCTCTAGGCTTCACGACATTTGTATAAGATTGGAGCTTCACTAGAAATACAATTATTATATATTTTTAAAAAATATTAAGTATTTTTGCACATTAAAAATAATTTTAAATAAAAGAATGCTGGTTTTTATATATGATATTCCAAGTTACTGCTATACTTTACATACAGTGATCAGGAACATAAATAATTTTTTGTTGTTATTGTCCGGAATCCCCCAAATCACGAGCTCTGAATGACTGGTGGGGAAACTCCGGAATTCTATGATCAATCACAAAAGCATTTATTTTTCAAGAACAGTGAGAATGAACCTAGTGAATGTGAATTTTACTATCCTGACAAGGGATCTCAAAGAAAATCTTGGCAGCAAAACCTATTGAAAGCAAGATAAAAACAGCTGATGTTGGAAAAACATAAATATATCATTTACTGGCTTAGAGTTGGTCTGGACCATGAAATACCATGACCTCCATCTTGTAAGTGCTGGTCGAGGCTGAAATATTCGTCATGGTATTCCACAATCCGGACCTCCTAGCTAGTTTGTGTTGATAATATTTGGCTTTCTGTGATTTCTTTGTACTGGTTTGCAGGAGCAGAAAGATTGTACAACATAGAACTTTAATAGAAAAGCATTATTTGGTACACATGTTTCACTTTACTTTGGGTTTTAAAAAAGTATGTTAAATTACAAAGGCATGCCAAATTCCTGTTAGTGGTCTTGGTGGATTATACCTCCTGGTACTCATCAGCCCACTCAAGCCTGGACATTTGCTTAAAGACACCTTGATTAAAATGTTGTGTTACTGTGGACAATCAAGTTTCAGTTTTATCCCCTTTAATGCATAAAGTACACAACATGTACTAAGATATACGTTGCTGATAACTTAGAATGCCCTGAGTGTCCAAATAATTTTGGAACATCTCACCTGATTTCTACATTTTATATTTTCCATTTGTAGTTCGTTTTAAATCAGTAAGGTGCTCAGACAGCATCTCGGAGCACCCAATTTTTAAAAACCTTACCCATTCTCCTTGTGGTGCTACATCACAATTGGCAGCCTGCAGCCGCCTCCGCCACTGACATCTCTTGACGCACTTTTTTTGGTTAATCATGTAGCAACGTGTTTATATATGAAAAGAAAAAATCTAACTTCACAAAGTGAAATGTTTTGGCTCTTCATACGACCATTAAATATTCTACCTACAATAAAGTTTAGAGGTGGAAACATCACTGTATGGGGCATGGTATGTTTTTCTTCTCATGGCAGTAGTATTCAGTATACTGAAGGAAAATTTAATGGAATCCTGTTTGTATAGAAGTATGCCAAATAACAAAAGAAAAAAAACCCAAATCCCACTTGAACACTGTGAGAGATTAGTTTATTTTACTACTCTATTACGTTTCAAAACTAGTAAGAATTAGCTAAATTATTCATTCATTCATTTTCTAAGCTGCTTAAACCTAATTAGGGATTCTGAGCATTTTCAACTCTGGGCGAAAGCATGTACACCCTGAACAGCTCACCAGGCCACCACAGGGCGAATACACATACAACCATTCACACTTACTCTCACACCTAGGGGCAATTTGGAACCACCAGTCAGCCTACTGTGCATGTTTTTGGACTGTGGGAGGAATCCAGAGTACCCTGAGGAAACCCACACAAGCACGGGGAAAACATGCAAACTTCTACTGAAACGCCCGAGCCTGGGAATTTTGTTTGGTACTACTCAGGATTTCTTTCTTTTGTCAGCTCAGGGAGTTTTTACTTGTCTATTTTACCTCTCATTTCAGTACGGATCTGCTTTCTGACTATATTTATTGTTAAAAGTGCATACAAATAAAACAATACATACTTGAATGTTTTTTTTAAACCTATTTAATTAAATATCTTTTTTTTTCTTTGATATACAGATGGAAGTGCTGCAGCACTGGGTATTGACTTGGGCAGTGGGACTGGGAACTTGTCTTCCTTGGTTTCTTCCTCTGGTCCAGAACACAAGAGACCTGTTACAGCCCAAGACAGACAGCGGGAGAGAGAAGAGAAACGAAGGAAAAGACAGGAACGAGCAATGGAGCGAAAGAAAAAGCTGCGAGAAAAGGAGAAAAAGGAAGGCAAATCAGGCGAGTCCTTGGGTGGTGTCATGCTGAGTGATAATGACAAGAAGCTTCTGGAGCGATGGGGACGAATGATGGACAAATCACAGATCACTGACAGTAACTCCACTAAGTCTAATAACAATAAGACAAGTTCTTGCCAGATGCAGGCAACCATGGGAAAAGGCCATATAAAGAAGTCATCAGACACTGTAGAACCCATACCAGACAAACCAGCAAGTGAGTTGCAGGCATTTAAACCACCCCAACAAATAGTGCCTCAGATTGGTCAATGTGTGGTATCTGGAATGTTTCATCCGCATGCCACCTTCAGTTCCTTGCCAATCCCTGCAGACTCCACTCAAAATGGGGACATTGGAATGGTAGCGGTGAGGGCAAGTGTTGGAGGTGGGGCTTTGGCCATAGTTGGAGGTGGGACACTTGGTGTGGTTGCAGCCCCATGTACCCTTGTCAAAAGTGATGCTTCAAAACCCCAACCTCCGACTCAGTTCCAGGGGTGTGGGGCAGTATTAACCACAGTAGGGAACTGGTCAGGGAACCAGACCAGTGAAGGAACAGCACAGCAGCAAGCACAAATCCCGCACCAGTCACAGCAGATCCAGCACTCACCTCCACAGATGAACCATGTGAACTTACCCCAGCAGACAGTTCTGCTAACTCAACCCCAGTCTCATCCACACCCTCAACAAACTATTCCTAGCATTGAGATGCCCATCAATAACCCTCCTGTCACACTCTTCTCATCAGACTCTTTCATCAATAAACCTATATCATTGCCTCTCAATGGGATGACAAGAATTGGCAGCACACCTCTTCCTAACCAGGACACAATAGGTGCTTCTGAGCCCCTGGAAAAGTTGTGTTCAGTGCTTGAAAAACAGCACAATGGTACATCTTCACATGAACCTTCTCATGGGGTATCTGGATCATCAGCCCAAACTTGCCTCTCAGACACAGGGCTACCAGGGAGCTGCAGAGCACCGGACATCCATACAGTCACACTACAACTATCTAAATCGCAGGTGTGTTTTGAATAAGCTAAAAATGTCATTTGTCAAATGGTTTATGAATTCTTGTGTTAGCTTAGGGCAGGGGTCTCAAACTCGCGGCCCGCAGGACTTAATATTTAAGTTTAATGTTACTGTGGCCCGCGAGTTTGACATGTTTGGCACTTTACAGTGGGTGGAGCTGAACATACCTACCAATCACGGTGGGGTATATGGCTATCAGGGGCGGGACATCGGGCGGGTTTGATGCAAGCAGAGAAACATTTCTCAATGAGTGAAAGTTACAGTAGCGTTGCCATGGAGAGGTTCCTTCCGTGCCTGGCTGGCTGCCTCGTTTCTATTGGGCACACGCGGACATTCGTCCCAACACGCTGCGTTCACAACACTTCAAAAGAAAAGTGTTTTTAAGTTGCTGCCCAGCGGGATATTATACACACACACACACACACACACATATATGTCATGTCATGTCATTTTCTGAACCGCTTAATCCTAATTAGGGTTGCGGGGAGGCTGGCGCCCATCTCAGCCGA
>JAQMYF010000021.1:20478391-20489871 GCA_030014195.1 Neosilurus mollespiculum
AAAACTTCACTTTTACTACTTAAATGTTCAGGTTTGAGGGTTTGTTAACATTTTGTATTGACCAAGAGCACTGTATAATTGTACAATAACAATTAATCCTCAAATAACACAGTGTAGAATATGGAACTTATTTGTTTTTACTTTTTACAAATGGCCAAAATATTGGAACATATAATCAGAAGCACAGGAAAGATAATTGAAGTGGGGACAACAAACTGTAAGCAAACAATCTCAACTTGTATACACAGTCATTTTGCTTTATTGTTTAATACTTAAGTTATAGGATATTGACTTTTTATAAAACCATGGATGAACAAAAGTCAACATTAGTCAACATGCATGATCAAACTGTCACTTCACTGTCTGGTATGGAGTTGCAAATCATCCAGGTAACAAGGCAACAGCTCGCCAGACCATCACAGGGCAGAAACACACTGATGGCAATGCAGCCTACTCTTTTTGAATGACTGCAATGGTTCTTTAACACAGACGGTGAGATACATGACTGACTTTGGGGGTGGCAGTGACAGCTTGGTGATAGTGGGGCTCAAACCCCCAACCTTTGGTTCAGTAACCCAGCGCCCTACCACTGGGCCACCACTGCTCCCTATTGGATATTATTTCACCATTAAAACAATAACCCATAAACAATAAAAATGTGAGAGAAATATGTTTAAAGCAACACTGCACACTTGGTTTATGTAAAATTTAAGTCTACTAACTTAGTTTCTTTCTGAGGAAAAAAATAACAAAATACACCATTGTTGCTTTTTTTTATTAGCTTCATTTTGTGGTTGTGCTGATGAGCTGTGAATAATATTGTTAAAAATTACCTGATCACGTGATCATAATTCATATTGTATGCACAGATACTGGGGTAAAACACAGGATTGGTCAGTTCAAAGGAAGTGCTACATGCAGTTTGCATATGATAGGATAGTTAGGGTGTGGTCATCAGTGGATATATATAAACATATTGTAAGCACCAGGTAAACTAAACAGTTTAGTTTAAATAGTTCAGTTATTATGGTTTAAGTATGGGCGGCATGGTGGCATTTCTTTGAGGAGTTTGCATCTTGTCCCTGTGCTTGAATTGGTTTCCTCTGAGTACTCCCACCACAGTCCAAAGACCTGCACATTACATTTACCTCCTTGCGACTATCAGGATTAAGTAGTTCAGCAAATGGATGCAAGGATGTTTTAACTATTTTCCACTTTTTTTTTGTATAGTGTGAGGGCACCAAACAAACTCAGTAGAACATTAATAAGTAAACATTTCAAGTTCAAATATTTCAAGAAAAAATTTTACTTCCTAGAAAGCAGTTGCTTAAATATATCATTATGCTTTTTATGATTAAATATATTATTTTGTTTTTAACAAGCCGTTAAAAGAATTATAGAATGTCGTAACCCTTCAGCAAGGAAGCCTCAAGTGTATGGAGGACAAAAGCCATCCCCTATATGAACATTTTTGTACAATCAACATTTTATTAGCCACCCTATGCACAGGTTTAAGTCATAGGAAGTGCATATGCAAAATTTCAGAAAGCTATAATGCATATGAGCCGAGTTATGGCCCGGACAGTCTTGATATGTTCAAGGTCACTGTGCCAAGGTCAAAGGTTACATATGCAAATTAGCTACCCCATGCACAGATTTAGGTTATAGGGAGCAACTATACAAAAGCTCAGAAAGCTATTATGCCTATGAGCCGAGCAATGGCCCAGACATACTTTATATGTTCAAGGTCACTGTGCCAAGGTCAAAGGTCACATATGCATATTAGATACCCCTTGCACAGTGTTATGTCATATGGAGTGCCTACACAAAATTTCAGACAGCTATCACGTGTATGAGCCGAACGATGACTTAAATGTGATGAAGTGTGCTAGCTGATGAATTTGTGGTTGCTGACAACATTGACTGAGATGATGATACTGATGTTAGTGTTGGTGTTGATACAGATGTTGGTTGTGACATCACAACCCTGCCATTCAGGGCCTGAACTGGTCTGTAGTTGTTGGTGATGAAAGTATCAGCTGTTGTATTGATATGGACTGTGCTGCTAAAAAGATCAATCTAGTGAGAGAAAGAATACATTGCTTTGTGTTAAAGAACTGATCATTGAAACTACAAATATAATCCTAATCACAAATTCCTTGATTTTTACATTCTAATGTATTTCTGTATGAGGCCAGAAAGAGAAAAGAGTGGGCAAAGTATGACTTATTTACAGTTCTGTGACAGTTCGGTTACAATGACTCTGTTTATTATTGAGCAGAATTAAATAAATAATAAAATAAATATAAAACAGGGTCAATCTTAATCAGCAGTTATGGTTTTGAGCTAGTAACTACTGCTAGAGAGTCAGTGTTTGAGCTTTTGTACTTTTAACAAAATACAGTAGCTTGCAAAGTATTTACCTTCTTGGCATTTTTCTTATTTTGTTGCCTTACAATGTGTAATCTAAATGGATTTTTCCCCATGGATTTTATGCAATGGATCTACACAAAATACTCCAAATTTGTAGAGTAAAAGTCTTAAATAATAACAATAAAACAAAAGGGGTGCATGCGTATGTATTCACCCCCTTTGCTATAAAGAGTCTAAATAATATATAGTGCTACCAACTATCTTCAGAAGTCATATAATTTGTTAAATAGGGACCACCTCTGTTTACATGATCCTAGTATATATAAACTTTCTCTGACAAGCAACACCATGGAGACCAAGCAGCTTTCCAAACTGGTCAGGGACAAAGTTGTAAAGTACAAATCAAAGTTGGGTTATAAAAAATCTTTGAATCCTTGAAAATCCCATCGAGCACCATTAAATCCATCATTAGAAAATGGAAAAAAAAAAAAAAAAAAGGAGGGGCTGGAAAGCTCCACAGCAAAGACTTGTGCATTTGTTCATAGGGCCACTTTAAACCATACAATCCACAGAGTTGCACTTTAAAGAAAAGTCAACAAATATAGGAGAGCATATTTAGAGCTTACCAAATGGCATGTGGGAGACTCTCCACACCTATGAAAAAGGGTCCTCTTATCAGATGAGACTAAGACTGAACTTTTTGACCATCAAGAGAAATGCTGTCTTGCACAAACCCAACACCTCTATTCACCTTGAAGGAGTCTTGAAGGAGCTGGATCAGTTTTACTTGGAAGAATGGGCAAAAATCCCAGTGGGTACATGTTCTGCTCCAGGCTCACTATACCCTAAGAGAAGCTATAACTGTTGCAGAAGGTGGCTTAACAAAGTACTAACTTTGATGGTTGTATTATCTCTTGCCCGATTCACAATGAAGTTGTTGGCATATTGTAAGGAACATATTTACTATATATAAAATGCCAAGGGGTAAATACTTTTGCAAGCTTATAAGTTGCTTTGGGAATAAATGTTAACCAAATAAATAAATGTAATAAAATAATAATCTGCAGTTTATTATTCATCAGCAGAGGGCATGCACTAAAGACTTACCAAATCTTTGCTGACTTTGATTGGGTCTTTGAATAAAGTCCATACGACAATTTCATTACATTCTGGTGTGGTCCGAGAGCCAAGGTAAAGGTAATATTTAGTCCGGTCCACACCTTCAATCAGACTGCCTATGGTAAGTTGATTTATAATGTCCAGTGACTGACCTAAAATCATGGAAAAAGGGACATATTTAAGCATTAAAGGGCTATCACAATGAGTGATTTAACTTAATTTATTTTAATAGAATTCCTTCTTCTGCATCTTTATCAGTGTGTATTAGGCTACTTTTAAATATTTTTCGCTAAAAAGTGTGTTTTATACAGCAGAGTTTCCGAAGTGATAGTGATGATGACAGTAATATTGTCAGTGGTTATGACTGCCAGCCACATGACTGAACATGATGTATACACATGAATTTTCTCTTGTGTAGTCATACATACAAATGTCTGACATGAACTTGTGAGTTTTTGAATACTTTAAGGAAAACATAAAAAATCTGAAGCACCTCATTAACAAACTGGAGGAATTGAGCCATACCAGTTGGGATTTGATTACAAACTCAAAGCCAATAAGGATAGTACCAGTAGCAGTTAAGATGATGGCCAGCCTCCAAAGCAAAAGGTTAGAGAAGACAGTGTTATTAAGTGACAACAGTAGCGTCTTTGATGAATTATCAGGTGGTCATCGATATCGCAAAACAAATAAAAAAATCTGACAGTGATAATCTGGTAGGCTAAATTCCCACTGTCCTGAAAGGGTGAGCCAGGACTATCTCAAGGTTACCCGAGAATTTTAGCATGGGGCTTTAATGCTGAAGCCAAAAACTTGTTTGCATTTCTATTATTATGCTATAGCCCACCCTATTCTCCACTCATGCTACATAGGGTCAGAGAGAAATCCACCAATACACCATGCAGTTTACCATACCTAACGGTGTTTCACTATTTACATAAAATACTCAGCACATTAAACAAGAAATTGTTCTTGTTCTTCTTGTTTAAAACAACAAATTGATGTCTAAAAAAAAAACCCTCACTGACTGAAATACCTGTCAGTAACTCTCTGTCTAAACCCCGTCTTCCACCAGGAGAGAAGTGGATGAAATGGCACCTTCAGCCAATTTCCAAATTTGTTTCGCATTTTCATCTGCTGCATAACATTTGCAGAGCCAAACATATTAAAGATATCACTTATCTCACTATAAGATATCACTGACTGTAAACAAAGTCTGCCCTGGTTATTTTGACAACTAGTCCTGAAGGGTATGCCCAGTGAACTAAGGATATGTATATATATATAATATATATACATATAATATATGTATGTAAAATATATGTACAATATATATACATATAAAATATATATATATATATATATATTTTTTGTGTGTGTGTGTGTATTTACTAAATCTTACAATTTATAGGGATTAAATTACTAGAATATACAAAAATAAGATGGTGATCATATGCCTGTGACATATACATTATCTGTCACTGCTGCTCTAAATTCACTTATTGATTTAATAAAAACAATTACAAAGCCTATAAATAATAATAATAATAATAATAATAATAATAAAAGGAATTAATGTCATGTTTATCCCAGGCCAAACACTTCTGTCCTACACTATAAGACCGATAAGCCATTACAAAAAATATCCTAATAATCAAAGTCACATGTTCTCAGATAGAATTGAAGTACTTGTCAAATCTTTAGTAGAGGTTCATATTGTCTTTTAAGTTGTAACTGTTTTGTAAGGTTCTTTTAGTAAGACAGGAGCATTTGTTTACCTGCTCTACATGTTTTGACTATTTCCTGTAGTCATTGTCAGAAGTGTCACATAATGTTCTTGTGACGTGTCTTGTAGGCTGCTTAAGTTGGGTTTTTTTTTTTTTCCTTTTCTTTTTCTTCTGACAGTAGTGAAAGCTCACGCTCCCTGCTGTCTGATGTCTTTTGTTAAAGGACAGTAACACTTATGAAATACTTAAGAAGGACCCAACAGAACAGATGAAGAAGGCACTCAAAACACTACTGAAACCACTGCTGAATGAGAACAAAATAACCCAGGACTCATACTACCATCTAATACCCACAGCTACCATTACACCTAGTTATATGGCACACCTAACATCCACAAGTCAGGTACACCCCTTTGCCCCATATTAGACAGCATAGGATTTATAACATACAACCTCTCCAAAGCACTGGTGGAAATAATCAAACCACCAAAGAAGAACAGGACAACACCATATAATTTCTGGACTTAAAAATATATCACAAGGAAGATGGCAACATACATATCAAAATACATAATAAACCAGCACACACGGACCAACACCTACTATGGATATCAGAAAACCCAACAAAACACAAATACTCAGTAGTCAAGACACCTTACAGGTAAGGTAATTGTGCCAGATCTTCCATGTATTGCAACATTGCATCTGTCGTGTTTTTACTCCGAAGCCTAGTGGCTCATCAGGCCGGTGTTTATCCCCGGTTTCTGTAGCGTGATGTGACTAGGAGTTCAACTCCGCCTGGATGGGACGCTAGTCCATCGCAGATTACCTTCCCAGTATTTCCACTGATACCCATTTATACTGCTGGGTGCACGCTTGTGGTTAAGACCTTGCCCAGGGGTCTTAGCACGGTGGGGGTCCAACTGGGATTCGAACCCATGATCTCTCGAACATGGGCACCCTAACAAATACGCCACCGGCCCCACCAAAACACCTTACAACAGGGCAAACAATCATTACAGACACACTAGACAGGGAGGAGGAGGAGGAGGCACACATACACAATGCACTCATAACATGTCAGTATCCACAGTAGGCCATACAAAAGGGAAGGGACAGAACGCATACATAGGGCAATGAATAAACACAACATAAACACAGCCATAAAAACCACACTCAAAACTTAGACAGTTACTAGATAAATCAAAGGACAAAATACACCAAGAACAAAAATGCAATGTCATTTACTCAGTACAATGCGCATGATGCAATAAAACATACATTGGAGAGACAGGCAGATCATTTGGAACACGAAAAGGGGAACATCAAAAAGAATGTGAAAAGCAAACATCCAAGAGACAAACAAGAGCAATAAAAGAAAAAGCTCAACAGGAAAACCTCAAATCAGCCATATCCGATTATTACAAGAGAGAAAACCACATCATGGACTGGAAAAATACCAGGGTCATCCATGCTGAAAGTAACAAATACCACCGCTGGATCAGGGAGGCCATCGAAATTAGAAAATGGGCACCAAGGACCATGAACCGGGATGAAGGAGCTTACACCCTGTCCCACACCTGGGATGCGGTCCTAGATAAGGCGTCAGACAGTAGGGGGCATAAGCATTCCCTACTGTCTGAAGGAAAATCAAAGAAAAAAAAAACAACTTAAGCAAGAACATAAGAACATAAGACATGTCACAAGAACATCACGTGACACTACTGACAATGACTACAGGAAGTAGTCGAAACATGTAGAGCAGGTAAACAAACGCTCCTGTCTTACTAAAAGAACCTTACAAAACAGTACTTGTCAAATGTCCTTTAATACTGCTGTGATTCATAATGGAGTCTTTCTTAAAAAGGTAAAGAAGTGGTAAGCAAGTGAATTTTGTAAGAGCTGATGTATTGCAACATGCAGCATTTTCTGAAGCATTTGGATATATACAAAGCATTCAAGTTTAAATAATTTCAAAGTAACGTAATGCAATTTTCAAATTGTGTCTGTACACCTGTACTGTGCTGAATGACACATAGAATAATACACATTATAAATTATTTATCTTGTTTTTTATGTGCGAATAAGCAGCTTCTCATCTAATTCATTATGCAAGAAATATACCATTTGTAGAAATGTTTGCGTTTCAAAGCAATAAGTTAAGCAAAGACGTACTTCAATGAAGAAACCAAGAACAGCATATTTCGTTGAATCGTTGTCAGCAGCATCAGCAGCAGTGTTTACTATGTGCATCTGTAAGTGAAGTTGAATTTTTACTAAAGAAGCAAAGAATTTCTAAATCATTGTCTCATTTGTAGTTATTAGCAATCTCTACCCACAAGTACTTTTAGAAGTACAAAGAGGCTGTGTAGTTGCAGACCAGTGAGTTTATAAAATTAACCTGAATAAGAAAAAGCACTCATACTGGCACAATGGCCTACGAATCCCACGCAGATATATTAGCTAAGACTGACATAAGACGATTTCAGCTACCAAGAGGTGTTTTAATGGCTTTGAACTTAAACTCACAAAAGAAGCAACATAAACAGATGTAAACAAAGCATGAAGTTCAGTCTAGGTTCATGTCCGCTCATTTTGGACTGAAGAAGAGAGAGTTTGTGCTGTACTGGCTAAAAAAGTTACATGTTTTGAAATACATTGATGGTTGGAAAACACAGAATGATGATCTGATTCAAAAAGTGCCACAACAGTTGAATGGAATTAAAAGGATGCCTGAGCAAATCCGTGTTGAGTGGAAGCTCCTGAAACAGTCAAACTTTAGCACAAGGTAAAACAACAAAACAAGTTGACATGATCCAAGGTTCTTGCCCAAATCCCAAAGCATGGCAGAGTTTTATTTTTGTCCTGTATATTTTATACTCTGAGTGTTTTAAGGAACACTTTACTGTAGTAAGAGTTAAGTCTCGTCTCTCCACCTCTGTGATTTCTCAAGCTTTTTTAAGTGACATTTTTAATTATATTAAACTCTATATTTTAACACTTATTTATGAGCCATTCAATTTAAAATGAGTTCATGTCAAGAAATGTGAATACAAACACACTAGATCACCCTAAATCATGACTTTGTGGTTATTCATAACAATTATGTAATAAAGATGTCACAAGTGGAGACTGTAACATTAGGATTTTGATTCATATTCCCTAAATAGTTGTATTTGGTTGAGATAAAGCCAGTACATGTAGGGGAAACACTGGATAGTAAGGACAGACAACACAACGAATAGCCTAACAAAGATCATTTTGTTATTTATTTATTTATTGGGAGAAAGAACACCCTTGGTCTCAGAAGCTAGTATCACCCATTTTGCAGAAATTACACAGTTCTGTCACAGTTCCCGCCTCACTCCCTCTGCATCTAGCTCAATATCAGCTGAACTTTATATTCAATAGAGTAGTTACTTCTGGATTTTTATGGCAAAATAATTACAATATGTCCCATCAGACTCAGTGCACAGTGAGCATATGCAGATGGCCACAGCTCAGGTGAAGGTGCAGCATTAGGGAAGACTATATAAGCACGACCAAATTAAAGCATGGGGCAAAACATTGTTATTCCATTCTCATTGGCAGTACTCTGCCAAGTCTTATTTCCCTAGCATGTTTTGCTTTCCTGTGTATTAACCCTATGTGTTTATCGGTGTTATGATTCTGTGTATGCATTTAATATTGCCTGCTATATGTATGATCTCTGCCTGCCTAATATCTGACTGTGAGCTTACTTTGCTATGATATTCTTTCTGCTCAATCTCTCGACCCAATGCTTATCTCCTGGTTTTTTTTTGTTTTTTTTTTTTTTGTTTTTTTTTGGGGGGGGGGGTGTTTGTTTGTTTGTTTGTTTTTTTGACTGTGAGTTGGATACTTCTGTCTGGCTTATTAATAAAACATACTTTCACAGTTCATTCCGCATTTATCAATTTTATAATCAATTACTTCAGGCACACAGTGGCTTGACAATTGTAGGTGTTTGCATAATTGTCCACCAGTCTCAAATATCACTTAGCTCCTCTGTTCACCTCACTCATCTTACAAAGGCTCACCTGATTTCCCGATATTCTGAATCTGTAGGATGGTGAAGCTGTCATTAAAGCCAATGAAGTTGAATGCTGTCAGATTGTCATCGGCTTTTACATCTGTAGTCACAATATTGATGGGAGACATTGACATTGTCTTGGTGCAATAACAGGCCATGTGCTTGCATCTGAGGAGAAAAACCGTTATATAAAGTTGCAAAGCAAGCAAAGTGCAGAACAAAAATAATATATGATTTACAATTTATCGCCAAGCTAAGACAGTTTTATTCAAAACATGCTCATAACTCTTATGAACGACTTGTTTGCAATTTTTGAATGCAATTTTTGTCTCAAATCAATTCCTTTCCATTTTTCTCAATATGTCACTGTTTGCCTTATTGAGTCCCATGTGTATAGCTGCATAAGGCACCAGTAACTACATTTGCATGTATCCGATTACTTTAACTGAGAGCATCTGCATCTAATAATTGTGAAGTGGATATATTAATTTACCACAGTAAAGCTGGCTCAGCATTTAATATTTACCAAATATTTATCAGTATACGATAGTAGGTTTAAAAAAATGAAAAATGAGAAAAATATGATCATTACTCACTGTTGAGCCCTTAAGCAAGGCACTTAACCCTCAATTGCTCAGTTATACAAAAAAATGTAAGTCACTCTGGATAAGAGCATCTGTCAAATGCCATAAATGTAAATGTAAATCTCACACTCACTCATTTACCGAACTGTTTAATCCTACTAGGGTTGCAGGATGACTGGAGCTTGTCTTAGCAGACACTGGGTGAAGGCAGGGTACACCCTAAACAGTTCACCAGACCATTACAGGACCAACACACACAACCATTTACACTCACATTCACACCAAGGAGCAAATTGGAACGGCCTATTAGTATTGATGAGCATGTCATTACTTTTGTGTCTACAACATGATTTCTGCAAACACCTAAAATGGTTTTTAAATTAAAATATTTTAATAAAATAAACAATCCATTGTGCAATATAGGCCATTCAGCTATGTGAATTAGTAGACCAGGTTGTAGAGAGAGCTGAGGTGTATTTGGGATTTTATATTTATATTAGGGTATTTATAAGAGCTTTTATATTAAAGGATTTGACCAAAACTGTGAGGTCCCGCCGAAGGCTCTAGTCATGTCTGTCTGTTGTATCTGCTCTCTCCTCTCCCGTGTGTGTGTTTTGATTACAGGCTCCGCCCTGATTGGCTCACCTGTTCCTCATCCCCACTGGAGGATATAAGGGGACCGCTTACCTTGTCCCGGTTGCCAGATCGTCTTGGTCGTCATGGTATCAACGTCGCGTATTCACAGAGAGAACTTGTGCCGTTCATAGTGAGAAGACGTATCTCAGTATACGCACCGCGATCCAGCCGTATATCATAGTGTTTATGTTCTACGTTATCCGTGTTTATAATAAAGGATCCTTGTTTGCACTTGAGCCTGATCTTCTCGTCTCTGTCCTGCATTTGGGTCTATGAGTTCATAGTAGCGTCGTAACAATTTCTCTTTTCTGGGAAGGCAGTCCACTATATTTCTGAGTGCAGCTGTGGGATTTGTGATCATTCATCCACAATACACATAATACGCTTAACATTATTAAGGTCAGTCACTGATGTTAGGCAATGACACCTGGGCCAGTTGGTGTTCTAGTTCATCCCAAACGTGTTCAGTGGGGTTGAGGTCAGTGCTTTGTGCAAGCGACTCATGTTCTCCAACTCCAACCTTGGCATCGCATGTCTTCATGGATCACACTATGTGCACAGAGGAGATGGTCATGCTAGAACAGGTTTGAGTCTTAAAGTTCATGGGAAGGGAAATTGTAACCCGAGAGCAGATGATATTCTGTACAACTGTGCTTTCAACTTTCTGAAGAAGATACATATGGGTCTGATGGTCAAGTGTCCATAAACCTGTGTCCATATACTCTATCTATCCATCCATCCATCCATCCATCCATCTATCTATCTATCTATCTATCTATCGATCGATCTATCTATTCATTCATTCATTCATCTTCTTCTGCTTCTTCCGGGGTCGGGTCGTGGGGGCAGCAGCCTAAGCAGTGAGGTCCAGATGTCCCTCTCCCAAGCCACTTCCTCCAGCTCTTCCGGGGGGATGCCAAGGCATTCCCAGACCAGCCGAGAGATGTAGTCCCTCCAGCATGTTCTGGGTCGGCCCCGGGGTCTCTTCCC
>JAQMYF010000021.1:20497022-20510603 GCA_030014195.1 Neosilurus mollespiculum
CGTCAAGAGTAGGCTGCATAGCCGTCAGCGTGTTTCTGCCCTGCGATGGCCTGGCGAGCTGTCCAGGGTGTACTCTGACCTCGCCCAGAGTCGGCTGAGATAGGCGCCAGCCTCCCCGTGACCCTAATTAGGAATAAGTGGTTCAGAAAATGAATGAATGAATGAATGAATAATGGTGACTGTCAGGCAGACTGTGAGACTCCCACCACACACCCAACCTCCCACCATATATAAAGGACACTATACAAAACTCAGCACATCATTTGCACTTCACTTCAAATGTTTTCCTTATTTCTAAGTTATAATAGGTAGCTGTTTAAATCACCTTAATGGAGAATAAAAATAGTAATTTAATAATTACATATTAGACATGCATGCACATGAATTAATTTAAGTTTGTTAAAACAGCCTTGATCAACACTCCTCATCAAAAGTTTGTCTTGGTAGAAATGAACACACAAAAAAACAATACAGAGTAGAAAAGCAATTTGCTGGAGGACAGAGTGTGATGAAGTGTGCTTGACTGAGATGTTGGTGTTGATGACACAACCCTGCCATTCAGATTCTGAACAGGTCTGAAGTTTTTGATGATGAAAGGATCAGCCGTTGTGTTGATATGGATTGTGTTGCTGAAAAGATCAATCTAGTGACAGAAATAATGAATTAGTTTTTGTTAAAAAAATGTATGGTATGAGGCCAACATGAAAAGCTTAATGGGCAAAACATGACTCATTTACAGTTCTGCTGACTCTGCATATTATTAGGCAAAAAATAAGCAAATAAAATACTTATAAAACATAAGGGTCAAATCTAAATCAGCAGTTATGATTCTGTGCTATTAACTTTAAGCAAGGCCCTTACTTTTTAGTTGCTGGGTCTACTAGTTTTATTAAATGTAATTTGCTTTGTAAAAATGTCTGCCAAATGAATAAATATAATGTAATTTACTCCAGTAAACTATATCAGTAGAAGGCATGTCCTGGAGACTTACCAAATCACTGCTGACTTTGACTGGATCTTTGAACAAAGTCCATACGACAACTTCATCACATGTTGGTGTGGTCAGAGAGCCAAGGTAACGGTAATAATTAGTAAGGTTCACGCCTTGAATCAGACTGTTTACTGTAAATGCATTCATGATGTCCAGTGAATCACCTAAAATCAAGAAAACAGGCATGTTTAAGCATAAACTGTTTCTGTTGATTTTTCTAAATCTATAAATAGATTAAATTAAGACTTTTAAAACAAGATAATTCACAGTTGATCGTTTGCCTGTCATGATCATGGGGAATATGGGTTCTAATCTCATGTTTATCTCAAGCCAAACACCTCAGGATGATAAGTCATGACATCATAATGACATATTTTCAGATGAATTTAAGATTTTTGTCACCTGTCCTTTAATAAAGCTTTATTGGTATTAAGTTGAAGAAATGGGTTTTGTGAGTTTTGTTAGAGCTGATGTACTGTGACATGCAACATTTTCATAAAAAGCATTTTGGTTTAAATAATTGTGATGTAACATAATGCATTTTTTTTTCTATGTGAACAAGTATGCTGTGAATATTTATTAGGTTGTTGTTTGTAAATTTTTTGTTAGATTTTGTTGTTGTTGTTGCTGTTGTTGTTGTTGTTTTTAATTTTGCATATTAGCAGATTCCTTATCGATTCACAATAATATACAATACTCGAACCTTCTGAAGAAATATTTGCTAAAAATGAGGTGAGGGTCTTCCAGCTCTCTGGTGTGCCACTGCCATTAGTTTCCTAAAATAAAATAATAAAAAACAATAACTTATAACTATAAGTTGTAAAGGAATTGACTGTATAAGGGTTCCAAAGCAGTAAGTTAAGCAAAGACTTACTTCAATGAAGAAACCAAGAACAGCATATTTCAGTGACTCATCAGCAGGAGCAGCAGCTTGGTTTACTATGTGCATCTGAAAAAGAAAAACACATACAATTAATAATGTTCAATTAAATAATTAACTGCTTTAGAATTTCACAAAAAATGTATACAATTTTATACCTCCATTGCATATTGTTTGCCATCCACAGTGTGTTCTGATCCTTTGATAGAAGACCCGTTGCCCCAGTGAATATGAACCTGAAGGGAGTTGTACTGGTACTGTAGGCCTCCTCCTGACACTCTCATCTTGGTGTCATCAAGTTGAATTTTCACTGAAAAGGCAAAGAATTCATAAATCAGTGTCTAATTAGATGTTATTACGGATTTCTACAAGTACCCACTGTAGCCCCAGATCCTTGGTAGGCAGAAGTGAAACCCAAACCCATTTTACTGTATTGTAATATATTTTTCTTCTCTCCATACATGTACATAGAGTGGCTATTTAAATTATAGTACTGTACATAGTCAATCAATTCAATCTGGCCTTTTTTCCCTATTACCTCCTGAAGTATCTGTTGTTGTTGGGGGTTTTTTTTACATCATAATAAACTCTGCAGACTGGTGTACATGAAAATTCCAGGTGCAGTTGAGCAGTATATTATAATATACAGTGAAACAAGTTCAAAATGAGAGGAAAAATCATTGTCAGAAAACAGCTTGTGGGTCAGGCAACTGAAACATTTTAATTTTCCTTTTGTATGGTTATTTTTTTTTTGGACAACCTTTTCATAAGGAGGGTCTAAATTGCAAACATGTCCTCAGCTACTTGTTGCTCCGTTGAGAAAAACAATAAAATCAACATTTAGGTTTTTTTTAAGTAAAAACATCATATAAGAGGTAGATCCTGCATCCCGCTCAAGTCAACCTGGTCCCTCTAACAGGAGTCTTCAGACTGCCAAGTGGACTGTTGAAATGAATTCCCATTGCACTGCAGCTGATGTTGCACAGAAATTCCATGTGAATCTATTTACTTTTTGATGTCTCTGTAAATACTGAGCAATTTGCTGTTATTGATTCAACTTTAAATACTGCATGTGAGCAAAGAATACTTTGAGAAGATAATGTCAGGTTATCTGTCCAAAAGTTAAATTTGAACCAGAGATGGAGGTTTTCGACACAGTAGGAAATTCCCCAAGGAATTGAGCAAAAAGAAGAAAATGAATTATGGAATGGAGTGGTAAAAAAAAGTAGATTTTATAAAGTGGTGGACAATTTAATAAAACACCTATAAAAGTTGTTTCTGTTAATTCAGACTTATGAGGCCGATTTTCATCAGCTATGCCTTACATTAATCCTATAAGTATACAGATTGTTTTGTAAAAGCAACAGGAAATGTAATTTTATTTATACTTTTTACAGCCAATAAAACATGAACATATCGTTTCCAGGCTGGAAAAAAGTCTTGTCGCACTCATGTAACATCAAATTCTGGATCAAAGTAATTATAAAATTAGTAAAAATTTTTTTTTTTAAATAAAGAAAAGTTAATGGATTACAAGTGTCTTTTAGTAGCTCTTACAAATTTGTATTATTTGTAATTTGAATATGTTGAAGGTGTTTGATTCTTTTAATATGATAATTACTCATCACGACAAGCACCTGGGAGTCTGGTATGATCATGGCCATGTTTGAAGAGGAATTTCTCAATATGATGTTATATTTGCTACAATGTTATATATTTAGTTATTAACAAGGCCATTTGATTATTTTTCTGTAATAAATATAGTCTTGAAAGTGAAATTAAGTTTTTGCAACAAGACTTTTGTCCAGGAAAAAATGGGAATGTTTATACTTACAAAGCAGTAAAGATTAGAAGAAATTTATTTCTAATACTGCTGCTAACACATATTATTCAGCACCATCAGGGGGTATTTTAAGTCATAGTTGATTAAAATGGGTTAATAGGTTGGTGAGATATGGGCTTTTATACATGAATGTCCACATGTGCTTTTATCAGTGACTGTATCTCCTGATTACTAATGCTGCAAAGACCTCACCTGTTTTTCCGAGGTTCTGAATATTTAGGACGGCAGATCTGTCATCAAAGCCACTGAAGTCGAAAGCTGTCAGGTTGCTGTCAGCCTTCACATCAGCAGTCACAATATTGATGGGAGACTGACGTGTTCCACTGCAGTGTTTTGCTGATATATTAGCCCATGTGCTTGGATCTGAGGGAAAAAACATAATATACACTTACAAAGTGTAGAATAGGAATAATCTTTCATTTACCACTTAGTTGTGCCACTTACCTCCATTTGTACCACAAACACAATTTCATGGAAAAATATACTTTAATAAACAACTTTTCCTTATCATAAACCATGTCTCATATCACTTTTACTCACAATTACTCACTTGAATTATTTACCATTTTTATTCCCATGTGTATTTTCACTACCAGAAGCTTCATGTGTCCTCTATGCATGTATGACTCAAGTTGTGAGTCAAGCTGTGCCCTTGTTCAAGGTCAGTATATTTAATATTCACCAGATATTCAGAAATGTAGGACATTGGGTTAAAATATGGGAAAACCTATATTATGATATATTATGTGTTATGTAGTTAAGCTATATAAGAATGTTTTGAATATGACTGAATATGAGAATTAGAACACCTTGCGGAGATGGCTGGAATATGATTTTAGTAACTAATTTAATAACTACTTATTTTTGGACACAAGCACCTAATTCTTAATTCACAGATAAAAGCAATTAGTCTATAAAAAAAACTAATTTTATTTTTTTTGTTTTGTTTGGAGTTTTGTTTGGAGTTTTAGAATTTTATTCTACTTTTTTAAAATGTTATGTTAATGGTACGCATGCTCACTTTTACATAATGTACATCTGGATACTATTTTAATATATTAATATTTTACGTTTATTTGATATATAAACTATTGACCTCTACACATAACACATTCCATTACCACTGCAGCACTCTTCTGCACATATAGGGATACATTATACATATAGTCTATACAGTAAGAAAGGAATAAGTATCTTGACAAATAATAATAATAATAATAATAATAATAATAATAATAATACTTACTGCATTCTACCAAGTGATAGCAGTACTCTAAAAGATGACATAAAAAAGGTTAGAAAAATTTTAGAACAATGAGCATTGTAGTAAAAAAGAAACATAAATAGGTAGTAGAAGCAAAAAGCCTGATCTAAAAATAGAAGCAATTCCACTTGTTCAGTCTTTAGACCAGTGCAATCTGGAATTATGGTGCCAGGACAACAATCTTCTACTGAACATCAGCAAGACAAAGGAGCTGATAGTGGACTTCAGCACAAAGCAGTAGAGGAATTACCAGCCCCTGACTATCAACGGGACCCCAGTGGAGAGAGAGGACAGTTTCCGGAACCTAAAGGTATTTTAGGTGGACCTGACTGGGTCCTGTCATGTTAACACTTTGGTGAAGAAGGCATGGCAGCGTCTCTACCATCTCATACGCCTGAAGGACTTTAAACTGCCCTCAAGAGTGCTAAAGACGGCGAGCTCTCCAGAGGGTTGTGCATTTAGCAGAGCATACCATCTATATCGAGTGTCCTGACCTGGACACTATATACAGCAAGTGGTGCTTTACCAAGGCCAGGAAGATACCGAAGGACCTCAGCCATCCCAACAATGGACTCTTCTCTCTGTTGCAGTCAGGGA
Source organism: Neosilurus mollespiculum (assembly GCA_030014195.1). Lineage (NCBI taxonomy): Eukaryota > Metazoa > Chordata > Actinopteri > Siluriformes > Plotosidae > Neosilurus > Neosilurus mollespiculum. The sequence goes on from JAQMYF010000021.1 coordinate 20,502,598, forward strand.
AACATTTCTGTTCCTTGAAAGCAAACACTGAGTGAATGAGAAGGAGCTTCTTCCTGCAGCCTATCTGGTCCCTCAACCAGAACACCTAGTACCTAGACTCTATAGACCTGCCCTGATCATTACATTCTACCTCAGCTGATTGTTGCACACACAAATTGCACTCTGTGTACACCTTGCACTACTCTGCACACACAACAACCACACTCACCAGAGATCTTTGTGTGCACACTGCACTGACACTTTATACTTTATTATGTATCGTCACTACATTTATACTGTGTATTTTATATTGTGTATTTTTATATTAATATTCAACTTTTAACTATTGGTAGTCCTTCAAATAGTTACTGTTATTGTTACTTGTTCTTTTTTCTCTTCTTGATATTGATAGATTGTTTTGGGGTTTTTTTTTGGATTCTTCAAAGATAGGACAGTCGTAACAAGCATTTCACTACATATTGTACTGTGTATGATTTTGTATGTGACAAATAAATTTGAAATTTGAAATTTGAATTTGAACTTAGCATCATTTACCTACAGCTCCCTCACTATAAACAGTGGTCAGCAGACAGGCAGTAAAAAATATAACAAGCTCTTCTTTCATCTGCAAAGATAAGACCATGTCAAAATGTTAAAAATTAAGAAAATTAATAAAATTAATAATGTCTGAAATCAACCTTAAATCATCTACAGCTATTCACTAACAGTGTAGCACATTCAGTTACCCAGTAATGAATAAACAATTAAGTAGATCAATAAGGTTTTTTGTTTGTTTGCTTGTTTGCTTTGTTTTATTTTGTTTTCTAGGTTTTAGTTTGCTCAATAAAATGAAGTTGGTAACTGTTATGGTGATGCTGATGACTGTCCTCTTGTGAATAATAATAATAATAATAATAATAATAATAATAATTGATTGGTTGTTTGATTAATTGATTGATTGATTGATCATTCATTCAATCAATCAATCAATCAATCAATCAATCAATTAATCAATCAATCAATTATTATTATTATTACTATTATTATTATTATTATTATTATTATTATTATTATTATTCAGAGGACAGTCATCAATTAATTAATTAATTAATTAATTAATTAATTAATTAATGTGTCTTGGGTTATGGCCAATAAGTAGTAGCCTTACCTTTCAACCGTAAAGTCCAACTCTGTAGCTGATCAGAATTCCCACTCGTTCCTTTCGTTCTTAATTCAAATATTGTGTTTGGGCCAAAGTGATGCTGCAGCCAATACCTACGGAATTTCAAATGCTTTAGCTGATTTGATAACAGAGACTGCTCATGCATTTACTGCAAAACAAATTTCACAGCACTTCCCTTATACGGTAAATTAAACAGATGTTTAGAGTTAATGAGAAAATGAAATGTGAAGTTCAGTTAGGTGTATTAGCTTGCATCTTCAAGTTTCAAGTGCTTTGTAAATGCAGCCCTGATTATCTGGGGTCTTTAAGATTTCAGGTAGCGTGTGATAAGGAGTAGACCTTCAATAATCCAGATCATTACAATTCACACTATTACCAACATCCAAATACCTTTATATTCTTTTTGCAAACTTTCCTTAGCATTTAAAGCAGTGGTTTATTGGCATTTCATAACAGCAGTCCACACTGACCTGTCTAGTCCCTGTACCCTCCAGTGAGAGAAAAATTCAACAGGTAAATTTGGCTATGGGCTGTATTACAAACCATTCTTGGAACTGGTTGCATTTGAAGTAGGAAGAAACACATAAAAATTAACTTTATGATTTAATACTGTTTAATTGTTTCATAATTTCTAATATCCTGAATTAAAATGCACACAAATATGTAGAATATGAAAGGGCTGAGAACCAGAGTGGTCTAACCAAAAGACACAAAACAGGGTAGCCATCCATCGTCTCCACCACTTTGTCAATCTTACAAAGTCTTGACAGACCTGCTTCAGCACTTTTCTTTTTCAGTCTGGGTAATAGTTCAAGGATTTCTTGTTTTGCATGATTTTTTCTGCATAAAGAGAGTATAACATCAGGCTAAGAATTCATCTCTGTCTTGGAGATTCGGAGCTCAACAGCATGCACTGTGGCGCATTATTTGAAATATAAACTTCTCATCAGTACAATCAGGTGGGTTCGTATTCCTATTCCCAAAGCTTATCATAACTGACACACTTGAATACTTTCCTGGAGTGAATAAAATACAAAGATGGGTCGTTTTGGAACTCTTGACATATCTCCATTGTTCTCTGATTCGAGACCTGATTCTATGTCCAGTGTACTTTCCTGAGCCCAGCGTGTTCTGGAGTTCTCTTTCCATGAAATTTTCCATTCTTCACTGGATGATTCGCAGTGGGATCTCACTCTCATATGGTTTCAACACAATTGTTCTCTAGTTAATACATTCTTTCTTGCCTTCTATTCAGTTCACCTCCTGCTTTGAATAATTCAGCTGGAATTCTGTCATAGCCTGAAGCGTTGTGAGACTAAGAATAGCAGCTTTGACATTTTGACAACTCTCTTGGATCTTTCATTCATAGGCTCTCTGAATATTCTTTTCACCAATGAAGCACTTGTTTCATCTCTGCACTGGATTAGCCGTGCTTTGCATTGACTGTGCTACACCTGGATGAAAATTTACTGGTTATTTACTTGATCTCCCTGAAGAATTCTATAGATATTCTACTCTGGTGCATTTTTCTTTATAAAAATTATCTATCTTTTTTAAGCTTAGAAAAAAATGCATTGAGGCATTTGCGAACAAATTTCCTTAGTGAAAAAAGAATAGTGCTCTTTATTCTCATATATAGTCTCTTGTCACACCCATTTGAATGATGGTGTATTGTTCTGTGATAATATGGCTGTCAATGTGGATATGTAATTTTGGTTTAGGTGCTGTGTTGAATTTATTGTTGTCATTCTGTGATCACTAGGGTGTGATCTAATCCACAAACAGCACCTGGTCTGGTGACCACTCAACTAACTGAGGATTTCCATTTCTGCATGATGAAATTGATTTGATTGTGGGTGTGGTCATGGTAAGTGAATGTGTGGCACATGAAATGAGTGTAAACTGAGCACTGTGAAGACTGAAGTGGTGAAACAAGAAATGAAGAGAATGGAGGTGGATACCTTAGGGATCATTGAAATGAGGTGGCTATGCAAGGCCACTACCCAAGTGAAAGGCATGGAATTTATAGAAAATACAGAAATAATGGAGTTGGCATTATATGTAAATTTACAGAATAGGCTTGGAGACTAGCTAGAAATTGAAAAGTGTTCTTGTTGTTGTTGTTGTTGTTGTTGTTGTTGTTGTTGTTATCCCATTCTGTGCCTATGATGGATTTTGCCATCTACATGGTTTCTTTTATATGGTTTCTTTTGCCATGTATGTCCTTGTAGAACCTGTTCTCTAGAACAAATATTTATTCACACTTACCTTCACACCTAGGGATAATTTGAAATAGCCAATTAGGCTACTCAGCATGTCTTCGGGCTGTGGGAGGAAACACATCCAAGCACAGAAAGAATATGGAAACCTCACACAGAAACGCATTTGGCCACAGGGCTCAGACCCAGAACCTTCTTGTTGTACAGCGAGAGTGCTAACCACTTTGCCCCCATTCCCACCACTGAATTGTATGGAAGGCACTATTTGGTAAAAACCTTTATGGTTAATAATTAAATTTAAGTAAGTCTATGCTAAGGTTAGATTCCTTTACCATTTATTTAATAAGTGTTAGACCTATTATTGATACAAACATACAGTATCACACCAGTTATTTATTCCTTATTTTAGACTACAGGATGACTAATACATTGTCATTTGAAAAGGAAAAAGATAACGGCCAGGCTACACAAATTCATCCCTAAAGCCACTAAACATGTAAACAAAACCATTCTAGATATCAGAGTGTATAAGAAGGAATCAAAATACCAACAAGAGAAACTGTAATTGCTTTCTTTAAAGTGGCATGAATTTAGTATAATTTATTTTTTTTTAAATGTATAATACATACACATAAACATTTCTGTAACTTATTAGTTGTTAATGTTTATTTACTGATTGTCAATTTTATTAATACAACTTGTGAATGTGTATTAAAATATTCTAAATAAATTGTAGATAAATTTAGATTTTCATCAAGCAAACTTGCATGAGGTAAGATTACCAAGTGCTGACAAGACAGGTAAGGCAATACATTTCTGAAACTTGAAAATGAAACAGTGACAACAAAGGAAATAGATGTGATTTTTTTACTGCTAGATGAAATGTATTTATTTATTTTTTTTAATCTATAATGGTAAGTAGTGTATGTAACAATGTGTGTGTGTGTGTGTGTGTGTGTGTGTGTGTGTGTGTGTGTGTGTGTGTGAGTGTGTGTATCTGTGAGATAGGGTATAGAGAATGAATAGTAGTCTTACCTTTTACCACTGAACTTTAATGCTCCAGTTTAGAAGAATTCCAGAAGTCACACGCAATTACGCCTTTTAAATATATCTCAAATGATGTGTGTGGGTGTGTCTAGTGACTCTGTTGCTTCCACCTATGATGGTTCAACTGGGGAGGTTCTAGGTACTGAAATGATTAGGACTAACTCAATTTTTTTATGTGGCTTGTCATTTTTGTTGGAGGGAGATCAGTATCAGTAGACTGGGGAAGTTATATAGCACACTACTTATGAATACCTTTTAAATTAATAAATATCACACAAAACTTAAAAGAATATAATATTGCTTATCTTTACCCTATCTGTCTGAGTCAAGCGGATTGTACACACATTTTGTTTTCTTTTCACTGAACCTTTGATAAGGTTTTCCAACATTATCTCTTCTTTACTTAGAGAATCCTCACAAAGGAAGTCCCACAGTAATGGGTTGTATGATTGAATGTGGTTCATAAGCTCAACCAGAGTTTATCATGTGGTCCAATTTTTTTTTTTTTTTTAATAAATAAATAACTAAATAAATACCATGCATCTTCTATAAAAACTGAGCCCTGGTGCCATAGTTATATAGTATTGTATAGTTTGCTGTAGGTTAATTGTTGTAAGGGCTATCTATATAGCTTGGACTTGCTGTAATGTTAGTAAACATTTTTGACCATTTACATAATTAAGTATGTTGTGTATTATTTATTCATTTCCTTTTTGTCAAACAGCTTTATCATACTGGGTTGCAGGGAGGCAGTAACTTTATATGCACTGCACAGTGATTCATTACCATCCCCTTCTTCAGATACTGATTGTCAAGTTACTCAGTCTGTCTGTTGTCTTGCCATAACACCTCCTTTTCAGGACAAAAATATTCAAGAACAGGCCTAAAATGTTTTAATATATACCCCTAAATTATTGGACATAATGACACCACTGAATTACTGTCCTCCAGTTCTTGTATTTTAACACACCAGTTAAAGGTGACAATGAAATAATGAGTTCAGTTTGGCATACTTAGGGTTTGTTATACTTGCTTTTCTGGTGTCAACAAATGATTGGTAGGAACAATGTCATTTAATTTTTTAGGTAAGTGATAGAATCTAGGTAAGTTAGCGACAAAATATTCAAATGCCGTCAGTCACATTGACAGTGCTATAACATCCCATCAGGCAACCTTTTTTGTTATAAAATCAGTGACTGCTTCCTTCAACTCACAAGAACGATAAGTGTTATCTTAATCAGTCTGACCTTCACAGCCTTTACATGTGATCTGTGATTGATGCCTGTTCTGTTGATAACAGCATGGAGTTTCTATCAGATCTCTTTCAGCAGAAAAAAATTCATGTGACCCGCAGTATTTTTGCCCTTACATAACTAAATCTTAAAAACCAGACCAAAGCAAGACCAAAAAAATAATACTATACTGTATTGTACTACAGCTGACTATCATTTTCATGTCATGTGTCCTGCCAGTGAAACCTGGAAGGCCTATCAGTCATTTGTGCTAAGCCCCAATTTTATATCTGTGCCATCAGGGAAGAAACGTTCCATTGATTTCATAACCTGGTCATTTGGTACATTCAGGACATCAGCTGACTTAATGTTTTTGCCACATAATGTTGCTGAGCCTCAACCTGACCAACTGATGGTGATTATGTGCTGTAAATAAAATTTAAGGTGGTGTAACTAAATATTACAGTGAGCAGTAAGTTTGTACATAAAATATGTTTACCTTGCCTGTAATGTGCAAGAACTTATGAAGAGGGCAACAAAGCAATTGCTGTGATAATTATTTACATGAAATTTTAGGCCATGTTATCAGTATAAAACTGTATTCTTTATTAGCTAATATTCTAAGCTTTTCATTTCCAGTGTGCCAAATGTGCTCATGAACTGTATCAACATTGAATACTGTGGCATTCAAAATTATATGCCAAAAGAAATAAATAAACTATGCTAACCCATGACCTGAATACAACTACTGTAAGGCAAAACAATTTTATCAGATGTGTAGAGGCAATGACGCATTATATTAAAACTAAGCATGACACGTCATTTGCTTTTAGAAAAAAAAACATAAACAGATATCAGCATCAGCATGTGCTTTGTCACAAGTCTACGTCACTTGTTCTGATTAAAGATCAGATATAGATGAAATGATACCATGAGGAAAGGAGGCAATTTACAGTAAAATACAGTAATTGAGGGCTAGAAAAGGCACTACTACGAGAAGGAAAACAACTTATTTCAGCTAAATTAGTTCTTAAATCACATTTTAATTTTTATAGACCAGTTATAGAAAATGATAGACTAATTTTTATATAGACCAGTGAATAGCCTCAGAGTTTGCAACACCATTAATCCTAAACCTCACTAATGAGGCCCCTCCAAGCAAGTGACACCATGAAGACCAAGGAATGCTAAAAAATAATAATAATATTTATAATTAAAAAAAACACAGACATGGCTGGTGAAAATGTCAGTGAAAAAATTTTGCAGAAGTACAAATTAGGGTTGAATTATAGTAAAGTATTTAAAGCTTTGAAAATCCTGTGGAGCACCATTAAGTGCATCATTACAGAATGGAAAGAAAACGGCACCACGACAAACCAGCCAAGAGAGAACCATCCACCAAAACTCAGAGACCAGGCAGGGAGGACATTAATCAGAACAACAAAAAAAGAAACCAAATGTAACCCTGATGGAGATGCAATTAAGGGGCAGTGGTGGCTTGGTGGTTAAGGTGCTGGCTAACTGATCTAAAGGTCGGGGGTTCGAACTCCACTATCACTGAGTTGTCGCTGCTGCCCCGCCAGTGCAGCTAACTGGGTTATCAAAGGCCAGCCATGTCTCTTACTGTTTGTGGTGAGAGGCATGTAAAAAAAACAGTTGCTGTCATTCAAAAAGTGTGCCATTGGATTGCCGTCAGCATGTTTTTGCCCTGCAATGGTCAGACGAGCTGTCCATGGTGTACTCTGCCCTTGCTCGGAGTCAGCTGAAATGAGCACCAGCCTCCCTGCAACCATAATTAGGATTAAGGGGTTCAGAAAATGAATGAATGAATGAATGAACACACATTTAGTGTTTAACAAAAGATATGTGCAAGACCCAACAAGTATATGGAAGAAATGTACTCCGGTCAGATGAGACTAAAATTTAAATTTTGGGATATCAAGGTAAACACTATGTCTGGCACAAACCCAACCCAGCATGTTTTAATGTTTTATCACCCCAAGAACACCATCCCCACAGTGAAGCATGGTGATAGATAATTATTACCCAGGGCACTAGAAATATATATATATATATTTGTTATTAAATTGTTTATTTTTTTATCTATTTATTGATATTTTTTATTATAATTATGTATTCCTTTTTTTCCTATCTCTTTTATTTTTATTTATTTTTTTGTTGTTGTTTAGTTTTGTGTGTGTATATATATATATATATTTTTTTTTTTTCTCCTTTTCTTTCTTCTGTCTCTGTGACTGTGTATTCGTTACTTTGGTGGATGTTATGATATGTTTGTGATATGTCTCTTTGTTCTGGTTATTATTTAACAAACTCTTGATTAATGTC
>JAQMYF010000021.1:20521482-20533843 GCA_030014195.1 Neosilurus mollespiculum
GAACCACTTAATCCTAATTAGTGTAGCGGGGAGGCTGGTGCCCATCATGGCTGGCCTTTGATAACCCAGTTAGCTGCACTGAGGGGACAGCAGTGACATCCCTTTGATAGTGGAGCTTGAACCTCTGACCTTGGGATCCGTAATCCAGCACCCTACCACCAGGCAAGTATGCATATTTGTGTGTGTGTGTGTGTGTGTGTGTGTGTGTGTGTGTGTGTGTGTATAAACCATATTTGTATTTTTTCTTTTTATTGAGACTTTTATCTTTATCTTATTCTTTACTTGGTATGAAAAAAACTTGACAGCAATTTTTTAAGGTGTACATGAAGCATATCGTCGCATGGTAGCAATATGAGTCAATGTTGCAAGTCTCTTTTTCCTCAACAGCTCTGGTATTACTTTGTCCCTGTCAATCAGAGAGACACTACCCAATCATGGGTGTCTGTGTACTCATGATCATTCCTCTGTGACAACTCAAAAAGATAAAAAATAGCCTGTGGGTGTTTATGTCACAGCAATATGCACTTTAATTTCAGCAAAGACGAACCCTTGTCATTCATTTAATTATCATTTTAATGTTTGTGTGAACAGGGTACACCCATAGGGTGCTTTAAATGCCTTAAACTGTTCAGATGCTTGCTAGTATGCAAAGAGAAGGCTATTTTAGAACTGTATGCCTGTAGTGACACTGAAAAAAATTGGGGGACAAACTGTCCCCAAATCGAAAAAAGAGCCTTTAAAATGTGAACCAGTAACTGATCTTGGGTTTGAGGTATAGATGCTTAAACATACACTTTTGTGACAGCATGAATAGGAATGATGCCTAAAACTGTATCACTGTAAATATATACCTTCAGCTTTTTCCTCAGCTTCATCATCTGCCTCGTTTTGTCCATGCTCATCTTCAGAAACTTTGCCTTGGTCCTCAACAGCCTCTTCCATTGAAGAATTTATTTCATTTTCCATTTCCTCTGACTCATCAACATCATCTTCATGGTCATCTTTGTGATCAGACACAGCAATGTCATCCGCTTCCTCCTCTTCTTCTGTTTCTTCCTCCTCCTCCTGCTCATCTACAGCTTCTTCCTCCTCTTCCTCCTGTTCATCTATAGGTTCTTCCTCCAGCTCCTTCACGTCTTCCTGTTCATTTACACCTTGTTCCTCAGCTGCATCCTCCTCTCCATCTCTTTCAACCTCATCTTCTGTAGTGGCTTCATCTTCAGCCTCTTCATCCTCTACATCATCCTCTCTATCAGTGTCACCCTCCTCTTTGGTGTCTTCTTCATCAGCATGGTCTTCCTCTGTAGATTCTTCCTCCTTTGTCTGATCAATGTCTGTTACCCTTTCTTTCTCATCATCAGCTGCCTCTCTTTCCTCTTCAGTTTCTCCTCTTAAATCCTGCACTTCCTCAACTGCGTCTCCACCCTCATCATCATGTTCTTCTGTGTTCAACTCTCCTAGCTTTTCTGCTTCATCTTCATTCTCTTCCTCTCCCTTCATGGCTCCCTGAGTCCAAACTAGTAGAGCTAGCAACAGCCACAATAGGCCACGACGCAGAGCTGCCATTTTCAACCCTCAGAAAACAAGGAACCAGATCCTCCAGTCTACTGCAGTGTCCCCGCCCAAAACCAGTTTAATGTGCAGTTTTTTGCACAAGATAAAAGAAAGTAAACAACTTTTAGCAGTTGAGTCAGTTTTTGTTTGGTTCCTATGCAGAAAGGGATCACAGCAGTTCTGTCACATGCACACCAGCATACACATGCAAATACACTGACGCACACAATCAGAGAACAAAATGGAACAAGAAAGTACAGGGAGATGACTGACAAGCCCATATGGCTGCAAGGCTGTTCTTCTGATGTCCTCTATTCAACCTATATCTATGTGAGTGAGAGAGAGAGAGAGAGAGAGAGAGAGAGAGAGAGAGAGAGCAAGCATAGCAATGCTGTGCATGCTAGCACATGAGAGAAGGGCACACACTCCAAAGTTAGCTAAAGCTTGACTCATATATGCACAGAGATTCATTGAGTCTGAGAGGTGACTGTGACACTATATAAAGCTCTCAATACACTTCACCCTGACCTCATTCAGTGAAATTGGAGCCAGTTCTCACTGATCTTATTCTACCAATTCAAGAAAGCCAGAAAAACATTGTTTCTAATGGGTTGCATGCAATATTAATAATAATAATAATAATAATAATAATAATAAGTATTCACCCTCTTGGCTTTTTACCCATGTTGTTTCATTACAACCTCTAATTTAAATGTTTATTTTAATCTGAATTTTATGTAATGGATCTGCACAAAATAATCTAATTCGGTGAAGTCAAATGACAAAATAATATGTAATAAAGGATTACAAAAAAAATCTGACAATTGGCATGTACATGTGTATTCACCCCCCTTGCTATGAAGCCCTTCAAAAGTTCTGGTGCAAGCAATTACCTTGTAATGTGGTGAAGTCACATAATTAGTAAAATGAAGTTCACCTGTGTGCAATCTAAGTGTCACATGATCTGTCAGTTTAAACACACCTTTTCTGAAAGGCCCCAGAGGCTGCAACACCACTAAAGCAAGAGGCATCACACCATGAAGACCAAGGAGCTCTCCAAACAAGTCAGAGACAAAGTTGTTGAGAAGTACAAGTCAGGGTTAAGTTATAAAAAAATATCTAAATCTTTGATGATCCCCCAGAACACCATCAAATCCATCATCTTCAAATGGAAAGAACATGGCACCACAACAAACCTGCCAAGAGAGGGCCGCCCACCAAAACTCACAGACCGGGCGAGGAGGACATTATTCAGAGAGGCAGCACAGAGACCAAAGGTAACCCTGAAGGAGCTGCAGATTTCCACAGCAGAGACTGGTGTATCTGTGCATGGGACCACAATAAGGCGTACACTCCATAGAGCTGGGCTTTATGGAAGAGTGGCCAGAAAAAAAGCCATTACTTAGTGTTAAAAATAAGAAGGCACATTTTGAGTTTGCCAAAAGGCATGTGGGCGACTCTCCAAATTTATGGAGGAAGGTGCTCTGGTCAGATGAGACTAAAATCGAACTTTTCGGCCACCAAGGAAAACGCTATGTTTGGCACAAACCCAATGCATCCTATCACCCCAAGAACACCATCCCCACAGTGAAACATGGTGGTGGAAGCATCATGCTGTGGGAATGTTTTTCAGCAGCAGGGACTGGGAAACTGGTCTGAGTCAAGGGAAAGATGGATGGTGCTAAATACAGGGATATTCTTGAGCAAAACCTTTCATTCTGCCTGTGATTTGAGACTGGGACGGAGGCTCACCTTCCAGCAGGACAATGACCCGAAGCATACTGCTAAAGCAAAACCCGAGATGTTTAAGAGGAATCTTTTAAATGTGTTGGAATAGCCTTACTCAAAGCCCAGACCTCAGTCCAATTGAGAATCTGTGGTCAGACTTGAAAATTGCTGTTCACAAGCGAAGACCATCCAACATGAAGTAGCTGGAGAAGTTTTGCCTTGAGGAATGGGCAAAAGTCCCAGTGTCAAGCTCATAAAGACTTATCCTAAGTGATTTGCAGCTGTAATTCCCACAAAAGGTGGCTCTACAAAGTACTGACTTTAGGGGGTAAATAGTTGCACACTGAAGTTTTCTGTTATTTTTTCCTATTTGTTGTTTGCTTCACAATAAAAAAAAAAATCACATCTTCAAAGTTGTAGGCATGTTCTGTAAATGAAATGATGCAAACCTTCAAATAATCCATTTTATTTCCAGGCTGTGATGCACATTAGGTTAATAGGTGAATGGCTGTGTGTATATAGAGTGATGATTTATGTGTGATACATTGATTAGAAGTTAAGGATATACAAATCTTCTGTAAATATTCAGAAAAGTGTATTTATAGGCACACTGTGTCCCTTGAAAAACACTAAAGAAATGTTCACCAGATTAAAATTGCATTTTTATATGTTTGTGAATAACCCCTCATGAGTTTTAATTCATTTTGCTTGGTAACTGTGAACCTGATTGATTGTGTGTTGTGAAGTTCAGTATAAGGAGGTTAGTACTTCAAGCAAAACGTTCGTTCATTTATTCATTTTCTAAACTGATTAATCCTAATTAGGGTCGCGGGGAGGCTGGTGCCCATCTCAGCAGACTCTGGGCGAGGGTGGGGTACACCCTGGACAGCTTGCCAGGCCACCGCAGTGCCAAAGGTAAAAAAAAAAAAAAATTGTTTATTTTTAAGATTAATAATAACTTCAACATGTGATACCCAAACAAAGGCAAGGATCAGGCAATCAGCAAAAAGCAATGACACGGCAGTATACAAAATTGCAAACACTGGAAAACAAACCTAACTATTAGAATAAAATGAGCAAAATGATTATTGTTTGCAAGTCAGACATACGAGCTCTAGAACATAACTTATAATCTGAGTGTGTGTGACTTTTTAGATTTTGTGAGCGTGATTGTCTTGAATGCGGAATAGGTGTGTATAATGAACAGGCACATGCATAAGTTTTGCGATAAATCTCAAGAATTCAAGGCACAAAGTGTAGTCTGGTGAGGAACCCAGAAGTATTTGGCTACATAAAGTTGGCTGTTTGTGTAGGGAGAGTTCATAACAGTAACACTTTTATTTCAGATTGTTTCACGTTTCATGAGCATGGCCAAATGATTCACTTTTTAATTGACACCGAACTGTGCTTGTGTGGGTTTCCTCCGGGTACACCGGTTTCCTCCCACAGTCCAAAGACATGCACAGTAGGCTAATTGGCTGTTTGTAATTTCCCCTAGGTGCGAGTGTGAATGGTTGTGTGTGATGGCCCTGCAATGGACTGGCGAGCTCTTAATGGTGTACCCCACATTCACCTAGAGTCGAAAGAGAGAGGCTTGAGTCTCCCCATGATCCTAGTCAGATTAAGTGGCTCGGCAAATGAATAAAGCAAAATAAGATACATTTTATTAATCCCACATCAGGGAAATTCACGTCACAGCAGCACAAGTGTCAGAAAAAGAAATAATGGCAAAATGTCAATGAAACACCAATTTAAAATGAATATATAAATAAACAAATAAATAAAAAGCTTCACACATGTTTATGAAAGCATCACAGATTTATTTCAGGGTTTTTTTTTTGTTTGTTTGTTTTACAAACTGATCAGAAATCCACCTAAAATCATTAAAATATTAAATAATATAACAATTTCTAAAAGAAACCAACAAATAAGTCCATGCATGCGCTGTTACCGGGCGCCACAGACTGTATCAAGCACCTGAAGACTGACTACAGCATGTTCTACTGCACACTTGGAAAAGGAAGGGGGTGGGGGGATTCTGTTGGTTGCAGTCTGCAAATTCAACACTAGATGCTGCTAAATCCTAGCTTGACCCTGTTCCCTTATTCTGCAAGTTTACCTGCTCCTCAAATAATAACCACAGATTGCTGATTCAGATAACAAAGTCAACTTTTCCACACACTCATCAAATAGACTAGTTGACAGGAATACACTGCCAATTACACCACTGTGTGTCTATGTGTGGGAGACAAAGAGAAAGAGGCCAAGAAGACAGGTGGAATTTCACTTCATTCTCACACCTCTGGTCTGGATGGGTTTACTAAAAAAAAAAAAAAGAATTTAAAATTACATTTAGAGATTACAATAATTTAGAGATTACATTTACATTTAGGGATTACAAAAACTGTAATAATAATATTTGCAACCATACAAACAAATGAATTATTACTGTTGAAAACAAAGGTCACCTTTACGTATAGGAGGAGGCTTAGCCGTTTTGAGTATACTGCACTGAGAAAGCGCCTCAGCCATCCATAAAAGTGTAGATGAACAGAATTCCATCTGGATGAAAGGGACAGTGAATAAGATATTGGCTGGCACACAAGAATTTCAGGAATTTCTGAATGAATGCATAGTTAATGAACTAAATCAAAGCAGACAACTCACTTCAGACTCCAGTGCTCTTAATCTGTGATCCAAACCCCTGATCTCAGCTGTCTGTTTGAGAACATCATCCACTCTGAAAGAATAGGTACATACACACACACACACACACACACACACACACACACACGCACACACATAAACATCTAAATATTTAAATAATTTCTGATTCTCAGGAAAGCAATAAAAACAGCCAAGGGACAAACATCAGGCACATGTGGAGTGGGGTAAAAACCATAACTGACTACCAGCGGAAGAGCTTTAACGTGGGGGAGGTGACCGCTTCTCTACCGGAGGAGATGAACACCTTCTATGCCCACTTTGAGAACCACAGCAAGCCGGAGTTTCTGTCAGAGGAGGACAGCTGTCCTTTTCTGATCCCTCAGGTGGACGTGTGTAAACACTTTAAAAAGGTAAACACACAGAAAGCTCCCGGACCGGACATCATCACATTCCGTGTTTTCTTTCATTCGCACGACATCCACACTGTGACTCAGGGTAGACTCTCTTAGAGAGAACTTGCAGTCTCTTCAGGGTGACTTGAGCAAAGAGCTTCCTGACGATGCTGAGAAGTGAGATGCCACAGTAGTTGTTGAAGTCACTCCTGTCGCCCTTGTTCTTGTAAAGAGTGAAGATGCTGGCATCGCCTCTCTGAAGTGTTCCCATCTCTCTTGGGTATTGGCAGTGGATGGGCCTAGGAGGGATTTTTCGATGGCTCTCACAAATTCCTCAACCTTCTCCTGGTCTCTTGTTTTGCTGGCGTCAATTCTGGGTTTGCCCTCCTGTTTGGTGCGATGAATTTTCTTCGCTTGCAGTTTACTTACTGCACACCAGGGAGTGGTTGGTGTCACAGTCGGCGCTCTGGTAGCTGCGTGTGATCATAACGTTTGAGAGGCTGGAGCGCCTGGTGAGTATCAGGTCGAGTTGGTGCCAGTGCTTAGATCTGGGATGCCTCCAGGACACTGTGTTGGGGCTTGGTGTTGAAGAACGTGTTGCTAACGCAGAGGCCGTGGTGACAGCACAGGGCGAGTAGACGTTGCCCGTTCTCATTCACCTTTCCCGTGCCGAACTGGCCAAGACAGGTTGGCCAGGAGTTGTGATCGGCACCCACTCTGGTGTTGAAGTCACCAAGGACGAACAGCAACTCCTTCTCTGAGATTCGGCTGACAGCTGTGCTGAGGTCGTCATAAAACCTGTCCTTAGCTTCTGCAGGGGATGTCAGTGTGGGAGCGTACGTAATGATCAGGCTGACCGGCCCATCTGAGGTGAGGAGTTGGAGGGACAGGATGCGCCCGCTGCCCTCAGTGAGTGGAGTGATGGACTCTAGCAGGCTGTTTTTCACGGCAAATCCAACAGCATGTTCTCTGACCTCCTCTGGTGCCTTCCCCTGCCAGAAGAAGGAGAATTCTTACTCTGATGAGGCCAGATCCTGAGAGCCTGGTCCCTTGGAGAGCGATGATGTCCATCTGCAGTCTGCTCAGTTCTCTGTCGATGACTGCAGTCGTGTGAGCTCATCTATCTCCTGCAGATCATCAACCGGGTGTCATGGTCCTGACATTCCAAGTGCCCAGTTTAAGGAAACCGAAGTACCCAGAGGAAACTCACGTAAGCATGGGGAGAACATGCAAACTCCACACAGAAATGTCCAGGACGTTTTTGCTATGAGACAGATGTGCTCCCCACCATGCCCCCTACAATGCTTCCATATGCAGTATATCGATTGTGTGTAGTATATAAGAAAAACAGATACAAGCACTCACTTGACACCCATGCGCTTTAGCCTCTCTGTGTCACTTCCTCTTAACTTCTTTCCTGCAGCAGACAAAAAGTTTTCCTTCTGAATGCTTTCCCATGTCATAAGTCGCTTGTCAGCTTTTTCCTTTAAGTCCACCACTAGCAAATAAAGGCAGCCTTTTAGTTTTTGGAATATCAAACAACACAATAGCCTACAGATACTGGAGATAAGGATTCAACCTGATTGTAAATAATCCTTACATATTACGACCAAGTTAAACAACACAAATAAGTGTCTGCACGTAATCAGGTGTTTTAAAAAGGGGTTTTTACACAGGAAGATATAGGTCATCTTTTTAAAGTGATTGTAAAACTAAAGCTTGCCTGTTTACCATTTGATTAAACTACTAAATACAGTATGTTCCCATTGATGGACATTGGTTTAAGGTAGACAGACATTTATTTTAACACTTATTAAACTAAAAACTGACAGTTTCATTACATTATAACAAGTGTTTATTTTTCATTACATAATAAGAGTGTTTTAATGTCCAAACATTTGTGTCAGTTACCCGTGGTGGCTGGCCTATGCTAATTTGTCACATAACCATATACACAGAACTCGAAACAATAAAAATAAAAATAAATAAATAAATAAATAAATAAAACCACCTTGTGAGCATCACATGATCATGGAACTCATAATAACATAATAATGAGACAGTGTAAAATGAACACATTAAGCATATTAACAATGTAACAATGACGTACATTAGGAATTTTACACAAACTAACAGCCTATGTGGATTGTGTGCTTTGGGTCGAATGTACTGGATGTAGTTAACATATTGAACAGATATATAATGAACATACTTCCCCGGTGACCATTTCTAACCTCCACAACTACCCTTTGTTCTCCAATGGCATGGCAAAACATTGCCAAAGCTGCAACCAGACATGAAACATGCATAAAAGAGATTAAAGTGGACATCTACATGACCGCCACACAGCTCTAGTCTCCCTCCTAGACCTTTATAATAGGTTAATATTTAAATAGGGCAGAGTGGCATATTTTTAATGAATAATGTTTTTTTTTATTTATTTTGGTTTTAAACCTTTTTAATTGCATTAGGAATATTTCTATTCATATTTAAATATACAAATATTTTAAATATATTAAAATATGTATAAAAGCCCCCCTCAGGTTTCCTTGTCGAATACGACAGACAGCCTATATATATTTATACATAAATTGAGTGAAATACAGATTTACTATCACTGGTATTTCACAAAAAAATTTTAATTGCATCATTGCAAAATAACAACAATATTTCTGTATGTATAACAGTTCTGATGTCTGTAGGGTTGTCTTGTCTATTACATTAAATTAGAAAACGTTTAAGGACACTTGAGTTTCATGATGAGCAACGCAAAACACACTTACCAAATTGGTGCACTTTTTCAGATGGCACTTTGCGGACCTTGCGCTTGATAAAGAGGTGGAAGTGGGAGATGAAGATCAAGGGTGGAGCCAGGCATGGCCGGGAATGATACCCAACAATTACATTATATCTCTGAAACTTCCAATATGTGTCACTCCGCTCTTGCACCTTGTTGAAGGTGTAGCTAGACAAAAAGAGTTAGAGGGGAGCCAGTAATCAAAAGACCCATGAGACAAAGGGATATTATTGAGTAACAGCAGCACTTATGCTGTGATAATAGGTAGAATAAATGGAAGTTTAATGGTTATATGGACAAAACGGATGAGTGAATGGATGAATGTATGGTTGACTACCTGAACATTGCAATGAGTAGATTAATGAGCAAGATGTTGGTGACCAGAAGGTAGATGACGAGTAAAATGACCACAAGCCAGTTATGATGTGCTTCCCTACATGGTTCTGTATTACTGTTAACTAGCGTTGCATTATATGTGCATTCCACATCCCAAGTATATCCAGCTGAACACAGAGAAAGCATACAATAATAATGACTTTAAAACCAAACACTGAATTAATCATTAATTGTGAGATCATGGAGGTGAGTTAAAACATACAGTCAATTTTCTCAACAGGAATTTGTCCAAATATGTGCAGATATGGCCAGTAAAATACACGGCGAAATATCCTATCAGCACTGGAGTCGTATGGGTAGATTAGAGCCTGACTGGCCACTCCATATGCCAATATCCACACAGCAAGGAAGAACAGAATGAAGAAGATATCTTTCATCTTAATGGAAATAGCCAGAAGAAATGAGTTTAAACACAACAGAATAATGCAATTTTGAGAAATACAAAAGAAAATAGTGCCACCATCATAAAATTACTAAAATAAGTAGGCTGATCTACCTTACAGCGCTTTGTTTTCCTGAAATTTTTGTTTATCTCTGCTGTTCAGTGGGCCAATACGGTATGCCAGAAGAAGGCTTTTTTTTAACCTTCACCAGGAGGTGCTATACACCTCTGGTAGTGGTATTATAATTATTAGTGTTTGTCTGTCTGTTTGTGAAGAATTTCCTGAAAAACTACAAGATGGATTTTAGCCAAACATGGTCAATATGTTACGCCACCTAAGTGATGGAAATTATTTATTTTTGGAAGGTCAAAGGCAAAGTTCAACATTACAGCAAAGTCATTAAATTCTCCCTATTCTTTATGGAATTTCTTTAAGGTGATAATAAGCCATCCACTAGGGGGAGACAGTTTATTTAACCATGGCAAGTTATAATAAAACAGGCAGTCAATGCATTTGTTTTTTGTTTTTTCATTTTGTGGTCATGCCAACCGAGAGAGAAAAAATAGCCCTTTATGAAATGTAATGCTTTTTTTTTCCCAAGGAATTTTTTTGACAGAGCAAAGGAATATTGTACACCTCACTTCTAAACATCCTAGTTTTATTTTGTATGCTCACATTATTTAACTTTGTACACAGAAACACAGTTATTTCAGGAAAACCAAAAGCTATCAGGGTGAAAATAATTAGCCCCTTAATAAATGACCATTTTGTTAAGCCATTGCGCAAACCACAGTTCTGCAGTGATGAGCTTTAAATTTGTAATGCTCAAAGCTTTACATCTAATTAAATCTGAGAGTCATCTTCCAATGTACATAAATGTTTAGAAATGTTGTGATAAAAATTCCAGCATTTGGGGGAAAAGCACTGAGGAAGTTTTTGAAGAAAACTTTAAATTTCATAGTGGGGGGCCATTTATTTTTCCTTATCTGTATTTGCACAACACTCTGTTGCTAGGCACTGTTTCTTTTCTCCTCTCTACCCCTTCCATTAAAGAAAATGACCATCATAGGAGCAAGAATGGCAGGATTTTATTTGGGTAAGGCATTCTCATCACAACAACGACATTAATATAATTGCATGGTAATCTGGATAGGACTACAACATAATTTCCTCATTTACAGTTGCTTCTACATGTTCTCTACACTCCACAGTGGAAAAATTACAGGCAGAATTACTTACAAATTCTTTGCCAAACTCCGGGATTGTCTGATCATAATAGTCCCAACCAGATCTCACATTGGAAAAAAGAGGCTCGACTACATGGCTTGCCAGATTCAGTCTCATGTATTCAGTCTCACCCCAAATATAAAACATTAAAGATAAACTGATAGAATAATTATATTTGAACAGGGCTTAATGATCTGAGAATGTGCCTAAAAAATAAAAAAATAGGCAAAAGGTATTTTTCCTTTTCCATTTTTTTTTCAGAGAATACCAAGCAATAAAACAAAGGAAAGCCAATGTTTTACCACCTCAAATTCAAACAAAAATTATTATTACTATTATTATCACAATAAATAACACTTTTAATAATAATAATAATAATAATAATAATAATAATAATAATAATAACAATAATAATAATAATAATAATAAAAAGAATAATAAAAAGAATAATAATAATAATAATAATAATAATAATAATAATAATAATAAATAAAAAAACTTGAATTTGGAGCCATGAATTGCCACATAAAAGACTCACGACACATCACTATTAAACACACACAACCCCAACTAATCATATTGGTTAGGAGGAAACCGGATCACACTGAGAAATCCTAGGTATGGGCATGCTTTCAAATGCTTTTGATTCATCTTCACTCATATTTGTTACCTTCTGTTACTTACCATCTTGCCCACTATGATGATTTTTGGCCCAAGCTGCTTATGAATGGCAAAGATGTGGATAAGTCTGAGGGTGAACACCAAATAGTCGAGACTCAAGGCAGCCCGGCCAAACGAAATCGTTTCCTTGAACATCCTGAGATATAAAAGTAATACACCAATCATATGTGACATGCACAGATACGTAGTGTATAAATTCTGCTATTAAAATTTAAGATAAACATTGCAGCCAGCTGTACCAGGTGAAAAAGTATGTATGTAATGCAAATGTACCGCATTTGGCTGTTCCAAATCGTCCCAAGGTGCGAGTGTGAATGGTTCTGTGTGTGTTGGCCCTGTAATGGTCTAGTGATCTGTTTGCAGTGTACCCCACCATCACCCATAGTCAGCCGAGATAGGCGCCAGCCTCCCCGAAACCCTAATTATTTAATTTTTCCATAATTAATAATAATTTCTTAGTTATATTACTTAATTGTAATTTAATTTATACATAATTTTTATTCTTTTATATATTAGCTAAGTGTTTACTGTTTATT
>JAQMYF010000021.1:20543947-20558167 GCA_030014195.1 Neosilurus mollespiculum
ACAGTCATACTAAGCATTTCACTACATATTGTACTGTGTATAATTTGTATGTGACAAATAAAATTTGAATTTGAAAACCTTTGTTAAACGTGACAAATTCTTCCTGTAACTTGACTATAAGGAATTTCTCTGAATTGCAATTAATTTAATTCCACTTCCTGTAATTCCAATTCACACTAAAATTCAACATCCCGAGGGGTGGAGCCAATTCAATTCAAATTCCAATTTTTCAAATGAATTATACTGAAATTCCAAATTCGGAATTTTGCACAAGCCTGGCATCCACAAAGCCTGTGGCTTTGACTCATTCAAAATCTTATACATGGAAACACAAGAAAAGCAAACTAAAATGAGATCCTTATGGATCATTATTTCATTTTAATGAATTATTATTTATTCATATTAATGAATTACGCTTATATTTAATGAATTCATTTCATGATGACACCACCTGCTCCAAGTACCCTTGTCAAACTGTGGGTCTGTTATTTGATGAACAATCACTTGGGATAATTTTTTGATGGCAGACGCAGTCAAATTCCAACTTTCCTAGGCAGTACATACTAATTGGAATCTCATATGTGGTGGCATCTAATTAAAGATTTGGTGACTGGGTAAGCCTAAGATACTACCACCCCAGGCAAATCACTAACTGTGATTCACTGTGCATAGAAGAAAAATATACCTATGTCCAGCCAGGTTCATTATAGCTGCAGTTGTTTAAAACTTTGTATTATGGATGGATCATAAACCAGCATGATAATAAACAGGTATCCTCAGTGAATGTTCTAAAATTATGACATCATGATATCCCTCCCAAAATAATTCGATGACCACGCAAGAAATCCACAAACATGAAATACTGCAAGACCTGCACGCCGTCGTGACTAAAGAAGAGGCGAGCATCTGCTTCCATGGCCATCTTCAGACATGTAGTGCCCTTCCAGACCAGAGAATTTTTCTTCAGTAGAACGAAAGAGCGACTTTCACTGTTCTCATAGCACTTACTGAACAAATCTACAAAGCAGAAGAGCAAAATCAGGAGTGTCAAAGAAAATGAGGTAAACACAAATTAAGACACTGCTTTAAATTTCCAGCACGGCCAATTTGACCATAGAAATAAACACAATGTGACATACCATGAGCCAAGCTCTCAAATCTCTGAGCCAGTTCCTTCACGGACTGTTTAGTCTCAGTCTCATCCTCTAATTTAGAGAGAACTCGCAGCAGTTTACACGCACTCAGAGCACTCAACACTGACTCTGAGGACTGAAAGAAACAGAGAGAGAGGGAGAGAGAGAGAGAGAGAGAGAAAGAGAGAGAGAGCGAGATACACTTTGTTATTGTTCTTAGATTTTTTCAGGAATATGGGTTATTCTCACATATTTATTTTTCTGACCACAAATATCTGTACTATTTACTACATACTGTACATCAGAACGGACTTGTTACTTTAGGTTTAGTGCACTGCAGGGCAATTAAGCCATTAGTAATTCTCATTTTGCGTCACCGTGCCGATTCCAGAAATGAGATATTAGGGAAATTCTTATCCTCTCGTCTAATTTCCGAACTGCTGTATGTGGGGACAGCCGTAGCCTAATGGTTAAAGCAGCTTTCGGACCAAAAGCACCTTCCCTTCCTCCACCTTCATTGCTGAAGTGCCCTTGAGCAAGGCACCTAACCCCCAGTGGGGCAGCCCACTGCTCTGAGTGTGTGTGCTTACTTTGGATGGGTGGGTGGGGCAATAATTTCCCTTGTGGGATTAATACAGTATAGCAAAAAAAAAAAAAATAAAAAATTCACAGTTATATTCAGGGGCAATTTAGAGTGCATGTCTTTGGACTGTAGGAGGAAACTGCATCACCCTGAAGAAACCCACACAATCCCGGGGAGAACATTAAAACCCCACAGAGAAACACTCTTACTGAGCCCAGGACTGAAAACCAGGACCTTCTTGCTATTAGGCGAATTGTTAGCCACCACACCGCCAGCACTGTTACGTTTGGAAAATGAGGAATTAAACACTGGCACGGTATTACATCTAAATTTTATATATAAAACTCAAACAAGGCCTGCTGTCCACTGGCATTATGTTACCATTTCCCAGAAGTAAACAGCCATCTCACTGCGGTTCTGCAGCACTGCCCAGATAAAGAGTGAAGCCCATGGGTGAGCACATCTAAGATCCCGATATTCAGCATCTTTTAAGGTAGTAGCCAGTTTCTGTAGATCAGATTGCAACAAAATTACAATATCTTTTTATAATTCCTCAAATATTAAAAGAAATAAAGGTATTTATTTTAAAGATACTTTGTCTAGTGCACTTTCATATTAGGCACTTTTTACCTTTAAGGTTTTCTTTCTGGAAGAAATCCTCTCCAAACCCAGGCATTTATAATAGAATGGCTGGCACTCATTGCCTAGCAAGTACTGTAAGACCTGCGACACCTAGGAAACATTGACAATAGGAAACAAGCTAATTTGGTGGCAGATAATATGGAAGAAAAACCATAAATTGTTTTTATGGAAGAGTGTATTTGAGATTTGAATGATTAGTGAACTGAAGCAGAAGAAATGTTAGGAATGTACTTTGTGTAGAATATAACCTGGACAGAGTCATCTTATTTGTAACAATAGCCACTGTGCTCATGGATAAGGGTGGTTAAGCAATATTAGTATATACTACACAGAAACGGCACGATCTGACTAAATCTATATGCTGGACAATCACGGTTCCTCATAGTCACTTGGAGAACTTTTTGTTTGTTTTTCTTGTGTTTCTGTGTAGTATATACTAAAAATCATCACAAACCGTATAGGCTAAACAGATGCCGCAAACTGCACAGCACCACTCACCTGACCTGCCTCTCTTATGAATAAAATAGGCAAATATAACCTATAACAATCTCACCTTAGTTTAGTTTTCTTTAAGGTTCTATGTAGTATATCCTTGACTCTTAAACTGAGTTGAAGAAGCACCATTACATAGCACTGTCCCTGCCTGCATGTGCTGTTATTACACAAAAATAAGTAAATTAAATAACTATAATAGAATTCTAATAATTAAATTACACTCTCACCTCAAAAAGTGTCAGTTTTTTGACTGTGCTGGTGGGCTGGCTAGCAAAACTGCCAGTGGAGCGAGATGTGGCAATACTGAAGGCATTCAAACGTTCTACGAGGTAACGCTGTAGCAGCATATAGACTAGACAGCCCTCTGAGATTGAGCGATACAGCTCCTCCAAGCGGGCGTACGTAAGGTAATCCAGAATGTTCAACCCATTTTCCGTAAAGAGACGCACAAACTGGGGCTTATCATTCACCAGAGCATCAGTCATGAAACTCTCCAAGTCCTCATTCTGCAATCAACACATATTGCAGTTTTTATGCATGACATTTACTTACTTCAGATCTACCATTGCTGTCACAGATGTCATTTCCTACCTTCCATTGGATGTTTCCAGAAAAGAGCTCACTTTTGGCGATGTCCACTCTGTTCCAGGTCACAGCCAGCCTCAGCTCCTCAGTACTGGGGACAGCATCAGCTGAAAGGCGCTGCTTACTTGCTGGGACATATAAACACACAAACCCTTTAGACCATTGGAGGCTGGTGGCTTCTATTTTTGAAGAACTACATACCTGTGAGTGTTCGTGTTCTGTTCTATTTGGCTTCCTGTTCAATTCTCAGTCTCTCATCACCAATAAATGCATCAAAATTACAAAGAAACATAACAAGCTGGACGAGTTGTGTAATGTCGTGTTATGGATTCTCGATTAATTAGCACTGAGTATTTTGTGAATGAGAGGAACAGTTATGTTTATGACTCACACATTGTTCTCCCTTAAAATGCTTACTGTAATAGTGGCTTAGGGCACAAAACTATTTTATTCTCACAAGCACACTGGCAGGAAAGGAGTGAACACACAGATGTTTGCCTGTACTAGTGCATTTAGGGTTTACAAGCTGCATATTCCATTCCATTATCCCAGCAAAAAATTTATAGCTCTTCTGCTTACATATCCGTATTTGTAAATGTAGGCATGTACACTAAATAGTTCGCAGTGTTTCCTCAAGTGCAGTAGGTTACAGCAATATTTAATGTCCACGTTAGTCCGCCTCGCCCATTTGAGTGCTTAAAAGTCCAGTTAGAGTAATAAAACTCATAATTCATGAAGAATTAACTTTTTCTCCTGATTTTAATGTTTTTTGCTCATGGGATTATTATTGGCTATATAAAGTTACTGCCATATTTTTGGTTTAACTGAGATGTAGTGGCATTAAAAGTGTGTTGGAGAATATTTACGAAATGACTGTAAGATGACCCATCAAAACAAATTAAACAAATAAAAAAAATAATATAAATATTAGAATTTTAAATTTAATAACATTTTAAAAACATGTTTAACCATTGAAGTCATATTCCATACCTATGGGACTCAGGAGTATTATTATTAGCGGCACTTACCCCTGACTAGAGCCTTCAGCAGCACAGTATCAAAGTCGTCTAAGTCCTCATGCTCTTCACGATAGATTGTCACCAGATCTTTGTTTTGGCAAATACTTAAAACCTGTACAAAAGACAGAAGGAACACAGTATACAGAATTTTTCTAAAAATTAGGATATAGCTTTCAGTGAGATATAAATGGTAATGCAAATTCCACACTTGCCAGAAAACACCAGAAGTAAGTGCAGAATTGATATATAGGGGGAAAAAGTAAACACTAAACCCCAAAGCACCGGTAAATCTCGTTCCAAACCAGATAATTAAACAGATTTCTGTCCCATTCAGTGGACTTGTTTGTGAGCTATGTAAGATGTACTACACAGCTCCAAACAACGGCCAAATTTTAGTACCTATTGGATGTTATCAGTAGTGTTGTAATCTATTTTAGCTGAAAGGTGTCATATATAAACAATATGCATCATGCAATCTTTTGTTTTACTGCAGAGGTGAGAATCAGTGAGAATTTTAATGGATTACTGAAAATCATGTTCTGATGAATTATCCGGTTCAAATTATATAAGTTCAAATATATACTCGTTTGGAAACTGTACTATTAAATGACATTTATATATAAAGGACACATCCTTTGTAAAAATAGAAACAGTAACTGTATGACTACTACTGTATGATTATCATGCTGTATATTTTTACACCACTCCACCCCATTACACACAACCCTGTGTTATCTTGTATTACCTTATCTACAAGTTTGTCGGTGTCCTGTTCAGAGGGAAAGTGTTTAAGCACTTTCTCTGCTACTCTCCCCTTCAGATCAGTTTTGGTAGCTGTTTCTCCCTCACTTTCTGACCCCGCCCCAGGCAGGCTTGGTGCAGCTGATACGTTGTCCAGAACATCGCATATCAAGTCAGCCAGTCCCCCTGTGTCTGCCAAGACCAACCAGGGGATAGACTTCTTCAGGGAGAGATCCATTCTCTGAGGCACATAGGATAAAGAACAATGGTGTACTTCTTACACACACACACACACACACACACACACACACACACTAAGGAGCTATAACATTAAAACCATTATGACCACTGGCAGATGAAGTGAAGAACATTGTTTGGTACATACTACACAGAAATAGCACATCTGGGTGGTCCGTTATCGAGGGATTTAAAAGAAAACATTATCCGAAGTGTATAATGTTTAAATCAAAATGGTAGACAAACAAGGTTTGGTCATGTTCACGTCAGGCAGGCAGCATCATCATAACCATGCTTTAAAAATGAAAAATAAACCATAAAAATCTAATTTTAGTCTTTAATCTAGTTTTTCCACATAATATATACGAAAAATGAATGCATTTGGAAACACACCTTTAAGGTGCATGGTTTACTTATGTTTCCATGTAGTATATACTAAAACTCAGAATAAGTGTATAAAGACAGGTTTAGCTACACAGCGCTTTACTCGGTTTGTAGTAGGAAAGTGGTTGAAAAGCACCAACTGCTGCTGGATGAAGTGGTTTCTGGTGGCAGGCAGTCACACTGGCCCTCGTTCTCTCTTCCTCCATCTCTCCTGTCCTTTACCTTACACTCTCTGCTCGCCCCCTACCCTTGTACCATGAAAATGGTGGCCAAGTACCCCAAAACTAGTTCCCCAAACTTTTGTTCCTTCCCAATTTCTTTGAGCCCCATATCCTTCTGCTTTTCCAATGTCTCCACTAACTGTCTCTCTCTGTCTAAGGGTGGAGCTGTCCATGCCCACAGACAGGAAAGCCGGGCAATTCCTGGTTCAGAGTCAAAGTAAAAATAACACAGTTAAAAAAACCTGTCTGTTCACGTCTTTAGTCCACCAAATACGTGGGGTTCTACAAACATATTTTATAATATAAATAACTGACAATCAAATTTTTTTTTATCCTTATCTATTTTTTCTTCTCA
This sequence comes from Neosilurus mollespiculum, assembly GCA_030014195.1. NCBI lineage: Eukaryota > Metazoa > Chordata > Actinopteri > Siluriformes > Plotosidae > Neosilurus > Neosilurus mollespiculum. Next base: position 20,550,343 of record JAQMYF010000021.1, read on the forward strand.
TTGACTGATCTCAAATTTTGACCAAACAAACAAGGCTTACTGCAACAAACTAAAACAGAACAAAGTGATTTTGCAGGTATCTTTAAGCACCTTCAGCTCCGATGTCAAAGAATAAAGTAACAGATTCTGGTGTTTACAAAACTGACCTCAACCATGTAAGGCTCTCCTGACACCAGCATACACAGCACAGGAATGTCCATGCTTCCACTTCCTATACATGACACGCATTGGTTTTTTAGTGGACACACATTATTGCACCTACTAAATCTAAATGATAGACTCTACATTAAAAAGCTGCACAAGAAAGGGAACAGTGATAACAGCATGGTGGGAAAACAACTCTATGCTATTTTAAATGCTTTCTGTCAGTGTTGCATATCGAGCCTTTAAAGTTCACATTTGCCTTCTGCAGTTTTGTTCCTCATAGAACAAGTCATTTCATCAATATTTATCTCCCCCACAGAATGTTTCAGTTTTCCAAAAAACAGCCTCACAGCAAGAAGGTCCTGGATTTGAGTCCCAAACACATTTCTGTGTAGAGTTTGCATGTTCTCCCAGGGCCTGCACATGCACATCAGGGCTAATCAGCTGTATGAAATTGCCACTAGGTGTGAGTACAAATGGTTGCATGTGTGATGGCCCTGCGATGGACTGGCGAAATGTTCAGGGTGTACTCCGCCTTCACAGAGTCAACTGAGACAGAGGCTCCAGCCTTTCCGCAACCCTAAAAGGATTAAGCAATTTGGCAGTCACTTATTTGCTGAACCGCTTACTCCAATTAGGATTGCCGGAAGGCTGGTGCCCATTTCAGCTGGCACTGGGCAAAGGATACGATCCCAACAGTTTGCCAGACCATCGCATGGCAACACACCTACAACCATTCCCACTCACACCTAGGGGCAATTTAGAACAGCCAATTAGCCAAATGTACATGTCTCTGGACTGCAAGAGGAAACCGGAGTAGCCAGAGGAAACCCATGCAAGCATGAGGAGAACATGCAAAATTAAAAACTGAGATCCAAAATGAGAGCCTGTGTAAGTCCATAAACTTGCAATTCTTGCAACTTTTAGTACCCTGGATGAGGGCCCTGTAATAAGCAAACTGGCATTTTTTTTCATTTTCAGCTTTGCTTGTTTTGGTTGCAATTAGTGGCCTCAGTAATTTATAAATTCTATTGTATTGCATCTTGTAGACCTACATTGGAGTTTTAACCTACTACCAGACCAATTTTAGTTGGTGACCTGCCAATTTGCTCCAAATATTCCTATTCCATATACAAAAACACATGGCAAAAGTACGGTAAGGAATTGTTTGCACCGAGTCAATACACCACTGTACTGCCACGTGCAGGAGGAATGAGCCATGTAACAAAAGGTTTAGGGTAAACTATGGGGAATATGGGACAGCTAATTCATCCTATTCAATTCAGCTAATGAAACATTCATTCATTCCCCGAACTGCTTAATCCTTCTAGGGTTGTGAGGAGGCAGGAGCCTATGTCAGCTGACTCTATGTTAAGGCGGGGTACACCCTAAACAGCTCGCTAGTCCCTTGCAGGGCCAACACACACAACCATTTAAACTCACACCAAGGGGCAATTTGGAACAGCCAATTAACCTAATGTGCATGTCTTTGGACTATGGGAGGAAAATGGAGTACCTGGGGCAAACCCACTTAAGCGCGGGAAAAACGTGCAAACTTCACACAGAAACATGCTTGCCAAGCCCGGAACTCAAACCCAGAGCCTTCTTGTTGTGAGGTGGAATAGCTACACCACCACTATTGAAATATGAATACATTATTAGGTGTCACACATGTCAATATACCATATTTATAACATGGAATGTCAGTTTGAGCTGTACCCCACCCAAACTTTTAGTGTTGGAACACAGAGATAGAAATGGGCTCTGTGAGGCTGGGGTGTTAAATCACCAGAATGTTGTCCCACAACTGTTCTCTGTTCCATTATACAGTGTCTGGTTGAAAGCTCCTGATATAAATAAAAGAAGGTTTTACCTAAAACAAACTGTGGTCTTACCCCATTTGCCTGTGCGTTGGTTGGAAATGTAGTCCTCTAGGCTGGCTCTGAAACCAGCCTCCCCACCTCTATGGCCTACACTTCCATTGTCTACAAGAAGAAATCCCTGGTAGTTGATATCCAGAAAGCAGGTATCTCGGGAAGAATTTGGAACATAGTACTCAGCAGGAAAACTGCCCTAATAATCCCAAAAAAATAGAGAATAGTGACTGGTGTGTGTGTGTGTGTGTGTGTGTGTGTGTGTATCCGTCCTTAATCAGCTGTAAAAGCAAAATGAAAACAAGTTCATCAAATCGGCTTCATCCCCTGCACTTTTAATGTATTTATGTATGTCCAGAAGACATTTCTTTACACAGTAAATTAATTTGTTCAGGTTTCTATGGAGAGTGTACAGCAATTATACTTGGCATTTTAAATAATTTGTGGAACAAGAGTGGTAAACTACCTCTGGGTTGACTAGTTGGTCTCGGTTGCATACCAAACCCCATGGAGCTATGCCAATGGCCACTACTTTAGAGAGGGAAACTGAGGATGCTGCCATAGCATGATCCCTCACGGCTTCCCCCAAACACCTGCCAACGCCCTCCCGCAGTCCTCCTGATATGATCCAGGCTCCTGTCAGTTTTAGAGCAAAAAAAAGAGTGCAAGAGAAAAAGAAACTTTACAAAAGCCAGTTTATAACCAAGACTCCCTTTCCCATGGAGAAAAAGCAGACTGAGCCAACTGAAGGGCAACTATATTGGTGAAAAAACATGGCATGCATAACAAAAACAGTACATCACTCATGACATGAAAACATCATGCCACAGTGCAAAGCAGACTACTGATTTTTACATCATGTCAGAAATTAAGTGCAATTACCACTCAAAAGGTCCTGCACCCTAATATTTTGTTGGACTGCCTTTAGTCTTGATTACAGCACATAAGTCCCATACATTTTTTGCTCCAGTTGGTCAGATGACCTGAATGTACTGAATGACCAGGTTATTCAATCAGTGGACTTTTTCTTCCCTGGTGGCACAGATATAAAATTGGTTCACGCATCAACTGGCACCACAGAGTCCTGACCTTTAACCTAATAAAAGGCTTTGGAATGTGCTGGAGAAGACTTTATGGAGTGGTTCAATTTTCCCATCATCAATTCATGATGTCGGCAGAAAGTGAACCCAACTCTGGATTAAAATAAAAGTCATAATGCTGCTTAAATTTGCTGAAACAACGCTGTGGCGATTACGCACTGTAATCAGGGTTAAAGGCAGTCCAACAACATACTGATCACCTAACCAGTCTTCTTGAAATACAGAAGCAGAAACTGCACAATTCTGCAACAATTCAAAATGTTCCACATAATATTTTTCATGTTTAGGTTCAAGTATTGTTATTAGTAGAAATTAGTATTAACATACATCATATAACCAAATAACAGCTATGTCTATACATGTTTAAGGTGTTCTCAGTCATCTATACACAATTTTCTCCGGGATCAATAAAGTATTCTGATTAAGCATTCACATGATCTAACAAACCTTATTCTTATCCTGCTATCCCAGGAATACTGACGGAGGAATATACCCTAGATGGGATAGCAGTACATTACTGGGTACCACACACAATCATTGATATCAAGGGGCAATTTATTGTAGACAATCCACCTATCAGCATGTTTACTGCACATAAGAAAACTGGATACAAGCAAAACAACTTTAAAACATCTAATCCCTAAATCAGTTTAACAGAGTACCTGTGCTCTGGGCTGCTCTGACCAATCCCTGCCTTAGAACCTCTCGTGCCCATGTCTTGATCTTAGACTTTCCCACGCCACCAGCCACTGACACCACCAAGTTTGGATATGGAAGAGCCCAGTCTTCTGTCAAGATTTTATAAACTGTAGCAGGGGGAGTATCCCAGGAAAGACGCAGAAACTGGGGTTTAAAAAAAGGGAAAGATTAGCACCATGTTACCATATTTCTGCTTTATTCTGCATTCTATATTGTTCCAGGGTAAACAGTAGAAACAATCCTGCAACCTGCCAAAGGTTTGTGGACACCTGGCCACACCCATATATGACAGTCTAGAAGCACAAACTTGTATAGGATTTTTTTTAATGTTGTCACCATACAATGTCCCTTTACTGCAACCAAATGGCTCAAACCTGTACCAACAGGACACTGCCCATGTGCATGAGGAGATCTCCATAAAGACATGGATTACCACGGTTGGACTTGGTGTACCTGAGTGTCCTGCATGGAGCCTTTATCTCAACCCAAGTGAACACCGTATGGATGAACACAGTGCCTGTCCTCATTAATGCTGGCAGATGAATAAACACAAATCCCAACGAAATCTTGTTCAAGGCCATCCCAAGCAAGTAGAAGTTGTGATGAACCTTTCGCAATAAGGTGAACTGTCATGTGAAGAAATAAGTATATCCCATGGAAACTGCTGATTCTTTTTTTTTTTTCCACATATCTGACCAAAAAAAAACATTTAACTCTCTTTGCCTCTCTTTTGTGCCTACAAAAAGTTTTTTAAATTTGAATAAAATGATTTGATACTTGCTACAGCTCTCAAAATAGTTGGCACGGGGGCATGTTTACCAAGGTGTAGCATCTCTTCTTCTTTTCAAAACAGTTTGAAGACGTCTGGGCATCGAGGTTATGAGTTTCTGGAGTTTTGGAGTTGGAATTTGGTCCCATTCTTGCCTGACATAGGTTTCCAGCTGCTGAAGAGTTCGTGGGCGTCTTTGACGTATTTTTCGTTTAATAATGCGCCAAATGTTTTCTATAGGTGAAAGATCTGGACTGCAGGCAGGCCACTTCAGCACCCAGATTTTTTTCCGAGCAAGCCATGCTGTTGTAACAGCTGCAGTATGTGGTTTTGCATTGTCCTGCTGAAATACATAAGGCCTTCCCTGAAATATACGTTGTCTGGAGGGGAGCATATGTTGCTCTAAAACCTTTATATACACCTTTCAGCATACATAGTTCCTTCCAAAACATGCAAGCTGCCCATACCGTATGCACTTATGCACCCCCATACTATCAGAGATGCTGACTTTTGAACTGAACGCTGATAACATGCTATGAGGTCTCCCTCCCCTTTAGACCGAAGGACACGGCGTCCGTGATTACCAACAAGAATGTCAAATTTGGACTCATCTGACCAAAGAACACTTTCCAACTTCAAAACAGTCCATTTCAAAAGAGTCTTGGCCCACACGACATGACGGCGCTTCTGGACCATGTTTAAATATGGCTTCTTTTTGCACGAAAGAGCTTTAGTTGGCATCCGCAGAAGGCACGGCAGATTGTGTTTACCGACAGTGGTTTCTGGAAGTATTCCTGGCCCCATTTAGAAATGTCATTGACAGAATCATGCCGATGAGTGATGCAGTGTCGTCTGAGGGCCCGAAGACCACAGGCAGGTCTTTGGCCTTGTCCCTTATGCACAGAGATAGCTCCAGTTTCTCTGAATCTTTTGATGATGTTATGCACTGTAGATGATAAGATTTGCAAAGCCTTTGCAATTTGACATTGAGAAACATTGTTTTTAAAGTATTCCACAATCTTTTTATGCACCCTTTCACAGATAGGAAACCCTCTGCCCATCATTACTCCTGAGAAACTCTGCCTCTAAGACATCCATTTATAGCTAATCATGTTGCAGACCTGATATCAATTAACTTAGTTAGTTGCTAGATGTTCTCCCAGCTGAATTCTTTTAAACTTTCTTGCTTTTTCAGTCATATTTTTATTCTTTCAGCCATTTCTTACTGTTTATTCTTTATTAATTTTTTTTTATTTATTTTGCCACATATTTGCATATCATATAATTTAAGAGATTAAACAGGCGAGAGGATCTCACAAACCATCGAGCTTGAACTATAAAAATTACAAAAAAAAACAAGTTGACACGGGGGCAATTACAAATTTAAAGAGAGAAAGAAAAGAAAATCATGAAAATAAGAAATCATCAAATTTACTCTTAAACATAGATAAGGTGCCAGAGTTTATCACAACTAAAGGTAGAGAATTCCAAAATTTGTTGCCCCCATACCAACTTTTTTGGGAACTGTAGCAGACATCAAATTTGTAATGAGCTCATATTGTGCATAGAATTGTACAATTTCTCAGTTTAAACATTTATTAAACAATGTTTTTTTTGTGAATAAAATGTTATTTGAAAGTCTTTTAGTTTTCATTTTATACAAATTTAAAGAACGTCCCAACTTTTCAGGAATTTGGGTTGTAGTTTTGCATAATATTTGATAAATAAACTCTAGCAACAAATCTAGCCTATGTACAACAGTATCATTTTTATTTTATTACAAGTCTACTAGTGTTAAAGGGGCTGTGTCACCAGTTTGCACTAATTGCACACATATATTTTTGTTGTTCATGTATTTTATATATATACACAGCATAAAGCATCGATTGAATAAACTTCCATTTTTTCGAGATAACCAGTAAGCACAGCGGACAGTGATAATCATAAAATGTGTGAGCGTGCAGAGAGCGAGGTTGCAGCCCGGATAGGAGGAGGGATAGGGAAAGAATCTTTCATTAAATCTTTATTTCAACCCAAATCAAAGACAAAAGAATACCCTGTGGAGGCACCATCCCATCTGATATTGGAAGCTAAGTAGGGTTGTGCCTGGTTACTATTTCGATGGGACACTACCTGGGAATACTAGGTGCTGTGGAGGTTTAGGAAAAAGAGCCCACCACCTACCCTGTAAAAAACAATCTCCAAAAAAACACCGCCAACGGTCGGATTGGACTGAAGGAACTAACATAATAATGGAACCTTTTTTGCCAAAAAAGAAACACGCGCGTAACTGCCCCTGCAGTGCTAAAAAATTCTGATCACAGATTTCTTATATTAGTAGGATGGAGGTTTTTTTTGTCTAGCAAGGAGCTTTCCAATGTTTCTACTATTATACAATGACTACAAAAGACAACTAACAAATATATTATGAAAAAGATATTAGCCCCACTTTGAGGCAATGCCTAAATCAATGCTACAGCTGTGCACTAAGTAGGGTACAACAGCCATTACTTCCTACTTTAAGTAGAATACTTCTACTGTGAGCAAGGAGTCATTGGGAGTTTGACCATCAAAATGTAAATATTTTATTCACTGGGCTAATTCACTAATTTCTCGACATATTATTTCTGTGGGTTAATTAATCAAGATGTAAATTTTTTTACAGCCCTACCCAAACCTACAGAAAATCAGTTAGCCCACTTGTGCACAGCTAGTGTATAAGCGCTAGCTGTACTTTGAAAAAACAAGAAAAAAAATACTAAACCTTGACTCTCTCTTTGCCATACACATGCTGAGTCAGTCGCATACAAGCAGCTCTTTTAAGGCTCTGCCGCATAGAAAACACGTCGTTCTCCATCCATAAGCACTTGTGCCTGTTTTTCTAAGCCTTTGGCTTTCCGAGGATAGAACATTTATTTTCCTCAAAGCCAAATTTCTAAGTTATGAAGCGCGAACTTATAAAGAGTCTTAATTCGAGGCATTGTCTGGTGGCTGAAAAGGACGCTACTATTGCAAAGTTCACTCATTGTAATGGAGGATGTGTAACTTTCCTGTGGCCCCAAGCAAAAGTTAACTTTTGTAACCTAAACATGCATGGCTGGTGCTCTAACCCCTTTAAGTAACTGCTACCATTAGACTGATAGTTTCAACCATAGACCATAAACACTGTGTGCACAATTATTAGGCAAGTGATTATTTTGACCATATCATCATTTTATCCATAATTTCCAACTCCAAGC
>JAQMYF010000021.1:20604558-20615653 GCA_030014195.1 Neosilurus mollespiculum
ATAATACTGGTAAATAAAATGATGAGCGTTATGCTCCCCCAGTCCTGCTTTTATCCCCATCATGCCCCTCAGTCCTGCTTTTATCCCCATCATGCCCCTGAGTCCTGCTTTTATCCCCATCATGCCCCTCAGTCCTGCTTTACAATACTTTACTTACCAGGTTTTTTTCTTAACTTCCTCTGTTTCTGTCTCTCCTCCGCGGCACTGCTGTAAATGGTGCTGGCGCGCGTGCATTCACAGAAAATGAGGGGAGGGTGCGATCAAAATATGGATTTAGCTAGGTCTTATTTTCGGAGTAGGGCTTATTTTGGACCCTCCTGCAGAAGAAAGGGTAGGTCTTATTATTGGGGAAACACAGTAGTTCTGGAGCTGCCGCTCACTGGAACAATTCACGACAGAGGCCGCGTCTGGACAAACGGTACGCGTTGTGAGTAAGGTTGGAAATGCCCGAAAACACGTGATCTTAAAAATTGATTCTTGAAAATTTGAATCGATTCATAATGCTAATAAATAACAATCACAATTCAGATGTGAATCGATTTTTTTCCAGCACCCCAATTAATCAGTAGGCAAATTTGTTTTTTTTATAAAATGACTGTAAAATATTTGAAAAAGCAAACTGTTTGCTCAAATATGTTTAAAAACATACTTTTAAACGATTGTGGGTTAAGGGCTCTGCTCTAGGGCTTGGTGGTCCTGGGGCATGAATCCCAACCTTCAGGTTAGTAACCATTGAGCCACCAATGCCCAAAATTCTTGAGTTTTTTTCTCATAAGGCATGTTTTATTAATAGCTTTCCAGCTTCTAAACGCATAGTCAATCAGGTCTCTGCACCATGTGCATGTTGCTCTCTCTGGCACATCGACAGGTTTTCTAACAAATTCCTTGCCGAAGTTTCACCAGTGTGTATAGAAACTGTGATGCACGTTTGCAGCCAGGACCAACTAAACTTGTTTTTAATCTTATCATCGCACCACTACATCCATTTTATTCTATTTCATTTTATTAACATTCCTATGGAATTATATAATGTACTGTTTATGCAAAACGTTTCTAATTTTGCATTTAAACAATCTCTGTTCACAGGTTAAAATTGGTGGAATTCCACCAATAGACATAAGAATCTCAATCCTGAGTATGGAAGTATGCAAGTTTGAATGCAACCTTACTTGTGTGAGAACTGAGCAACCGAGAGCCATGTGTTTGTGTGTGTGTGTGTGTGTGCGTGTGTGTGTGTGTGTGTGTGTGTGTGTGTGCATCTAATAAGATAAAACTACCAAAAAAGTATGTGAAAATAAAATGCACCTTTGAGTTGTTTCAAGCATGCCGCCGGTCTCCTCATTTTGCAGAAAGCATTCGAGTGTTATTGCAATATGGCAACAGTGTGAATAAATACAAAAAAGGGACAGTTGATGTGCATTTCACTACAGCTAACAAAAGCAGTTTACCTTGAATATGCGGATGTCATCACTGTTTGAGTCCTGCCTCAGAGCATGCTTCCAAGGAACGCTGAATTGTGTGCGTTCCTGGTTGACCCAGGTAACGCCGGGGTACTGTCTGCTATCAATCTGCTGCTTTAACCAGGGAATGAAGAGTGGCTTGGACTGAGACATTGGGGTGGCGTGTTGAACTCAACAAATCAGTACCGATTCAATGTGTTAATATCTAAAGAAGACATAAGTAAGACAAAGTAAGAATTAAGGTACAAAAACTTCATTTTCTTTTTCCTATATCAACATGTATGTATATTCACCCGTGCACCTGCACATTTAATGTAGTTATCTCATATATTATACAGTATTATTATTGTTAATGGGAAATATACTTATTTTATTTATTTGTCCCCAAGCCATATCTTGTGTAGTAAACCCCCTTCTCAGAGGCATCGTTCCTTATTACCATAATTACTGTAACATATTCTGACAGGCAAATTCTTTACTTTTTGACTAAATGTAGACTAACTGCATGACTGATTACAATTTTTTTAACTTCATTAGCTAGAACACTTACAGTGGTATTCTATTTGTGTTGTATACCCTAAAGAATATTGTAATCATTCATAATGTATTTTATTCATAATTAATTATTGATTTGGCCGGCACAGTGGCATTAGTGGTTGGAATATCCCCCTCACAGCAAGAAGGTCCTGGGTCCGAGTTCCAAGCTCAGTTCTGTTCAGTTGCCCCTCGGTGTGAGCGGGAGTGAGAATGGTTTTGTGTGTGTGTGTGTGTATATGGGTGTGTTGTCCTGTGGTAGACTGGTGATCTTAAGCGGATTAAGAGGATTGGCATATGAATGAATGAATTATTGGTTTAGTTTACTTTAGTTGTTCCAGTAATGTAGTATTATTATAATCAGTGAACCATATGATGCAACAATAGGTATGGAGGCATTCTGCCTCTCTGTACAAATTACATTTTTGTTAAGATGCAAATTAAATGTAAACTCTGGACAATACTCAGGTTTAGATTATATTTACTCTCATTGTCAGCCAAAATTACAATAAAAAATCGACATGTACTTACCTTTTGGTTTCACCGCAAAGCGACAAAAGGAGCGGTATCCCGTTCTACTATATCCTTTGATGTTTAACCCATTTTAAGCCATCATGGCTGAAACATTCCATAATTTAGTTTTTTATAGCCGGAAAATAAGGGATTTAAAATAAAAATTGGCAAGTTGTTTATTGCATTTTACTGTAAATCATCAGTACTTTAAAGATGTTTAGTGGTGATTTTATTTATTATTCATTCATTCATTTTCTGAACCGCTTAATCCTAACTAGGGTCATGGGGAGGCTGGCGCCCATCTTAGCCGACTCTGGGCGTGAACAGAGTACACCCTGGACAGCTCGCCAGGCCATCGCAGGGCAGAAACACGCTGACGGCTATGCAGCCTACTCTTGACGAAAATCAGCAACGGTTCTTTTACACTCTTCTCACCACAGACGAGAGTGAAAGACATGGCTGGCACTTGATAACCCAGTTAGCTGCACGGGGGGGTGATTTTATTTATTTTTATTTTTATTTTTTTACAGCACTGGTAACCACTCACTCACTCACTCATTTGCTGAACTGCTTAATCCTGTTATGGTTGCGGGGAGACTGGAGCCTATCTCAGCCGTCGCTGTGCGAAGGCGACTTACACTCTGAATACCTCGTCACGGGGCCAACACACACAGACAACCATTCACACTTACACTCACACCTAGGGGCAATTTGGAACAGCCAATTATCCTAATGTGCATGTCTTTGGACTGTGGGAGGAAACCGGAGTACCCAGAGGAAATCCACGCGAGCTTATGCGAACATGCAAACCTCACACGGAAACACGGGACTCGAACCCAGGACCTTCATAAACTTTTTTTAAATTATATATATATATATATACATACATACATACATATATATATATATATATATATATATATATTTTTGTCAGTCAATGACAACAGACTCAGACATAAGAGACTGAGACAGTGCGTGGTGTTTTGAGAGATTACATCACACATATCTGAAACAAACATTAATCTTTGAGGTTTATTTACATCAATCAAACTGTAGCCTGTAATAAAGGCTGTGGCCTAAAAGCCCAAGCACGCGCGCTGCCTTTAAGCTTTAAACCTTTCCTCTTTATCCATTACAACCAAGCCTGGTTACATATTTATAAATTGCAGCCTCGCCGGACTTACCTTTATCAGGGTAATGGAGAACACCACCACTGTTACTAAATAAACCTGAAGAGCTGAATGTGACGGGACTTCACTGGCTGGGTGTTGGTTTAGAAAACGGGGAATGTTCAGCTGGCCGCTACAGTCAGAAGGCTTGTGACAGTGAGTGCACTACATAGGGTACAGAAGCTTATACAGTACAGCGTCTGTGTAGTGCACCTCTGTAGTGCGGAGGGAGCTGTTGGTATTCGAGCCGCCTCTTCTCGGGAAATCCTGAGGTATCAGTTTCACTTTCGAGTTTCAACGTCATCTTTTTTTCACAGCGTCACGCCCCCACATGAACAACCTGTTTATTACATTCATTACATATTTTATCGATTTTTTTTTAATGAATGCCTATATAACAGAGTTCAAGTATGAATTTTTTAAAAATAAGAATATTATAAAAATTATAATTTATTAATTATTACATACGCCTCACAGTAAGAAGGTCCTGGGTTCGAATCCCAGGCTCGGACACTTGTCTGGAGTTTGTATGTTCTACCCGTACTTAAGTTTCCTCCGGGTACTCCAGTTTCCTCCTATTGACCAAAGGCACACACATTAGGCTAATAGGCGGTTCCAAATTTCCCCTAGGTGTGCATGGTTGTGTGTGTGTTGCCCTGATATGGTCTGGCAAACTGTTCGAGGGGTACCCCACATTTACCTAGTGTCAGCTGAGATAACTTATTTACCTATAAATGGATAAAGGACCATGACATTTATTAATGAATACATCAAAATAGTACTTATTGGAATTTTGATGTGGTATCTTCCAATACTGTTTATTTATCTAAATTATTATTGCCTTTCTACCTATGTTTGCATATATATCCACTTTGCTGCTGTAACATCAAGAATTTCCCCCATTGTGGGGCAATGAAGGATTATCTTATCTTATCTTATCTTATCTTATCTTAGAAAGAACTACTTTGGTTCAATACACTACCTCATTTTTGAAATCAAGCATACTGATTAATCCACTTCCTGTCCACATCAACAAAAGACATGGGCACACTTCTGTGACAAAACCGTTCTTTATGTACAACCTGTAATTAATGACAAATTGCAGTTACTACATCTACTAATCATTTCAAACTTTGCTTCTAATTGATTTGAAAAATGTCATGATGTGTTTTCTTTCTAAAAAAAAAAAATCATCTGCTATGTATGATGTCTGCTGCTATACATGTATGATGTGTTCATTGCAAAGCATGAAATAATATCTGAGGCTCTGTTCATACGGGGTTGTGTATATGTGTGTGTGTGGGGTGGGGGGGGGGGCAGTCTTATAACAGAGGTTTAATGTTTTCAGTATCTGCACATTTCCTTCACAGCTCTGGATTTCCATCAATTTTCCAAATGCTCTAATATTCCGTACTTCTCCAAATTTTCCCAAGTTCGTATAAAAAAAAATTAAAAACAGGTTTTGTCATATTTCACCATAAAAAAACAAAGGTAGTTTCCATATTGTTTCTCTGTTTTCTGAGGTAACTTCCAGCCTTGGCCTTTGTCACAGGACACTTGAGCTTTGACCTGAGAGGAAATATCCATGTCAAACTGGAATCACATCCATGCAAGATAAGGGAAGATTTCAACTATAGACTGAAATATTGCAGTGTTACAGTATAGACTCTCTCTCTCTCTCTCTCTCTCTCTCTCTCTGCAGATCTACACATACTACCTCTGATGCCACATCCACACTGGAAGCAACATGTGACAAGCAACCATGAAAAGTCAGTGAACGCCAGCGGAATGATCATCGAGAAGCAAATTTTCTCAAGGAACACGAAGTGGGCAGGCACAAATTTAAACTGAGCCGAACTTTAAAACACAATTTTGAGTGATTACCAATCAGAGCTTAAAGATACTGTTGACTGACAGATAACAGCAAACACTGAATTTCCCAAAGCCTTTTCCGATCCACTTCCATAGACTGTGTAGAATAGGTGATATCGCGTGCAGATCAGCGGAAAAGCAATTTGTGTGTCGCTCGTCACTTCCTGTGTGGACACAGTTTGAGATATCAGCAGTCATGAGCCTTCTGCTCTCCCAATCTGTATGATCCATCCTGATATCCTTTTTTTTGTTTCAGTTCGTCCTGCTGATGGAGGCCCTAACAATAAAGATGGCTTTAGAGTGCTACTGATACACACATTTCTGCTAACGGACTACATTTACCATTACAGTTATATTGAACTGTCATGCACAGAGTTACACCTAAGTCCCCAGCAATGAACAGCTGAAATCAACAAACTCGAATTCATGTTAAAATTATAGTGAATCTCCTGCTACACAGTTTGTATTTTTTTAACCACATGACAGAGTTATGGAAGATCTCTAAAATCTACATTATGTGGTGTCACCAATATGAGGAGGGTTTTCCCTTTTGAGTCTGGTTCTTTTCAGTGTTTCTGCCTCATGTCCTCTCAGGGAGATTTTCCTATAGAGATGTGTAAGGTCTATATATTATAGATAAATAGGATTTATATGTATGGAGAAAAGGTTAAAGTCACGTATAAATTCATAACCAAATCTATTTATTATGTGAAGCTGTTTGTGACATTGGTCAATGTTAAAAGCACTTCACAAATACAATTAGATTTATTAAACTTCAAATTAACTTAATAGTCATTAACAGTGGATATCACTGAATAGACTTTTCATGAGCGCCAATAATTGTTTTAGTACCAACTTAATGGGAACACAAGAAAACTAAGATTAGAGTTTTATGATTTATTTTTACATTTTAATTGATTCAGGCAGTATCCCATGTTTTCAAATGGGATAATAAGCAATTACTGAATGTGGCAAAGTATGATATGAAATATTATTCAGATCGAGGAGGTTTTAAATTACACCCTCTGAGATCTGAATAATAATACAATTTAAAATGGAAAAAAAGCGATTAAAAATCTAAACCACTCAGAAAATACAGATATAGTATATAGCATAGTGGTTAGCATGTCCGCCCCACAGCAAATGGCGGTGGAGCAAACCAAATTGTATGTTTACTAACTTTTTCACATAGTCAATCAGCGTACTATGAGGATGGCCAGGTGGTAGGTAGATAAATGACATCAGTATATACTAAGACTCCCAGTAATGAGGCACAGTGAGATTCATCACTCATTACCTACCTCCTCCCACCTCTGTCCACAGCTGATGCTTGACCACACCCCCAGTGCTTCACACAGTTCTTCTTTTTTTCAGTAATTGCTGTATATTTATATATACCATATGTATTATATATTTTTAATGGTTAGCACATTCAGCTAACAACAAGAAGGTCCTGGGTGTGAGCCCCCAGCTTGGGCGTTTCTGTGTTAAGATTGCTGGCTCTCCCTGTCCTTGCGTGGGTTTGTCCATTGCTTTGCAAAGATGACCATAACGATCATAGTTTTGTAGTTGATTTAGGTCTGTGTGTCCGGAGATGACATATCAGGCAATCCGAGCACGGAAGAATCTCCCACACGTTGGACAAGTGATCGGTGGTTGCTATTGGGGTAGGATCGGTGGTTGCCTTGCGGACCTCGTGTTTCCTCCTGCACTCCACCACTCGTGCTACCTCAGCTTCTTCTGCACCTTTGTGTGTGGCTGGTACTTGTAGCGCCTCCGCTGACCTCAGATGGATCTTTTACCAGACACCAGTTCACCATACAAAAGTTGTTTTGGGAGTCTTGTATCTGGCATGTGGCAAACGACATGCACATTAGGCTAATTGGCTTTACAAAATTGCCTATAGGAGTGAATATGAGTGTGAATTGTTGTTTGTGATGCAGTGTCGTTCAGCCTACCCATGACCCTAATAGGATTAAACGATTCGGCAAATGAGTAACAGAGTGATGAGTTATAACTAAATTATATTTAAATATGACCCTATTAAAAACTGTTCTCAAAATGTTCACTATTTATCTTAGGTCTCATACAAGGTCTAAGTCGCTAAGATGCTTCTTGTCAAGGAAGCTACATATTTAATAAATTCTCTATTTTTTAATCTTATTTAAAAAGGCAGCAGTCGCACTTCTCTAACAGATTCTCCAAGATGTTAAAACTAAATGATGTATAATGTCTCTTATAGCACATTTTTGAAAAATAATAATAATAATACCCGTGACCCTAATTAGGATTAAGCGGTTCAGAAAATGAATGAATGAATAATAATAATAACAATAATAATAATAATAATACATTGAACAACTGAAAGACCATACAATGTATTGAGAAGAACTATCACAATAAGAAATTAACTTCTTTATCTTGTTTGATATTAATCCTTCCTGTCTTGGTATTGTTGAGCAATAGAAGAGGATCTTTACCACAGGTGCTTGATCTTTCTCTATCCAAAAGGGGATCCCGTCAGGCGCAGTAGTGGTGCCCTTGATTCTTGAAAGGACTTGGAACACCTTTGCTGTATTAAATTAAAGAACAGAAATATCATCCTCAAATAATAATTCTCCATATCGTACAAAAGCCAAATTCAACAACCATAGTTATCCAATGTCAATGATGTATAAGTCGGCTCGTAAAAGAATACCAAGAATTATTTGACGTGTTGTCAGAAACGTAAAAATACTTTGAATACACAGTAATGTCTACTAGTATATACTACACAGGAATGGCATGATCTAATTGGGCCAATATCATGGGATTAAAAAATATCATCCTGAGTGGATAATGCTTGAAGAAAATGACAGGTAACGGCATCACCATTATCACAAAAAAGAAGCCATAAAAATCTGATTTTAGTTTATACGTTTCTTTGTAGAATTTATATAAGTTTTAAATTACTGTGCAAACACACCTTTACAGACCTTATTTTCTTATGTGTCTGGGTAGTACATACTAAGCTCTGAATGAAAATGTTCCACAGTTCTATTAGCTCAGCTCGACGGGCACAGCTCCCCTGATCATGTTTCCATAAAGCACAACCAAAACTCTGAAAAGGGTCTGAAGAGACACTGTTATAAAGCTCTAAGGCTCTTCACCTGCTCCTGCATGGGCTGGGAGATCAGCTGCATCCATCACCTGCATCCAGCATCTCAGACGACTCTGGGCGAGGGCAGAGTACACCCTGAACAGCTCGCCAGGCCATCGCATTGCCATGGAACAATTCGTCACTGGTAATTCTGGCCATAATGGTAATATACGTGGCAAAACATATACTACTAAAACTGATAAAAATGAGGACAACTGCATAATGTAAATGAAATACTGGCATATACAAACTTAAAAATTATAGTCATGAGAAAATCTGGGAAATTTGTTATTTTTTTATGAGACATTATACGCTCCTTGATTTTATTTGTTTGTCAAATACAGGAATAGTCCATGTACAGAAGAACTGTATTTTGAGTGAAGAGCTGTACAGTATTTACACAAAGGCTTGGTTTTCAAAAGAAGCACAGTATTAGATTGTTCCAAAATAATACTCATAATACAGACAATGGACAAACAGTTAAAAATGAAACAAACAAAAAAGATTCTATTTAAATATTACTAATACATATTTTTTTTCCCTAGTGGGAATTGAATGCTATAGTTAGCTCTTATTTTCATGTCCATCTTCTGAAGAATGCACTGAAATAATACAGTTTTGCGTAGCTGAAAGATATTTTATTTCTTTCTTTTACTCTTTTACAGACAAAAAGAATGCCATGTGTTACTGCCAACTCTTCATGAGCATGAAGGAAGACAGCTCTGAATTTGACAACACTTTTTTTTTGGCATATGGCATCCGAACATAATGTTATGAAATGAATAATGAAGCATTGCTGCTTTATACTGTATGTGCAAGCTCCTGTTAGAAATGTCTTTATATAAATAATAGAAATGCGCGTATAGCTCTCTTGTTTCATTCATGTAGCATCAAGTGTTACACTGTTGTGTTCACTTTTTTCATTGTCAGTTTTCCTTTTGCACTGCACTCTTCACTTGTTTATAAAGCACAACCATCACTCCTCCACTCAAGGAAAAAAATGCAGAATAAAAGTTTGTAGTCTTAAAAAATAATCTGTGTAAAATTCAAATTGTAACAGACTTCCTCCTCGTAATGTCTTTAAATTCCAAATGTTCAGTTTTTTCAAATCAACACATAAAATTTGTACAGTATCCTACTACAGTCAAATTTAATTTCTGTTCACCTGTAAGTTAGCAAATTCATCGCAGCCAAGAGGGCAATCCATCAACTTATCTGCCCCCGCTAAAAAAAAAATTGGTCACATCTAAGTATGTGAATATGTTCTCCGTCTTGCCTTTAATCCGTTAGCACAAAAACGATGCTCTCATTGACTTCAGTAACGAAGTGCTGATTAGTTTGCTTGCCAAAAGCTACCTGCTGAGAGGTGGCTCATCGCCTGGTCATGTAGCACAATCGTCTTAAAAACGCCTCAAGGAAAACAATAGGAGAGGAGTGGGGCGCTGTGTGAACACAAATCCATGTCCTTTGTTCCACAAGAGCCTCTGCTGCATCCTTAGGGCTTGTCCATTGTTTCTAACTGGCAACCCCCCTCTCAAATGTTTTCATTCTGTCAGGCTTTGGCACTGAGGGTCATCAGTTCTAAGAAATCATTGAAGAGTGTGTCCAACCAGCTCTGATTGGCCATGCACTGCTGAACAACCTCCTCTTGCCCAGGATCTTCTGATGCCTGTTCTATAGTGTTGGTCTAAAAGAAAGGCAAACAAGATACCATGATTCCTTATTTTTTGTTTTCTTCCCCACAGACATTCTACCTAAATGAGAAGAGAAACCATGAGGGTGTTGTTACCTCCTTTTTGCAGATTAGGAAGGTGTGGTATTTGTAATGATGTAAAGAATGGTAAAAGCTGTAGAGGCGACATGTCTCTTTTGACAGCTTGATATCCTAAATGAGAAAAGGAAGGGTTAGAGAGAAAATTATAACAAATTTCATTTATCTGACAGACACAAACCAATATATTTTACTTCAACCATTTTAGATACTGTTGTATTATAAAATAGAAAGACAGCAGCAATAATCCCTATTTAGAAATTTAAATTTAAAGCCAGCGCATAGGGGCGTAGCAAGAAGGTCCTGGGTTCAAGTCCCGCACTCAGCAAGAACATTACTGTGTGGAGTTTGTATGCACTCCCTGTGCTTTCATGGGTTTATTCTTATATGGGTTCCAAACTGCCCCTAGGTGTGAATGAGAGTGAGTGTGCTTGTATGTGTGTTGGCCCTGCAATGGTCAGGCGAACTGTTCAGGGTGTAACCTGCCTTTGCCCAGAGTCAGATCTGATAGGCGCCAGCCTGCCCGCGACCCTATTAAGAATAAGCAGCTTAGAAAATGAATAAATGAAAAACAAACACTTAATGACACATTAAATAAGCAAATACTGTGCACCTATAAATATATTGCCTCTATATA
>JAQMYF010000021.1:20615753-20636593 GCA_030014195.1 Neosilurus mollespiculum
AAATTAAAAAATATGTGAACACTATGCCTGAAAGGTTAAATGCTGTAATCAAAGTAAAGGGAGGCCACAATAAATATTTACTTTATCTTTTTCTCAAAAGATACTATTTTTGTTATTACTATATATTGTTGTTTATTTACTTATTCTCATCAATATGACTTTTGCACTGGGACATGACCTTTGTGGTTTTTTTGGCTTTTGACAGTTTTAGTCGTTCGGTTTCACTAGAAGCCCGGCATAACAAGAAAAAGTCTTGGACGACTACTTCATTTACTAGTCCCTCAAACAATACAATAAACTTTACATAACGTGCTTTGACAAAGATATGTATGAGTGAATAAAACAGCATTGTAATAAAGTACTTATTAAACTTGTTTGCTCGGTCTGTACAGAGATATCTCAGCCCATTTTTTATTGCCAATGAGAGATTCACTGAGTATTTATTTATGTGACTAAGCCCACAGCACATTGCTTACACTCTTATTAGCAACAGCCTTCCCTGCTTTGGCTCAGCTCTGCACACTAGCAAGCAGTTTATTCAAAGAAGTTCAAATTAGCAGAAATCAGACAAAGGCAGTTTACAAATTCACCAATTAGCCTATAGTTTCATTACTTATTTTTAGACCTGATTGCGTCCTCATTTAGCCCATTTTCAAGTTATTTATTTTGCCAAATTGAATTTGTCTTGGGGGCAGTGGTGGCCTGGTAGTAGGGTGCTGGATTACTGATCCGAAGGTCGGGGTGCAAGGCCCACTATCACAGGGTTGTCACTGCTGTCCCCCAGTGGAGCTAGCTGGGTTATCAAAAGCCAGCCATGTCTCTCACTGTCTGTGGTGAGAGGCATGTAAAAGAACCATTGCTGACTTTCATAAAAAGAGTAGGCTGCACAGCTGTCAGCGTGTTTCTGCCCTGCGATGGCCTGGCGAGCTGTCCAGGGTGTACTCTGCCCTCGCCCAGAGTCAGCTGAGATGGTTGCCAGCCTCCCCCATGACCCTTATTAGGATTAAGCGGTTCAGAAAATGAATGAATCAATGAACAATTTGTCTTGGAATACAGAGACGGCGATAAATGTATATTAACAATACTTGTAGCAAGGCTGATTGAAGGTTCCCCAACTTAAGTAAAATTTCGTAACTTTTTCTAACTACAAAGCTGAATTTCCACAACATATAATGATCAGAAAAACAGACAACCTTGTGCGAAACAGACAATAAATACAGCCACAGTATTTTCAACCCCATCAATTTGCACTTAATTTACTAGTTCACGCTGTCAGTATAAAAGTTTTCACAGTTTAAATACAGTGAGATAACCTGACACAAGAAAAAAATATTGCATTTCGATAAATGGCAACTAAAATTTATTCATAATACAAACAGATTATCCTGGTCTTCCATGACTTGACTTTCCATGTTTATGAAAATTCCATAACCCGTGTATGGGAAAAAAATCCATAACACATTTTCTTTATTTTATTCTTGTTGCCTATACATTCAGGTTGCAAAGTTTGCAAACAGTTGCAGTGAGTTAATTAATTCTGTATACTTTTAATGAAATACATTTGTGATATCATAGTGTTTGCAATTTATTGCTGTTTAAATGTTGGCCAGTATTTGTTTTAAAAAAGGAGTAAAGATCACTATTTCAGCTTCCCAAACTAGCAAATGGCATATTTTTCCATTGTTTTCCCTCTGGGTTATGCCACCTAGAACATCAACATAACTAAAGGTCAGA
This sequence comes from Neosilurus mollespiculum, assembly GCA_030014195.1. Classification (NCBI taxonomy): domain Eukaryota; kingdom Metazoa; phylum Chordata; class Actinopteri; order Siluriformes; family Plotosidae; genus Neosilurus; species Neosilurus mollespiculum. Next base: position 20,617,488 of record JAQMYF010000021.1, read on the forward strand.
CTAATTTCACAGCAACCACCATCAACTGACATTTTCTGACCATTTCAACCAATCAAAACATCAGAACTGTTCAGGCCTGGAATTGGCTACAACTAAATTATAGGGAAAATATTTAGGGGAAAAGTTTTAAAATCTGAAAAATATGTAGTTTTCAGGGTAGCTTAAATACTGATTATTCCCCCCAGCTAAAACGTGTTTTCCTTTATCACCCATACTGGCTATTACAAAACAAAACAAACAAACAAACAAACAAACAAACAAACAAACAAACTAACTAACTAACTAATTAAGAAAGGGGGGGGAAACCCACAACGTTTAGCATAAACTTGATAGCTATCTAATATCTGCCTACTTCACACAATGAGGCAAACCCATGCCTGCATCTACACACTAATACAGTTATTAGAGCAAACAGCCTGTTCGTATTATAAAAAAAAAATTTAAAACTTCAAGTAAAATTAAACACAAAAAATTATGCATTAACACTGATATTTAAATGAGATGAACTGAGGTTGTATGTGTGTTTCTTAAAGCACATACCTGTGGTTTGGGGACACTCTTCTTGACACGGTTCAGGGTTTTTCGGTTATAGCACTCCCCACCAAGTTTGACCCTCATAGCTCCTGAGTCTAAAGGTTCTGCTGTTATCTGTGGAAAAGTGTTTAGGGCCTCCTTCATGGCAAGGGTGATAGAAATGAGAACGAGAGGGGGAGGGGGGGGTGTCATGAAAAGGAGCAAACCTTAACGGTATATAATTTGAGAAACACAGTAAGGGTGAGGTGATACCTGGTGTTGGGGGTTCATGCTGACACGCTTCAGGAGCTTCCTCTTCTGCTCACTAAGGATGCTGTCAATCTTCCGCATTGGAGGCAGGTACAATTCATCTGAAGATGGACAAAAAAATAATAGTTTACACTCATTTTTTTTTACACAGAAATTTTTTGGTCATTTTGTAACCCTCGTACCCTCTGTGTCCTCCAGTGCCTGTATCATGTCAGGGTCCAGAGCTGTACTGACCAGCATCTCTACATAGCTTCGGTACATTTCTCGCATTGCTCGTGTATTCAGACCAGCTCTCACAGAAACTGCAAGAAATAAACCTGGTTACATATACACACTCACAAATACAGAAAGACACACTAAAGCTAAAGGGTTGGTGCTCACTCTCATCATCGCTGGCAGAAGAATCAGAATCGGATGAGGAGGGAACATCTTTCAGCCACTTCCTTCTCTTCTTAGGTGGAGGCTCCGCCTTTACTTTTACTGGCTGCTGTTTTGTGGGACGTTCCATCTTCCTCTCCACTCCTGTTGCCCTTCTCTCCTCCTTCTTGCCTTGTTCTGTCAGAGCTGCTCGTTTCTCTGCCTTCTGGGGTGCAGGAGGTGGTGGCATTTTCTTCTCTTTCTTTTCTTCCCGCTCCTTAATTTTCATCACCCTTTCCTTCTCTTGATGCTCTTTCGCCTTGATGTTGTTCTTCTCTCTGGTGTCACGCTGTTCCTTCTCCTTCACCTTTTCTTTGTCTTTCTCATCTCTCAAAATGCGTGGCAATGCCTGATTGTTAGGAGGTGGGGTCATCTTTGGGACTGGGTGAGACTGTGACTGCCGTCTGAATGGTTGCATATGGGAATTTCAGTAACATATTAAATATTACTGAATAAATACAATGTTTAGTGAACTTATTAGACCACCTGGCATAAATGAAAGAAATAGTTTTCTGGAAACTATTTAAAAAAAAATATATATACATTTTATTTACATTTTACGAGGTTTTGTATAAGGGAAAAAAAATAACAGAAAACTAAGTATTAAGTAAGTCCTCCTTTGGCCTTTATTACAGCAAGCATCCTTGCTGGAATTGTTTGCATATATTTTTCCACAGTTTCTGTAGGCACTGTGTTCCAAATGGTATCTGTTCCCAAAGACTGTCTTTCTGAAAGAAACCTGTTAAAATACATATCTTGTCTACACATATTAGGACAATGTTTGGGATCAGAGTCTTCCTGATATAGGAAATCAATTTGTATATTTATCATTGAACATGCTTAAAGGCAATAAAATAACTGTTATACCTCTTCTAAAAAGTAAATGTATTATTTTTATATTCAGATCCCTATAAATGCAAGAAGTTTAACTACCTGAGTGTCACAGATGGCCTGTGCCAGGGCTTGCGAGAGCAAACTCTTACATAGTCCTTCTTATTCACATTCTCCAGGAATTTTACATATAGTCGCTGGTACCGTTTTTTAGCATCACCAAAGTAGCCGAGATACTGCAGCAGAGAAGACAAACAACAATTACATAAATAATGAACAAACAGCTCAAGTGAGACTGGGTGTCATAAGAGAAAAATATGTATAAAATAGCAAGCTAAATAAAATAAGAATGGTTAAAAGTTTAAGTTGTAGCCAACATTTTAATGATCAGATGAACAGTAGGATAATGTATTGGTTCTAGCACTATTAACAGTTTTTGTCTCTGATATAAAACACATTTTTTTGGAATTGACTTACATTACTAGTGGCACAGAATTGTCTCTGTCCATCTTTAATCTCTGGTGCAAACTTCTGAAGCAGTGCTTTCTGTACGCGCCAGATGGGCGGTGGCTCCCGGCCTGTCTGCAGGGCCAGCTGGAGAGAAGACGAGAGGTGAGAAATCTAATCAAGCTTCAGAACAAGATTAGTATTTATTATCAAGCATGTCAATCCATATGTACCATTTGTTAAGTGGGCCAGGTTTCATAACAGTCTAAGAAGGTATGTCTAATGCACCATCCCTTCTTAAACATTAGTTGAACCATCAGGTTTACCAAACAGACAACAGAAAATGTTGGCTGCAGTACGTACCTTAAGAGTTTTGATGTCTTCTATTCGTACAACAAATTCATCCCTTTCCCTAAAAATACCCTCTCCTCCACTTTCACTCTCATCCTCATCAGTCTCTCCTGCGATGGCAGCACCGCTCTGTTTCTGTGCCAGATGTAATGGCAAGATCTGAGATGCTGGTGGTTCTTCTGGAGATGGAGGAGCTGGGGCAGCCTGCTGAGGACGAGGGGGGCTTGGGGGTGTTGGTGTTTCAGAGTGTGGAGGAGATGCCATAGGCAGAGGATGTGGAGGAGAGAGGACAGGTAAGGAGGAGGCAAGAGGGCTGGCTGGAGGAGATTGCTGAACTGGAGGTTTATGTGGTGGAGATGGGTTGTCTTCCAAATCAGGTAGGGGTGAGGGGAGAGATAGTGGAGGAAGAGGAGGTGGAGAAGGTGAAGATGAAGATGCAGGTGATGAAAAAAAAGGTGGAAGTGATTGGGGAGCTGCGGCTTGAGAAGCTTCCTTAGGTGAGTCTGCAAAAAAAGGAATATTTATAATCACGTTTTTAGCTACAGTCAAAAGTTATTGTTGTTACGAAGAATAACAAGAAATGTACTGTTCTTTAGTACTCTAATGTGGTTATAATCATGAAAAAGGTAAACATCATAGAGTGAGGTGATTGTGCCCTCTTTTCATACCTCCTACTTTTGGGACACACAGCAACTCCATTTCTGGGACTTTCTCTTCATCTCTTTTGTCTTGCTCCTCTTCCTCTTCCTCTTCATCTTTCATTTTTTCCCCCTCAATCTCATCACCTTGCTCATCTCTTGACAATATGGCAGAGTCAATAGACTGTGAATGTGTATGTGAAGAAGATTGTGTATGGATATGTGTTGGGGTTTGTGGGCTAAGGGACGGAGGCTGTTGTGTTGGTGTCAGTGGGGTTGGAGGAAGTGGAGGAGGAGGTGGAGGGAGAGAGGGAGGCTGCATTGAAGAGGTGCTCAGCTGTGGAGTGTCATATAGAGCAGAGATGGCTGAGGAGATACTCTTTTGGAGGTCCTGGTTTTTCCCTACAGAGTCTTCTTCATCTGAGGAAAAAGATGGAAGTGTTTCCAGATTCCTCTTCAGCTCTTCATCCAATCGCTTACAAGGACTTGGGCATCCACCCAAAGACAGTGCTCCATCACCTTCACTATCCCCATAACCAGATGTTGCTGCAGGTGCTGGTGGAGGTGGTGGTTGAGGAGATATGGGATGGATACCTCCACTTTTTCCTGGAGATGAATCACCATTCCCAGAGCTGCTCCCCGACCTTTTTCCAGATTTTAGAAAATCCAAAAAAGAAGCCACAAAGCCAGTCTTCTCAGAATCTTTGTCTTCCAACTAAAAAATGGCAAAATACATGAGGTAGAACCAAGAAGATATCAGACAAATAAAAATAATGACTGCATCACACAGGTAATTAAGCTCACAGATAGGTTACATGTGATGTGAAGAACCATACATAATTCACTCACATCTTGTGTTTTGGCCTTGTTCTTGTCAATAGGTCTGTTCATGTCAGGCACCCCTGGTGTCCCTGGACTCAGGCCCAAAGATGGGGCAGATCCAACAGAACCATCTGAGAGGGTTGGGTCAGTACCAGACAGAGAATCTGTCCGCAAAAGGGCATCGGATGATGACATGGTACCAATAGGAAGCTTGATCTAAAGAAAAACAAGACAATAAAATTGGCGCACACTGTGTGTAACAGACTCATGCACTTATACATTAATATCAATTATTTGACTTAGTCATCAAATAGGATGCTAAAACACTGAAGAAACAGAATAAATCCTCCTTCCAAACTTGCCTTGATAGGTTTGATTGGCTCTTGGTGCTGTTGCTGCTGTGGCTGATGATGCATTTGCTGTTGCTGCATGTGATGTTGATACAGCTGACTCTGATCTTTGTTGTCCATCATAGATTCATCTCTCCTGCCTCTACCTCTGCCTCTACCTCTGCCCCTGCCTCTCTCGGGAATATATCCTGTTCCACACTCTCCCATCATTGTCCTGGAGTGGTGGGGCTCTGGCAAGGGGCGTATGCGTGGGCGGCCACGAGGCCTTGGGGGACCTTCCCGTTTGGGCTTGGTGGGCTTCCTGCCTCTCTTTTTTGGTCCATCATGTGGAAGTAATTGTGGAGGTGGACCAAGCGAGGGATAGCCAAAATCCAAGTCACCCATTAGGGGACTCATAGTTCCACCACCAGATTTCCGACAGCTGGATACTAGATCAGGAATCAAGTCAGGAAGTCTTCGGCTATTTAGTCGAATGTCAGCAGGAACATCAGCCTTATCTTCATCATCCTCAAATTCATATTCCTGTGCATAGCTCTTTTTGGGAAGGGAATTAGGATCAGGTCTCTCCTTCAGCAAGTGGAAAGAACTAGACTTTAAGAGCTTTTTGGGTCGAGATGAGCAGAAGATTGGAGAGGTGAGTCCTCCTGATCCAGAACCAGAACCTCCAGAACTTACCATCTTAGCACCAGATCCTTCCCCAACATTTGCACCACTTCCCATTCCAAGACCAGTTGTCTGAGACTGGATCAATCCAAGTTGCTCTGTATTGACTGTTGATGGGAGCTCATGGGTTTTCAAGGAGTCCAGGTCTAGGTGCATGGTTCCATTATCAGGTTCTGCAAGATCGTGGCAATACTGCCCATAATCTTGATCACCGGGGTGTCCAAGCATGTCATAGCTTGTACCTGTATCATCACCTCCACTTTCTGCAGTAGATTTTATGCCCTCCATACCTTCTTGTCCTGTCTGGGCCTGAGAAACTCCATCTTGTCCCTGCCCTGTTCCCCCAGAGCAGCTTGACTTGTACTCCTCTGGGCAGAACATGTCCTCCATGCCAGGAAAGAAAGAACGCTCTTCATCTGGAAGGAGAGAATCTGGGAAACAAATAGATGTTAATGGAACAAATCTCTGGTTCTGGTGGGACTGATTCTGATTTGTATTTGATTTCACTGCTGAGCCCCTAGAATCAAAGTGATCTCCTTGATGCTGCTGGTCAAGCTGAGCTTGAGGAAGCTGAGAGGAATGGGAGGAGTGAGATTGTTCTTGTTGTTGTGCACTTGCAGAAGCTGACTGAGAAGCAAGGTGGTGATGGCTCTGTTGAGTTTGATGCTGAGAATGAGCATGGTGGTGAGAGTTAGGGTGTTGGGCTTGAGGGGGTTGCTGTGACTGGTGGTGGTGATGGGAAAGATGATGCCCATGGGAGGGGGCAGATAAGCCTAAGTCAGGGTCAGAAAGATATGAGTGTAACTCAGATGGATGGTGTTGTGAGGGATGGTGAGATGAAAGTCTTTGTTGATCTTGTGATCTGTGTCTCTCAACATTTCCTCCAGTTCCAGCTCCAGAATTTCCTCTGCCTCCTTCATTTCCTGTTCTATCATCCACCATTCCTCCTTCCTGACTTGAAGTTCGAGAAAGGGAGCGCTCCAGCATGTCCAGAGAAGACACTGTAGTGGATTTTGGATGGTTCTGGTCCTGCTGCTGAGCACCATGGCTATAGTGACTAGCAGCTTCCAAAGCTTGGGTCTGAAGTTGAAGCTGCAGTTGAGATGCTTGAGGTTGGGAATGAGTTTCTGCTGCCGTAACTCCCCCTGCCGCTTCCATTAAAGCCTGCTGGCTAGCAGGGTGTTGCTGTTGCTGAGTGTCTATTTTGCTGCGGGTTGTGTGGGAGAGCACAGACTGTAGCAAATGAGGAGGCTGACGGGCCTGGTCTGTAGGAGATTCCATTAATGACTGAGATTGCGACTGATGCTGTTGCTGCTGCTGCTGTTGTTGGTGTTGTTGCTGATGAGACTGATGATGTCCTGACTGCTGTTGGTGGTGGTGCTGCTGCAGATCAGGTGTCTTGCGAATGTAGGCCATGTCTGCTGACTCTTGGGGTTTCTTCTGAAGATCCATATGGGGATGAGGGTGCAAGTGAGAATGTGTAGGTGTGTGTGGAGTGTGTTGATGGTGAGAAGATGGATGTTGTGAAATAGAATGCTGGGAATAAGGATCCCCCCGTCCATAGTGGACCACTGATCCCATTGAGTCATGGTGATGATGTGAATGGGAATGAGTCTGATCTGGGTTTCCTCGTCCTCCTCCATCTGTGACAGATCTGCTGCTTTTTTGCTGCTGTTGTTGATGTTTGTGTTGTTGTTGTTGCTGTTGTTGATGTTGTGTTTGGTGTTGTTGCTGATGCTGTTGCTTTTTTAAAGACATTTCCAATTGACTGTCCAGGCCTGCTCCATTCCCTGTCCCAGACACTGCAGAATTTGATGTGGCACTATGAGTTCGAATCACACTTTGAAGATGATATCTTTCCTCTGAGCTCTTGCCCATCTCATAAGACAAACCTTTACTTCCATCTTGGGTTGGAAGGACTGGTGCTTGTTGTGTAGACTGTGAGGAATGATGACTTTGAGGTGGATGATGATGGGATGTTTGAGGAGTAGGGCTTTGTGCCTGAAGTAGATGCTGGATGAGGAAATCATCATCATCATCATCTTGTTGTGGTCGAGACTCAGTCACACCAAGCAGACTTGTATCAGACTTGGTTTTGGGTGGAGCAGAGGGATGGTACGATTGTGATCGAGGTCCTCGGGTGTCTGGATAACCCTGTGGGGAGGGTAAGAAAGAAGGAGAGAGAACAGATGATAGGTATTTGTTGGATCCTGTTCCAACAGGTGACTGAGCAGGTCGTGAAGGAGCAGGAGAATGCAGACCTGGGCGAATAATTCCAGAATTGCCAGATGGAGATGGGCTAGAATCAGGGATATGATAAGACCCTCCTCCACCAGTCACATTATTTCCACCTCCTGTACTGGTTGTTCCTCCATTGCTACTTCCACCAGCTGTTCCCCCACTTGCCCCGGAACGTAAAAGTGCAGGAGAATGTCCTGAAGCAGCATAACCCATGGAGGGGCTTCCAGCTCCCCCTAGTGATGGAGGCAGTGAGCCATAACCTGAATCTGTCCCATATACTGATTCTGCTGAAAAGGACTGGCTTCCCAAATTTCCATACCCTTTTGCTACTCCAGAGGTCCTTGCTGAAGGGAGATCATGTGTTTGTGGGGAACTGAACCCCGCATATGACTGAGATAAGTGTGATGGGGGCTGACTGGGAGAGAAAGATTGAGGCTGCTGCTGGGGTGGGGTCTGACCTGTCAAACTATTAGATGACTTTACTGGAGCCACTGGAGAGCCATAGCCTGAGAGACATGCTTTGGGAAGGGTTGGTTGAGAGGAGTTAGTGCTAGGAGCAGGCTGGGAATGTGTTTGTGGAGGGGGCACAGACTGGGTTGGTGGCTGCTGCCGAGAGGATGCAGATGCGGAAGTAGAGCTTGGAATGGAGTTAGTCTGCCGTGCACTGGCAGATGCTGAGGAGGACGATGATGATGAGGAAGAAGATGAAGCAGAGGATGCCGAGGGTGGTGTATGGGGAGTTCTGGAGGATGACCCAGAGCCAGAGGAAGAGTATCCGCTACTGGAACTGCTTTTGGCTGCCTTCCCAGGCCCACCAGATGATGTCGATGAAGATGACCCATAAGAAGGTTGGATAATAGGGCGGTACTGCTCCGTCCGGGGGGAAGGCTTATGGTCGGAGGACGGGCTGTGCTCTCCCAATGGACTACAGGATAGACCAGCATGACGGGGATGCGGGGCCTGCTGATATCCAGACACTCCACAACTGAGGTAATGTTGGAGGGGATGAGGCGTGGAAGAAGGAGCTTGTGCTGGAGAGGGACGTTGGTAGTGCTTAATGACACTGTCTTGTCGTGGTACAGTTCGCTCTTGGGAGGATGGCTGAGGTGGAGCTGGAGCAGATGAGAACACTGATGCACTATATAACTGTGAAGACTGGTCTTGAAGCTGTGAAGACAACAGGTTAAACTGGTGAGACTGCAGATGGCGTGCCGAAGCTGAAGCTGCAGAAGATGCCTGAGCAGAAGTAACACCACTACCACTACTAGGATCATGGCTCCCACGGTAGGCTGCAGCAGCACCCTGAGATGACAACAGACGATCAAAGCCCAGACTTGACTGAGACGGTGTCTTAATGTGAAGCAAAGGGTCATGGGGAGACAAGAGACCATTGGAGGTGGGGCTGAATGTAGGAGTGTCCTGTAAAGAGAGTGAGGGTGTCACTCCAGGAAAAGAACGACCAGAAAATGAAGCTGGGTGCTGGTAGGCTGATAAGGCAGAGGATGATGGGAATGACCCAGAACCAGGAAGAGCACCAGAGATGAAAAGCTCTGCAGGGGCAGGTGTGTGCATTGCTAAGAAAAAATTAAAAGGGACAAAATACAAAAAAAAAAAAAACAGAAGAAATGAGTACTCAACAAAAATACACAAAACAAATAATAAAGAAATTCCAGCCATGGTGGACTCAGAAGAACCACAATATAATCTGAATGTCTATTATTATTTTTAAATGTATGCCTTATATTTGTTGCTTTGGTAACTGTGTGTCAGCTTACTGCTTCTAATGTTCAGTAATGGGCACCGCTAAAATCTATAAATTTGAATTTGTCACTCTACAATCTACAATGTCTGAACTTACCAGTCTGCCAAGATGGAGTGCGAAACTGTGAGAGAAGAGAAGAAGCAGAAGGTGGGGGCTGTGGCCCTCTGGATTCCAGAGCTGAGATTAAGTTCATAACAGAGGGATCTGGGCCTGAGGGACTTGCATGGTGAAGCCCAGCATCAAAAAGCCCAGATAAGCCTATGAAAGGAACCATAAATTTCAAAGTAAAAAAAAAAATTAAAATCAGGACAAGCAAAAAAAAAAAAAAAAATCAGTTCACAGTCAATATATCCCCCTTGCATGTGCCTTAAATACATATTCCTGTAAGTTTAGCATAGACATTTTTTGCAAGGAGGAGTCATATGACCTTAGATAAATGTTATGGTAAGAAATATAACGTTACATTTTCTGAGAACATTGCAGGTGTTGTCAGTACTTCAGTGAGACTAATCAAATACAAAGCAGGCTATTACACTCCCTCTTTTCCCGCTGTACTGCCTTCACTCAATCATATTATTTTTATTATTCTTAATTATGTTATTACATTTCTTGTATATTTATACTTTGCCAATTATCTTATATATATATTTTTATTATATGTACAAATTTGTATTACTTTCTATATAATATATCCTCTATATATTATTATATACAGTAGCGTGCAGTGAAGATTATACACCACGACTTTTGTCTAAAAGGGCTCCTAATAAAAAGAAGCCACAGCCATACTTTGACCTCAATATACTTGTCGGAATTATTTTTTTGGTTCTCACTGCCTACAGTAGCATTGTTCAATACATTTCCACCAAAAAATTATTAGGTGCCCTTTTAGGCATAATGGTGGTATATAATCTTCACTGTGCACTACTGTACAATACTGTGCAAAAATGTTTTGGCACCCTATTTTATTCATGAGTTCTGCATTAGCAAATCATTACAAAAACTATTTCCCAAAAGTCCAGCAGAAAATTAAATGTAACAAATAATGTTTGTATGTCAGTAAAGAAAGCAGTATACAGTACAAAAGACCACTTTCAGACAAAAGCATAATGAAGGTTGCTGGGATTTGCTGCAAAAATAAGAAGCAAGTATAACAGTCAAAATCTCCAGAGGAGCTGTGACTGGTTCTGCAAGCTGCTCAGTAAAATTTACTATCCATTTCCTTATAAAACTACAGGCACTGAGAGTACTATTTAAAGCAAAAAATATTTAATTTGTTTTGTTTATTGCTGTGTACTGCTTTTTATAGTGTTTTGTTAATGTAAAAATATTACAAAGAGAATTTTTAAGGCATCTCTGCTCTATAGCATTTCTTTTCCTGAGACCCTAAACTTTTGCACAGTACTGTGTATAATTATACAGTACTGTGAAAAAATCTTAAGCACCCTAATTTTACTATAAACTTTTAAGTATAAGTTATACGTGTAAGTAAAGTATATAGACTTTTATTTTATGACTTGTCCATTATAAAGTCACTATAAAAACATTGTAGATTTCCAAACATTAGTGTTCCAGAAAAAAATTTAATGTTATGGGGAAAAAATGTTTGTTTGTCACTACAGAAAGCAACATATTAAGTAAAACAAAATACATAATATAGGGGACTGGGTTTTGCATGTATATATCAAAATATCAAGGAGAACTGTGGCTGGTTCTGCAAGATGCTCCGTATAACTTACTTATCATTACTTTGTAAAACTGCACAAACTTTAACTGAGACTACTACATTTGTAAACCAAAGGGTCACCACACCAAATACTGACTTTTTTTAATTATTACTATGTACTTCTATTTATAGATGTTTTTATTTATGAAGAAACTTAACTGAATTATTCATTCATTCATTTTCCGAACCGGTTAATCCTAATTAGGGTCACGGGGAGGCTGGCGCCCATTTCAGCCGACTCTGGGCGAGGGCTTAATTTAATTCTTTAAAAGTAAATATTAAGCATCTTGCTACACAGCAGTTCTTTGCATGTGCCAAAGTCTTTTGCCCAGTACTGTATATCATATATTATTACTTTCATTTACTCTTGGAACCTTAAACAGTGCCAATGACAACAAGTAAATTATGCATTGTAAACTGTATAATTGTGTACATGACTAATAAAATATTTCATAATTTGAACAAGAAATATTACTCAAAATAAAATAAAATAAAATAAAAATCTAACTACATTTGATCGCTCATTTGATGTTCATTTTCATTTAACAACAGGTTTGGTTTAAAGGAAGTACACACACCCAAAGGTAAGTGTGACAATACTTTCATTTTTAGTAAGCAGATGAGCAGATGTTAAATGACTGCTCATCCACCAAAGTGTCCCAATATTTAATGAAAATACAGATACATTTGTGTACAATAGCAGATAATGCGAAAGAAAAAACTAAATAAGCATTATCAGATAATGCAAACAAACAAACAAAAAAAACCAATAAGAACGGCTGTAGTTAAAACAAATGTTTTTCTAGTGTTCAGTTATGTATGTTACCGGATGTAGGGTACACACTGTACAGAATCCCAGTTGGGACTTTTCCCTAGAAAATGGCAGATATTTTATTTACGACATAGAATAAATCTAAAATCAAGCTAAACAGAAATAGGTAATAATTACTCAGAATAAATAAAAAATATAAAATCTGAAACTTTAAACTCAAGTTTTAAAAAATGATGTTGTTCTTAAACCTGGCAGAAACGAACCTTTTAAAGTATGTTACTACTAGCATTCTACTGAAATGCTTTGCTGGTTGAGACGTGAGTTCACATCGCCTCCATGGAACCACTTGATGGCCTGCACCATTTTAGCTCCACCTGTATATCCTGCCAGCACTCATTCAGGTAAGGCACATCTTCAGTGGTAGTGAAAATAATGACAATGTGGAGGATTATGGGTAATTTGCTAATCTGAACAGTTCTCCAGTGCTTGGCAGCAAAGTGACAGCAATAAATTACTAGATTTCCCAAAAGAACACAACAGATACAATACGTAATGTCACTCACCCAGACTCCTCCCAGCTGCACCCCATGCCCCACCCTGTCCAGAGCTGCCCGGGTGGTGATTGGTTGCATAACCTTGTAGGGGATGGGGAGTGGCATAAGCTTGCCTGTGGAGTAGTTCAGACTCTGGATGGGAAGATCTGGAACTACCGTACACCAAACTGATAAAAATAAATAAATGAAAAAAGATGTAAGTGTGACCATTCTGACAAAATTAAAAAAGGAGTTAATTAGTAATTAGGTTAAATGGCATGCAGACAATTTAAAGGATGTAACAATTTTAAGTTCACTGTTACTCATATTATAAGAATAACAGTAGGGTGATATTGCACTTATACAACCCTTCAACATTTAGCACAAATAATTTTTTTTAAATGTTTTATAATTAAAAACTTTAATTGCATTGAATTTTCACCAAAGGCCACTACTGTGTCACACAACAAAAACATTAATAGTAAATCAAAGCCTCTCACCAGAAATAATACTTACATTACATTTGATAATATTATATAACTCGATAATAATGAACTTTGTTTCTCCACCTGTCCTTGACAGACTGTAGGTACCAATATACAAATGAGGATGTGTAATCTAATGGTTCATCATGATCACTCACACAACTGTGGCTAAGTATTTGTATAATTGTAACAGATCATAATGTAGGTGCTTACACACACACACACACACACACACACACATATATATATATATATATATATATATATATATATATATTTATATACACACACACACACACACACATATATATATATATATATATTAAATGGCTAAATGTTTGTGGACAAATGACCAGAACAGCCAAAAACTGGTCTTTCTTAAACTATTTAAGAAGTCAGAAACACAAAACTGTACAGAATGTCTTTAAATTCCAGCGCTACAATTTCCATTAACTGGAACTCAGAGGCCCAAACCTGTTCCAGCACAACAATGCCCATTGGGCACAAGGTGACAGTCACTGAGATATGGCTTGCTACAGCTGGAGTGGAAGAACTCGAATGGCTTGCACAGCGCCCTGACCTCAACCCCACTGCACTCCTTCGAGATGAACTGGATCACCCTCCTCACCAGACATCACAGACTGACCTGAAACCCTGAGCTGACTAATGCCATTTTTTAAATAATCGGCATCAGCCGATACCTGTAATCAGCCAAAAAGTGACATCTGGCTACGTCCTACAGATGACTATGACAAAGAGTACCCCTATACACTGCTGTAAATTGATCCAGTGTCCAGCCCACAGTGAGTATAACCAACCAATGTTTATGTAGCCTGCTTTAATGTCCCACCCACAGTCAAAAAGTCATCACTTGTCAAGTAAATATCCAGATGCTTTTTGGTGTTCATGTGAAAAGCGAAAATGAGACAGTGTGTCGAAGCTGGAGCGTGATGCATGTTTAGGGTTGAACAACCCAGTTGAATAAAAGCATGATGCATCTGTCGTATAATTTCCTCCCTCACTCTCACGCACACACCATGAGGTGACTGCTGTCATCAGTATTCCTTTCCCCACATAGATTTTTTTAACCCCAAGTATTTCACTGCAAAATTCCAGATCCCAATAACCTCAAGTATAACATCACCAAGGATATTTCTAGATAAAAATTTCCGTGTTCAACAAGCAGACTTATTTTTTCCCTCAAAAGAATTTTCAGCAGTCATTTCTAGAAAGAAGCAAAATTAGGCTCATAATACTTAAATCTTAAAAGTAGTACAACATGTTAAACAACTTAAATAAACTAATATTTGGTTTATTTTTTTTTTTATCTTATAATAGGAATTAGGTTATACTATATGAAAAAAGTGCAATATATTCAATTCATTTTAGTTGTTTTCTTGTGTTTCTGTGTAGTATATACTAAAACAGCTTTACCGAGCATGGTTTACTTAAATTTCCATGTAGTATGTACTAAACTCTAAATGAGTGGTCTAAACAGGCTCCGTTATCCACACAGCTTATTTCTGCTCCGAGCAGAGCCAGAGCTCATTTAACTTGCCTCTGTAATCAGACAAAATATGTGAAAATAAACTTTACAAATCTTTTCTCACTTTGTTTTTCTTTATGTTTCTGCACTGCGTATACTAAAACCCTTAAAGAATGTTCAAGACTTTGTCACATAGTGCTTATGCACCTGCTCGTGTGTGCGTTTGGAGCTCATGTGTACGTCAAGATTTAAAAGGTTTAAAAAATAAACCATAAGAATCCCGTGGTTTTTTTTGCATATGTTCCTGTGTAGTATACACTAAAATAATTATGCGCCTCAGGATCAGCACAAGATGTTGAATTGAATATTCCTATTCAAGACAATTCAGCAACATCCACCTTGCAAATCCAGGAATACCTGTTAAATAGCAGATAAATTTGACTATATTCAAAATGCTTTCACTTACTAAGCTGTCCTTTTTGCAGTATTGTTTGTTAATCCATCCATTATCTAAACCACCTATCTGTCATGTTCTCAGGGAACACCTCTAGGTGAGAGGCGGGGTACACCCTGAAGAGGTCATCAGTCTTTTGCAGTGCTAATACAGACACAAACAACCATTCACACCTAGGGGCAATTTAGTTGATGTGCTCTAATGTGCAGGTCTTTGGACTGTGGGAGGAAGCCAGAGTACCCAGAGTAAACTGATGCATGTGAAGAGCATGTAACCTCTATAGAGAAAGGACCCAGTGGTCACCACTGAATCACTGTGCAACATTTTTTTCATATTATTTTGAATTTGATTACATTGCTGTAATTACATTTAAATTATTGTAAATTTTCAAATTACTAACATCACATCTATGATAACATATTATTGTAGCCAAATATCAGTTATTAATGTCCCTGACTACTAATAATCTGTTTCAGCACAGCCCAATAAAATATACTGTTCAATTCCTAATTTTATCAGATGTAACAAAACAAACAAACAGTATATCTGCCTTACATATCAGCCATCAGCTGCCCTGTTCTGTAAATATTGGCACTGATCGTTGAAAAACCCACATTGGTTGACTGGAAACACCCACGCTCCAAATCTAGAGAAAAGCCTTCCCTGGCAATTGAAGGTTGTTATAACAGCAAAGAAAGAACTAAATCTGGGATGGGATATTCAACAAGCACCTAAAGGTGTGACAGTCAACTGTCCACAAACTTTTGGCTGTATATTGTACACATATTACATTATAATTAGAGACAAAAAAAGGCAAAGGGTCACTTAAATCCAAATGTGCTGTGTCGCTTTACAGTGTGAAGTTCAAAACAAAAAAAAAAATTATTCTGCAGAAATGCAAAACGTTCTGAAACTGTACTTTCTGTATCTACTTATATAGACCTGATGAGAGGGAATGCTGATCTGTCAAATGCCTTTCATTACTATACACTATTATTATTATTATTATTATCACTTAATAACAAGGTAACAAGACAAATGCGTAAAGTGTAAATGCATCATTTTAAAGCAGAGAGAAGATTAGTGTCTCAAATCATGACCTGAATGCAGTCTGTGAGCAGGACCACACACACACCCACACACACACACACACACACACAGCTGCTTCTGAATTATCACTTGATTTGCATTCATCCATTTATTTATTTATTTATTTTCAGAGCATCCTCGGAAAGGATATCGTGCATACTGCATACCTGGACATGCATGAACCCTAAACATTTGCATTCGGCTAGTATCAGTGGCTGTTTAGCGGGAACAGATGTCCTAACAGACAGGCTAACACTCATGCTAAGGGAGGATAGGGGAGATAATGATGGCTAACAGCTTAGCAAGAGCTAGCATCTTCAAGTTCGGTGGGAAATAAACACTGGCTTGTGACGGCAGGGTTGGTTTTCTTTATATAAAAAAAAAAAAAAAAAAAAAGGAAACACATAGAAGCATTTACACTCTTTTACATGTTATGTGTTTGGGATTTGCCTGCAGGGACAAAGGCTTTTGTGCTGTTCCAGTTGCAGGCCTATATGCGACAGCACAGCGGCCACCATGATGTTGTTAGCAAGCTAACGTCAGCTGGATGCTACACCGAGGCAACACCGCTAGGCTAGCTCGAATCCCACCGTGGCCTGGGTGCACTCTGCTTCTCGTTAAACGTGATATATTTTATTTTGGGCTGTTGTTTGTTCTTCTTCGCTGATTGGTAGAAAAATGTGTAGAACCTAAAATAGACTTCATACTGCGGCTAGATGCTAGCATGCAGGTAAAAGTGCTAGCACAGACAGAATGTGCATCCTTCATCCTGTAAAACATTCTGTATCACTGGATTATTACTACACCCCTGTGTATTTTATACAAATAAATCTATTATCGTTCTCCATCAGAATTACCTGGACACATCCTTTAATCACCAGGATGCTCCATGTTTCTACCAAAGCGACACTAATAATAAATAAATAGGTGTACAACATTTACCCCGCCCCCATCTTCTTCTTCTTCTTCTTCTCCCCTTCTTCTTCTTCTTCTGCCATTTCCCCCCCTCTCCTCTCCATCTCTCCCTGTGTCTGCTCTGTCTTACCCCCACAAACCCGCACATTAGGCTGTCAATCTCATTCCTCTTGGTCTTTTCCACCCTGGATAATCTTTATACCCACAACAACAGCAAAATAAAGCCGCACATTAAGGACCAGCGTCTTATGACATCCCACGCAAATGCATCGTCAGACCTACAGATGCGAGTTCATTATCAAGACCAATCAAACCACTATCCTCCACACACACACACACACACGCCGACATTTCGCTGTTTTTGCAATGGAGGCGCAGTGCATGTTTTATTCTTTTTTTTTACATTATTGTTATTATCATTATGATGTTTGAAGGTTTTTTTTTTATTTACCTTGCTTTCGCTGATCGCTCGTAGCTCCATCCGGCTCCTGCACCCAAATCCCCGAAACCTGCACCCGGGTAATTCCTGTCCATTTCTGCCACGGATGGAGGATGATCGAACGAAGACGATTTAAAAAAAAGAAATAATAAAAAAAGAGGGAAATAAATAAGAAATAGCAGATCCGGGTGTGCAGTGAGTTCGTGCAACGACGCGACCGCTGCTAAATCATTCTACCTTTGATGAGAGCCGACTATGTGGATATGGGAGTGAAAAAATAGCATATTGAGAGAGACAGAGAGGGAAATGGAGGGGAGGAGAGTGAGAGTGCGTGATACGGGGGGGGTGTTCACTAAACCACCTCCAAAAACCACATACACACACATACACAGGGCGCGCGCGCACACACTCACACCCCTCACTTCCTTTTCAAAATCAGCCTAATTAACGCCATTCCCGCGACACGCCGAAGTAAAGATATAAAATGTAGAGAGACCCGGTTGAGAGAGTGCTGGGTGATGCACGCGGATGACCGTATACGTCCTTTCTCTTGTCTCTCCTCCCCTTTCTTCACTCAGGGCTGCTATATTGGAATAAAAAAAATGGAGGAGCAGCTCTGACTGCTACGCACACGCTACATTTCTCACCCCTACCCCCTAAAAACCCTCCGCAAACTTACCCCAAACCGTACAAGCGTGGATAGCTCACAAGGCCGCCCCACCACACACACACACACACACACACACACACACACACACACAATGCCTTTCTCACCGCAAGCAAACGTTTAGCCGTGAGCTAACGTTATAGCAGCGCGCGAGCTAGGCTAGCTCTGTCGACGCATCAAAACATGACGGTTTGCCGCTGTTTCTCCAAACGGCTCCGCCACCGTGACGGTTCCTCTCCTCCTCCTCCTCCTCCTGCTGCTGCTGCTACTGCTGCCTTTTTAAGTATTTCGTTACAAAAAAGAAACGAAAACACAAAACAAAACCCCGACCAGGTGCCACCAATCGAAGACGACCGGATTCAGTTAGACGTCAACGGCGAGGCCTGCTTGGTTTTTTCATAATATTAGTCATTTTCCCCCCTCGAAGACGCCATGTTTGAAGGCGGCCGAGTTGCTCCTCTCCCCCTACTCTCCCACCTCCTCCTCCTCCTCCTCCTCCCTCTCTACGCCCCTCCCTCCCGCTCGTGCTCTAAACTCGCGCGTGGTCTGCCGCTTCTCCTCAGTTCGCGCGAGCTGCTCCCACACTTCAAGTGAATGTAAGTTATTGGTAAGAAAGAGGAAGTGCAAAACCGCATCCTACCGAACCGAACAGTAAACACCACAGCACCACAGTGGAGTCTGGTACTTTGGTACTGGCTTAATAGTATCAGCTGACAATGTGGTGTCTGTCTTTATATAAGATACTGAAGCACTTCATGTTGTTATCATGTTATTACCTACATATAACGCATGCGCACTGGATCACAACCTGCTCCCTCATGAGTAGTTTTCAAATTACCTTGAGTATGTAGATCACATTTAAACCAGAGAGAGAGAGAGAGAGAGAGAGAGTCTTGTTTCCATCACTTTAAGGGACAATACATAGAAAATATATCCATTTCCTGGAGACTTACCATAACCATAACCATAACCAGTACTTGCCTGACCCTAACCTTACCTTACTATAAGATTAAAACATTTTTCACCTTAAAAAGTATGCAACTTGCATTTTGTTCCCATAAGGAAGACAAGTCCCAATAAGGAGACCATGTAAACATATACACAGTGGTGTGTAGTGAAGATTCTACACCACCACTTTGTCTAAAAGGGATCCTAATAAAAAAGAAGTAAAAAATTACTTCTCTATAATTTTTGGTGAAAATGTATTGAACAATGCTATTGTAGGCAACGAGAAC
>JAQMYF010000021.1:20656595-20679458 GCA_030014195.1 Neosilurus mollespiculum
TTCATAGTCATGAAAAGAAAGGAAACTCATTGAATGAGAAGGTGTGTCCAAACTTTTGGTCTGTACTGTATATATATGTATGTATGTATGTATGTATAACTGTATGGTATACAGTGTGCTATTCCTTGTATAACTACATCACCTAAGCCTTGGTATGCCAACGAGACTACAATTGGTCACTACATAACATTTTCCACAAAAGGAAACATGCTCATTGCCTACACATTGCTTTCTAATTTCATGTAATATTCTCCAAGCTGCCTTATCCTTTAATAGGGCCGCAGGGAGGAGGGAGCCCATGGTTCACTCTGAACAGCTCACATTCACACCTAGGGGCAATCAAGAATGCGCAATTAGCCTGCATGGTTAGTGTGGGAGGAAAGCGGAGTACCTGGAGGAAACCCACGCAAGCATAGGGAGAAAATGTGATCTTATGTCTGCCACAAAATAAACCTATCCATTATCTGTACTGCTTATCCGTCAGGATCACAGGGAGGCTGGAGAAGTGAGAAGGGAGACGGGTGAGAAGTGGGGTACACCCTGAACAAGTCGGCAGTTTATTGGAAGGCTGATGCAGACACAAATATCAAATCACACTAACATTCACACCTAGGGGCAATTTAGAATAACCAGTTGGCCTAATGCACATGTCTTTGGATTGTGGGAGGAAACCAGAGTACCCAGAAGAAACCCACACAAGCACAGGAAGAACATGCAAACTCCACAAAGAACAGATCTTGTCAACCACGAGAATCAAATAAAGAAGCTTCTCGCTTCGAAGCAACATTGTTAAACACTGAGTCACTTGTCGCCCACAAAATAAGCCATTTAACCAATTTGATCTTTTGGAAACTGATTCATTTAACAATCTGTCTTAATACATCACTGACAAAGGCATAGGTGAAACCAGTAATGCAGGTTACTGTAGTTGTCGATATTGTAACCCACTTAGTGCTTGAGGAGGTTGTTCTATTAAAACAAATTACAAATATTGAATCACTTAAGTGAGTCGTAATGCCCATCAATTGCACATCTACAACATAATTTAAACCGGAGATTTAAGATGACACCAGAAGCATCACATTGCTATTACCTTTTTAATCTGGCTCTTTGTCTTGTTTAATTTGAGACTGATTTTTTTTCTGATGAAGAGGAAATGTTTATTTGCTCAGAATATATTTGAAGAAGCACCTCTATAAAAATTCACAAGACTTTACCATCATGCTGTAGTGTAGCAGGAGCGAATGAGGTTTTGTATGAGTGTTGTGCCATGGTTAATGATGACTGATGTACTCTTCTTCTCAAGGCTGTGACTGGGTCCCATTAGATGATAGCAGACGGGTCCTCTCTTTAGCTGAACCTCTTCTCTGGAGTAAGGCTCCGCCATCGCCTCGCTCAACCCATTCGCAACGGTCAGCTCCTCCCTCTGAGCGTCGTGAGTTCTGTCTGGTTGGTGTTCCGTGAGGACGGCTGTTCTTCTCATCTGTGAGAGCGAAAACGGGTCGTGTTGCTGTGTAATGAAAGTACATATGGCTGTTCAATTCCTATTCAAATTGTTTGTAATGATACTAATAACATATCAAAGGCTGAGAGCCACAGTGGTCTAACCCACAAAAAGTGAATAAATGAGATAAGGTCATATTTTGACAGATATGGATAAGGTCTATGTATGCCAGAATGGTCCTTTGATCTTCCTCATGACCTTGAATCATATTATAAGCATTTTATTTTTCTCAAAAATAAATCAGAAATACTTTCTGTTGGTTAGACCACTCTGGTTCTCAGTCCTTCATATACTTAACCGCCACTTTAAAAGTACCATCCTGTATATCTACTAACCCCATTTCCAGAAAATTTGGGATATTTCCAAAATGCAATTAAAAAAACCAAATCTATGATTCACGGGAACCTTTATTTAACTGACAGAACTACAATGAAAGGATTTAAAAAAATTTACTGACAAACATAGTTGTATTTCTTAAATATAAACAAAGTTTGAACTTAATGCTGGTAACAGACTTTGGACACAGTTATAATAAGATTAAAAAGTTTGTTGATTATTTAAGTACCAGTTCTAAAGTAATTGGTAGCAGGTGATGTATAATGACTGGTATAAAAGTAGCATCCACAAAGGCTCATCTCATGAGGTCATGGCTCAACCCTTTGTGCCAATCTTTGTGAGAGAACTATTAGTTCAAAAGGAACATCTATACAAGGAAGAATTTAGGTCATTCAGTAGCTACAGTACATAACATTGTGAAAAGTTTCTGGGAATTCAGACACATCTCAGTGCGTAAATAGCAAAGTCGAAAATCACTGTTGAATGTACGTGACCTTCAAGCCCACAGGTAGCACTCCCTGAGTTACTGTCATGCTACCGTGACAAATATAACCACATAGGGTTGGAAGTACTTAGGAAAACCACTGTCACTTAACACAGTCCAGCACTGCATCCAGAAATGTAACTCCAAAGTGTATTACACATAAAAAAATATATATCAATTCAATTCATATACACATGCGAGTTGTCTGACATGGACTTATCTCACATGGACTGAAAGATAGTGGAATATGTTCTGTGGTCAAATGAGTCCACATTTCAGCTTGTTTTCAGGATGCTCATTGAGATGTCAAGTTCTTTGCGACAAAGATGAAAATGACCATCCAGTAAGATTATCAGCAAATGGCACAAAGGACAGTATCTGTGATGGTATGGGGATGTATCAGTGCCTATGGCATGGGCGAATGGCATGTGCATGAAAATCGCATGGACACAGTGGCATATATTGAGATTTTAAAGAGCTCAGTGTCGCCATCAAAGCAGCATCTCTTCCAAGGAAGTCCATGCTTTCTGGGCAATACCCAGCCTTGTTCTGCACAAGCTACAACAGCATGACTGCATGTACTTGACTGGCCTACTATTGAAAAATGTCTAGTATCACTAGTATTTAATGAAAAAGAAAAGTTATGTAACTTGGAGTTCCACGACCCTCCTCCACTCTCACAAGCTCCACTCTGAATGCAGGTTTGTGCATAGTAGGTTCATGCATGAGCAGGAAAACACAGAAGTATTTGATTAGATATTTCTTCATGGTCTGTGAGGCAGTGATTGGCCAGCGTTTTTACAGGATTATAGCGGCCACAGATTTGTTCCATACTTTTCTCCGATCTCGTAAGTTGTTACTGATTGCTTTCGGGGTGTAAAGACTATTTCAGCCGATATAACAGTTTGTGTATATAGCTAAAAAGTTACCAAGCCCAGCTTTAACAAATCAAACATTTTTGTTTTATATCATTTTGAAAAATATCCCAAATTAGCTGGAAATGGGGTTAACAAGTACAATACAGTTATCCAATCATCCAACCAGGTAGTAGCAGCACCCACAAGTACAGATCAAGAGCTTTATATAGTGTCCACATTAAACATTAGAATTAAGAAAAATTCTAAATCAGTTACTTTGAGGTTGATAGTCCCAGACAGACTGGACTGAGTATTTCAAAAACTGTGGATCTCTTGGAATATTGATCACATTTGTTAACACTGCATGGTGTGAAATTTAAAAAACTTCCAGAGCAGCAGTTCAGTGGGCAGAAATGTCTTGTTGATGAGAGAGGGCAGAGTTTAATTACTTGACTAATCGGAGGTCATGGGAAGGCTAATCAAAATAATCATTCTTACAACCATGGTACCTAAAAAATACGAAATATGGAATTTTTTATATTTAATGTGAATAGTAGCTGAAGCTCTTGACCTACCTCTGCAGGTTGTGTATTGTATTGTAATGCATTGTACTGTATATGCATTTAACTGATGTCACATCAATGGTGCCTTAATATGATTAATGATACTAAATGAGCTCAAAATATAAGGCAGCATCGAAGCAACTGTAATTTAACACATGCTTGGTTGTTAATTGTGTTCTCACATTTATAAACCACATTTATTTAAGGAGAAAAACTGCTCTTCAATCTTTATAATTGACCATTTGCAGCTAGAGGTCACATGCATCGTTACCCCAAAGTCATACTATAGTGGACAGCAAACATTCTGCTTATACACTGGGTTAGCTACCTAAAAAGCAAATGCTTAAAGTTACTTTCTTTTCTACAATACCAAGTCTTGAAAGTGTGTATAGATTCCACCATATACCAGTGACAGATTTGTTTAAAAAATGAAGACACTAAAGAACTATTTTCCTTTTTGACAGAGTTAAAACTGTAATGTGAAGCTGGCAAACGTGGCAGTGGCAGCATCTTGTGGTATGTTCATTGGGGGGAATCACTCAAAACACTTACTTAGAGTGGTTCAGTTCAATAAAGAAATTAACCTAAGACACATCTAGGTTTGTTTATTTTGTTGATTGCTTACATCACTTCTTAAAAGAATTTTTGTGATATTTATAGGATGGTAGCACATACTGATCTCACTGTACAGACACCAGTGTCATTAAGGGTTAACTTTTCTGATGACTGTTGGCACAAAACAGGGGTCGCCTTTGTCTTTGACGTGAATCTTTGCAAAAGTGTTTGCAAAAGAGACATGGCAAACATTAGACACTGTTAGCATGTTTACAAATATTTAACATGTTATTTGCAAAATTTCTTTGTGACATGAATAACTATTTGTAACCCTTAAAACTGTTTACTAACTGTTTTGCAACCTTTAATGAAGCCTGACAAAGCCCAAAATTTGCTATGTTCGTCAGCTTTCGCTGCTCCATGAGATACAGGTTTAAAAAAGCATTGAAACAACCCTAAACATTTCATATTATGTTCTGAACTGCTTTATCCTTTTATTAGGGCTGCAGGGAAGCTGGACCCCATCCCAGCTGACTCTGGTGATGGCGGAGTACACCCCTAAACAGCACGCAAGACCACACAAAAATTTACACTCGCATCAAAAATATACAGTTAGTCAACGTGGCTAATTTGGACTGTGGAAGCGAACCAGAGCACCTGACCCACACAGTCCCTGGGAGATCATGCAAACTCCACACAAAAACTCATTTACAGCATTTGGCAGAAGCTCTTATCCAGAGCGACTTACAAATATAATTTTTATACAACTGAGCAATTGAGGGTTAAGGGCCTTGCTCAAGGGCCCAACAGTGGTGACTGAACTGCTGACTTTTGGATCAGAAACCCATCGCCTTAACCATTAAGCCATCACTGCCCTTTCATATATGTATATTCTGACAAGTATTCTGACAATCTGTAGAAACCTCTGTGCACAAAAGACAAGGCCAAAAATCATTATTGGTTTACACAGATCTTATGTTTCTTGGTGGAGTTGATGTACATGAAGATTAATCGGAGGGTTTTTTGGGTTTTTTTTTTTTTTTACAAATGAATCAAGCAATCAAAAAAGTAGAGAAATCTAGAAGTGTAATAGTTTTTTTTTAATGAAGCACTCATAGTAGGTGTTTAGAGCAATTACAGTATTTTTGATGAACACTCATTGAAAAGCTGCCGCCACCATGTTTGCACAAGAATTGTTTTTTAACAAAAAGTAGGAAAGGAATATTTAAGCCTTCGTTTATAACGCAGCCCTGTCCAGCCCATTGTCTGAGCAGAATGTTTGCTGTCTACTATGGTGTTGCTATGCGGTATTGAAGCATGTGTCCTCTAGCAGCAAAAGGTCTAATAATACATGAGTGGGGTCTGACACCGATTTTTATTTTTAAGTTGTTCGATTTTAGTCGTTGTTAAACCTCTTTCAGTGGCACGTTGGTCTATGTTTATTTATGTTATGTTAATGGGTTTCTGCATTATCGATAATGCTGTTCGCCTGCTGTTTATGGTGAAATTAGCCATTGCCCTATATCTACATAAAAAATTATAGAGACCTTGCACCTTTTTATCTGTCCATCACTAGAAATAGTTCCCAAGCTTTCATAACATTTAATCAACTGACGTACAGATCTAGGTGATATGGCCTTGGGGGGAAAACCCAGTTTGGGTGAAATGGTTGATAAGGTGCAAATGATTTGTGAAACAGCTTATCACAGTTGACACTGAGCGGACATGGTATCTGTAAAGAGGACTACCTCATGGGGCAGATGCCACTCTGAATTCAATTGACTGAACTGGATGGATTTCACTGGCAAGTATAATAATACCTGCCATGTGTTGAGGTGATGACATAGCTAAAAATCTTTTTATTTTTACAAAGACTTTATAAAGAGGCTCATTGTACTGTCATTTCTGTTAGGAGCTTGTATATATAGGAGCTGATCCCTGGTGGGGACACATAGGAACCAGTTATCCAAAAGTAATACGTTCATTAGCTGAGACAGGACCATTCTCATACAGTATATTTTGTATAAATATCTGTGGCGCTGGAGAAACAAGACATCAACTAGAACTTTGAAATGGAATGCCTGTCTTTGGAAGGAAAAGAATGTGCATTCTTGGGTGGTGGTAACATGGAAATATGGCTCATACAGATTCAGTATTCACACAATTACCCTATGTGGCCAAAAGTATGTGGACACCTGACCTATCACATAAGGTTTCATCCCCCTATTCCAGAAAGGCTTTCCGTTAGACAATAGAACGTGTCTGTGGGGATTTGCCCACTGAGCTGCAAGATCATTAAAATTAGGTCAGTCACTCTAAAGGATACTCTGTTTACTATTCCACCTGAACCTTAGCCAAACTTTTGACCATATAGTGTATGTCCGTTCATTCCAGAGTCATATGAAAGGACCACTGATCTGATTAACTGAGCTGCTAATTAGACTTGGTGAAAGGCCACCCAATATCCTAGCTAAGTGTTTCACAGATATCACAGGAATCAAAAGCTACAAACTATACTGATTGCTAGCAGTAGAAAATGGTTACGCTATTGGCTAATGTCAATGTATAACACTTACAATGCAACAAATTCATTTCCCACTACACTGTAACTTCTTTGGTGTGTTTGCATTTAGCCAAAGGCATATGGAGCTTCATTAGGTGAAGTCATGATGCAACACAGGCATCAATATCAAAAATGTAATTTACTGGACAATAAGGATGGCACTGTTGAAACTATGAGCTTCCACACTGTAAATTCTCTATTTCTGAATTATCAATTTTAGCTGAGCCATGTCTGCAAAACTGATTGTCCATAAAAAAGTGTCTCGAACTACTTTTTCAACATCTTGGTATGCTTTTCAGTCGGTACTGGATGTGAACATTGGCAACTAATGTAATCAGGGTCTAAATCCAGCCAGGTGCACTGTGGCATTCAGACACTGATACATGAAACATTTGCTGTGACATGAAGGAAAGATTGTTTTGTAATATGGAGTGAAAAGTGATTTGTTACATGGAGATTAGCAAACGTAGTTGTGGTAGCGTGAAGCATGGCAAGTGAGGGTCAGGCAATTGGCATTAATTCCATTGCTTGGCTAGATGGCAGATGATGTGAAATTCTTGATGGAAATTGCACAAAGCCCAACCCGGCATGGGTAAGTTGAGGTTAGTGCCACTACTGAGCACCAACACAAAGGGTTGAGTGACAACTGATAAGCTAATGGGTGCCACAGAGTTCTAAAGATTCAGCAGACCAGGGATGTCATCTCTCTTCTCTTTTTTTTTTTTTTTTGTAACAGCTTGGCTCAGGGATAAAGCCAATAGGGCTAACAATCTAACCACAAGGGAGTCTTGCCGTCGTCTGTGGTGGTATAGTTACCAAATTTTCTGTGATGTTGGCTCAGTCAATGGTACTGGAATTCACTCAAGGGATAATGAAGTAAGTCAATGGTCAGTGCATTGTGCCATATGAACTGTCTCGAAGAACTGTATGCACAGATTTGACATGGTATTAACATCTCTCAATTTGCCCATATGGGGAACTTATCCACCAAGAAGATGGATCTTTAAAGACCTTTCTTTATCTTTGAAGATAAAGAACATGAAGACAGCTTAGCACTGCTAACTTGTGGGTCACATGGTCAGGGTTCTGCAGACTTGAGTCTACCATCAACTTTATATGACAGGTTAGAAGCTTTGTAGCTCAGATCATCATCACAAGCTCTTCATTCAATTACCCCTCACTGGACTGTGTTGGTTTATCTGCCTTCTGTCTTCGAAGATGTGGTCACGCTTTTGAAGTTGAAGATGACATCATCACTCAGCCTTCCTGCTTTGGAGATGCTGTCACCACTCCACTTCCTGACTTCTGCAAGAGCTTCAGACCTATACCAGAGCACATGACCAAGTCTAGATCCATGTCCAAACCTTTGCCTGAATCCAGGTCTGGCCTGACTCCATGCCTGAGCCTAAGTTCTTACCCAATCCCATGCCTAAGTTTGTTGGTGTTGGACTTTGATTGTGTTTTGTGCCCACAGCCATGTCTGAGTCCTTTCCTTTACTTGAAACTTTGTCCAGGTATGAGTCCAGACCCTTACCCACACTTGTGTCTATGTCTAAGCCTGAGTCCATGTCCTTTCCACACCTTTACTCAGGCCAAAGACCAGTACAGTGACATCCAGTGCCATGCCCAGGCCCTTAGCACCAGACACACCAGTGTGGTGCATTACTTCCTCTGGGAGTAGAGCCTATGGTAGTGGGGTTCTGTTCAATCAATCTGAGCAGTGTGTGATTTCATCCACAGTGGCATCCTCCCAAAGAATTAAAATTTATCACGAATTAGGCATATCTGGAGGAAACGTCATAGAAGACAAATGATGTCCATGTAGTCCCGCAGCTCTGACAGCGATATGGAAGATGAACAGTTGTAGGAATAGCACTCAAATTGAACCAAACACACTGACTTGTTCCTATGTCATACTGTTTACTTCTCTTTGGTTTCATCTTTGGTTTTCTGTTTTGCTTATAGTCTCCATGCCCCCCAGAGCCCTGAGATTACATACACATTTTCTCTGGAAATCCTGGTTGGCTTGATTGTTTAGTCACAAAGACGACCCACTAGGTTGTAGAGCGCAAGGATCTGGGGCTTATGTTTTCTCTACAGCAGTATCCACTTATTCATTCTTTTTTTTGAGCCAGGCTTTCCTAAACTTCTCCAAAGTGATTTGTTTTGGTAGAAGCAATCTGGCTCAAAATGGACCAAACACAAAACGGAATAGTCCCTTGACTGGCAGTTAGCTTGTATTGTGTTGACAAATGCTTCCCACAGCCTCCTTCTGGTTTTGTCTTTTTTGGAAATCAGTGTAGAAAACCCCCATTTTGTCATATTCCCACGGTTTATAGCAATACGCCTGTTGGGCATTATAACTGTATGGCATTATACTGAGTCACTGTGCTTTCAATAAAATTTCCAAACTGTAAATGAATGAGAAATCGATTGCGAAAGGAGAATGAACTCTTGTTTGTTATCCCTTCTTGCTTCACTGCATTCTCCAGAGGTGTCAAAAAGCCACAGGTGTAATTTTGATAAGTGTTCAAAAAAAAACATATAGTGACTACTTGATACTTTAACACCAAATTATGCATGTTAAGTAATCACAATATACAATATCTATACATTTCTATCTATTGAGTTCTTTCAATCACTCATTCATTTGCTAAACTGCTTAATCCTACTAGGGTTGCAAGGTAATGTTACAATGTCCTGATCGTCCTAGAAGACTTATTCACAGTGTAGTCACACTGAACATCCTTTCAGTGCTATTATTGTTTGACTGTTTGAGTGTACAGCTGTACAAGATTAATTATTTATAATCCTATTATTGGGTGTCTCCCAGAAGAGGGTTGTTGTTGCCACTGTTGCCCCTAGCTTGCTCTTTCGGAATCTGAATCTAAATCATCAGCTCCACAATTAAAACTAGATTGGACTGAAGAAAGGAAGTGATGGCTGTACAACAGAAATTACTAAATCAATTCTGCATTAAATATCACCTGTTTTTGAAATATGTTGTAAACTAAGCATAAGTGCTTTATATGAAGAAGTACAGTGATGATATGATATTTTGTTCCTATTGTGCAGTCCTGATGTGCCTGTGATCTGAGCAGTTGGCTGTGACTCACCCACGAGAGCTTGTACTGAGGGTTGGTCATGTGTGCTGAGCAGCTGGGCTTGAATCGTCTCCACCACTCTCTTAAATCTGCGGCTCGGCCCTTTTCCAGAGCCCAGCCATGCACACACAAACACACACACACACAGACAGATAAATAGAGAGTTAGACAGATATCATATTAGGACCAGAGAGCAATTTAAATAAAAATGTAATATTCCAATTTCTGTAAAGCTGCTTTGTGACAATGTCTATTCTTAAAAGAGTTATATAAATCAAACTGAATTGAATCCTACTGGAGATACACTAACTACTATGCAGCAGATAATAAGTCATAAAATGGCTTCTCACCTGATATAAGGGTGAAAGTGACACTGTAGATTCCATAATTTCTCTTTCCTTCTCTGTCTCTTTCCCTCTCCCTCTCCCTCTCTCCCTCAGAGAAGGCAATGTCCACCTGAAACTTGACAGGCTTCTGAAATACGGAAGGACCTCCAGAAGATTTATACTCTGCCCGGAAACTCGTCTGGGAGACCACACTATGGCTAAGGGACTGAATCTAACATAGAGAAAAGAGGAGAGAGAAAACTGGAATGTTTAAGAGCAGCAACCTTAGAAACTTTGATGTTTGGAAAACAGTTCTGTGTTAAATTTTGGACTTTCTGAGTTACAATACAATTCAGAAATGATCTGAGGTGATAAAATAAACATAAAAATGTTCTGGTCTGTTATTTTACTTTTGATTTATTTTACTATTTTAATGATAAAAAGCACTTCTGATGCATAAAAATAACTTTGAGGCCAAAATATAGCCACCAGAAAATAGACAGGCCGGCACAGTGGCATAGTGGTTTGCATGTCCACCTCACAGCAAGAAGGCTCTATGTTTGAGCTCGAGTGCTTCTGTGTGGAGTCTCTCTGTGCTTGTGTGGATTTCCTCTAAGTACTCCAGTTTCCTCCCACATTAAGCTAACTGGCTGTTCCAAACTGTCCTTAGGTGTGTGTGAATGGTTGTGTGTGTGTTTCCCTGCAATAGTCTAGCGTGATGTTAAAGGAGTACCCTGTCATTGCCTGGTTCGACAAATGAGTGAGTATATGAGTGAGGTAATGGCCAGTGTACTGCATTGTATATGTGTAAAATCACACTGTAGTTGGTAAAAACCTTCAGTATTACAGCAAAATACTACATGTGAATCAGACTCACAGAGAGAAAGGCATGTACGATATCCGCCTTGATTGAGCTGAGCGGCTTGTCTCTGATCACCACAAAGATTTGCTCTTCCTTCTCCAAGCTGATAAAGTTGCCAAACCAGGAGCGCTTCGCCAGCCTAGAGGAAAACAAACAGTTCAATTATTGATAAGCAAGATGTAATGCATTCTATGACACTTGATGGCCAGTGCTCTTCTAATACGTACTCAGGGCTGGACTCTGGTGTAAGACTTGACATGTCCTCAGAAGTTGGCACTACATCCAGAAAGTGACAAACCTCTTAAATGTAACTTCTTTATTAATCAATCCAGACTAATTATGCTTTTATACAACTAGAAAGTTTGCTAATGTGCTGAGACTCACCTTGCAGCTTTCGCCGGTGGAAACGCGGCGAGCCAAGCAGGTTGTTCTTAAATGAATTTAATCTGGTCCTCCAGTGTGCGGAGCTGCTGGCTGCCATGCCAGCCCCGCCTCCTCCTGGGCTAGTAGGCGGAGTCAGTGAAAGCGAGCCAACACCTCCTCCTTCAGCACGGGAAGAAGAGGAGGAGGAAGGGGGAGGGTGGGGGTGATGGACGGGGGTGCCCAGAGGTGTGGGCAGGGGCGAGCCCTGAGGGGTCACCTGGGACATTGGATAGGAGCATTTAGTGATGGATTTCAGCGCAACTGATGGGGCAGGGGAAAAGAGGAAGCGAGGGAGCGGTGAGTGGAGGGGAGAAGGGGAGGGTGAGCGTGAAGAAGAGGAGCGAAGTGGGAGGGATTTCATGGAGTGGAGACGGGGTCGCTCAGGAGGAGTTTTTGATGGCAGAGTCTGGGTTTTAGATTCGCGAGAGCTTGCAGTATGGGATTTACTGGCAGTGGCGACATCAGATTGGCTGAATGTAAACACTGGACTCTGATCACATGGAGTGGATGAATGCAGCAGGGAGTGAGGAGAAGGCAGCAGAAGATGGAAAGAAGGAAAGGAGTGGAAATGAGCGATGGGTGATATGACAGATGGACAGTCAGGCAGTGTGGAGAATGTTTTGAAAAGATGCGTGTGGGCTTTCAGAGGATGTGAGCTTTCTTTTTATGCTGAAGTGAATTAATAAAAAGCATGAACTTCATGTTTATCATTCTGATAAAGTTTTCTACAACTTGCATTTCTTTACATACATCACTCATTTAAATTTGCAACCTGTAGAACTGAGTACCCTAAAACATCTCAAACAAAACAAAAATGAGATATGAAAATGATTTGGGCAATATTCTCTTACCCTGGGACTGCTTAAAGGACTAGAGGAGAGACCAGTAGATGCTCCACTTACTGATCGTGATCTGGAAACCAATAAAACAGATATGTTAAGACTCCAGGTCTAAACTACCACAGCACCTCAGAGTTTTACTTCATTTAACACATTTATTCATTTTGATTACTATTTATGAGTGCTAAATTGAAGAGACAAAACACACACTTTTTTTGATAGCCACACTAATTTTCTTAATATGTAATGTAATTAATCATGTTTATGGCACAACAGTTTGAAATTCATGAATCTGACTGGTTAGAAGCTAAAGTTATATTTTCAGCAGCGACTGTAACAGTCAGACTTACATTTGTTTATATTTCAAATCACAGGCTCTAATTCATTTAAAGGTGCACTCATCGATTCTGACAATTCTTTGACAATTCTGTTTTGTCAAATTCACCGAATATCTCTTCAAGGTCTGCAAGCTATGTGTTCTGTACGCGTGCTGCAAAAAATCAAGTGTTCATGCACAGCCTTGGCTCAAAACAAACAAAATTGCTCTGTGTGAGCTGCACAACACTATTCTAGCCAATCAGCTACAGAGGCATATGTGCCAATGCAGATCACTGAGGAAATCTCAATGAATTCTGTTGAAAGAATGCTTTGGGTGATGGTGGTGTGGGGGGGGGGTCTCCATTTTGGTGAGGGTACCACTTTTATATCTGGGACAGGGATATTTGTAACTCCCTTGATAGTTTCCACTACCCTGTCGACTATTTCTGGTGATTTCTGCTATCATTGAGGGTTTCCCCGAGTGGCCGCCATATTGCTTGTCAGGATCACTGTTGTTTATAAGTTAATAAATTAGCTTAGTATTAAGGACCGCAAAAAAAGTGATTTCTTTTTTGGCTTGAAATGTTTTATTAATGTGTAATTACATGCACTTCCTGGTTCGAAATGTATACAAAAATATGGTTTACCTCTTGCCACATTTCTGCAAAAACTGTGGACTGCTCTACACCAATTTGGCAGTTAGTGCATCCGAAACGATACTCAAATAGTGGAAACTGCCGGAAACAGCAGAGTGAGTCCCAAATACTGTATCGATTTGGGGGGCATCACTGCTAAAATTATTTGCACTGGTGCATGTATTTGTGGGCGGAGAACTGAAAGTATCTGCTGGGTTGTTATGTTCAAATATCAGCAATTTTTCTCCAGAATCAGTTATACATTTTTACCACTTTGTAATGCTGCCATTCCTTTACACAATACTTAGGTGTTTCATCACCAAGTGAAGAAGTGTTTGAGGTGTTATATTTCATTCTTACAGCAAATAGGTCTTAAGGTGTGCAACAAATGTAAGTATTCAATGTCACATATTTCGTTTTAAAATTTGCTGTGCATTCTCCAGTGGAGACAGGTCAGGAGTGTAGGCAGGCCAGTCCAGCACCCACGCCCTCTTCTTCTGATCTATGCCTTTATAATGTGTCCAGAATATGGTTTTGCAATGTACTGTTGAATTTTGCATGGGTGTCCTTAGAAAATATGTTGCCCAAGAATCTATGTGCTTTTAAGCAATAATGCTGAAACACAAGTAGCCACTGCCAAGAGCACCGACACAACCGCATACCATGACAAACTTTCTCATGCAGAGTAGAGTTTTAACTAGCATTCGTTGGTATAAAGATGTATTGCAGCGCTTTTAAAGGTTTGCCAAAGCAATCCCAAGCCCATACTGGCTGTAGATGATGCAGTAGCTCATGGATGTTCAGCTTAGGCTTGCACTTAACACATCAAATTCCTCCAGATGTCTTGAGTCATTTAAGGATATACTGCACCATAGCGGGGCGGCACAGTGGCGTAATGGTTCCACCTTACAGCAAGAAGGTCCTGCCTGGGTTCAATTCCCTGGTGCGGGCATTTCTGTGTGGAGTTTCTCATGTTCTCCCTGTGTTTGTGTGGGTTTCCTTCATGTACTCCGGTTTCCTTCCACAGTCCAAAGACATACACATTAAGCTAATTGGCTGTTCCAAATTGCCCCTAGGTGTGAGTGGTTGTGTGTGTTTCCCTGCGATGGTCTGGCAAGCTGTTCAGGAAATACCCTGCCATTGCCCACTGTAGGCTGAGATAGACACTAGCCTCCCAGCGACCCTAGTACGATTGAGTGGTTCAGCAAATGAATGAATGAGTGAGCGAGTGAGTGAGTGAGACTGCACCACAGAGGCAGAAATATCCAAATCTCTTTCTATTTTTATTTGAAAAGCATTGCTTTTAAACATTTCAATCATTTTCTCACACATCTGTTGTCCTAGTTTGGCCTAGATTCTTTAGCTTTTGTATCAGATCAGGCTGACTTTACCGTTTTAAATTGTATCGTTATTCATCATTATTCTGTTCAATGGTCTTTGTAACTGCACAACTGATACAGTTGCCTGTGTATACATGTCTGTACCTCTGGCTGTGTGCAGAGGTGTCCAGCGCCCTGCGGGGGGGTGTAGGGGAGCCCTGCTCCGTCACACTCAGCACCTCAAGACTCTTTCTCTCTGGCCGACAGCGGCCATGACGGGTAAGCATTGGCGAATCCACACGCTTCCGTGGAGGATCTGCACTCACAAAATTCACATATTAAAACCAGACATTAACAGACATCATGTCGACTCTATTTACAGTGATTTGGCGTCAGATAATGGTGTGTAACAATAATAATAATAGGCGGCGAGGTGGCGTAGAGGTTAGCTCGTCTGCTTCACAGCAAGAAGGTCTTGGGTTCGATTCCTTGGCTCAGGGTGTTTCTCTGTGGAGTTTGCATTCCCCCTGTGCTTGCATTGATTTCCTCTGGGAACTTTGGTGTCCTCCCACAGTCCAAAAACATACACAGCAAGCTAAGTGGCTGTTCCAAATCACCCCTAGGTGTGAGTGGGAGTGTGAATGGTTGTATGTGTTTTTTTGCTTTTTCATTGCTATGGCCTGGCGAGAAGTCCTGGGTGTACCCTGCCCTTGCATAGAGTCGGCTGAGATGGGTGCCAGCCTTCCTATGAACCGAAGGCTTATGGCTAAGAAACTGAATGGGCACTGTCCTGCTCAAATTAGTTTGAGCCTCTTGACATCTTAAGACAGTAAGCCTAAGCCTAACACCATAATGCTACAGAATTCAAAAATTTAATTCTAGATAATTCTGCATTTTCAACATTGTGGCAACAGTTTGAGAAGAACCACACACAAGTGTGATCAGGCCTCCACATACTTTTGGCAATATACCATATGTTATAGCATTCATTCATTCATTCATTTTCTAAGCCGCTTAATCCTACTTAGGGTTGTGGGGAGACTGGCGCCCATCTCAGCTGACTCTGGGCCAAGGCGGGGTACACCCTGAACAGCACGCCAGGCCATCGCATTCACACTCACTCTCACACACAAAAAAATGGAAAAAAGCAAGTATACTACAGTAAAACTAATTTTATTTTGAAAAGAAACATGTTTCTTGAGATATCAGAGTACATTACCGAATCAAAGGTTATTATACCAGACTAAAAGCATTAATTAATAAAGTCATTCATTACCACCTGAAAACTGATCAATGTTACATCACTTCCTGAGCCAAACATTATTACAGATTAGGCTTTATAGCAAATGGTTATGTGTTTGCATGTATATTTATTAACTAGTTATAAGCATCTGACTTATTTGGTGCCTGCTTGGTATGAGTTTCACAGCCAACACAGTGAAAAAGACTTCATTTTGATAACTGCAGTAGTAGGCCGCATGGTGGCGTAGCGGTTAGCACGTCCGTCTTAGCAAGAAGGTTCTGGGCTCAAGACAAGGTGTTGTGGAGTTCACATGTTCTCAGGGTCTTCCATGGACTTGAAAGCTGTTCAGGTGTACCTCGCCTTCAACTAGAGTCAGCTGAGACTGGTAGGATTAAGCAATTTGGCAAATAAATAAATGAATATCTACACCAGTTATAAAGTTATCAGGGTAAAGGTTTATCATTACCCCATACCAATAAATAGCCACTTTCTTTGTGCCTACCTATTGACCATGTTTTGAGGATGTTCAAGAAAACCAGAAAATTGAGATGATACCCAAAAGAACATAAGGAGGTCATATTAAAACCCACAGCAAAAGTAACCCAAATTCAAATTCAAATCTGCTATCCTGAAGCTGCGAGTTGGCTATTCACTGTAGGATTATCTAGGATTATCTCATTCATTCATTTGCTGAACCGAGGCTGGTGCCTATCTCAGCCGACACTGGGCGAAGGAAGGATACATCCTGAACAGCTCACCAGACTATCACGCCAAATTAGCATGCAAACTCTACAAAGAAACGGCCAAGCCCATGGATCGAACCCAAGACCTTCTTGCTGTGAGGCGGACACGCTTATCACTATGCCACCATGCCACTGTTAACAAGATTAATCAGTTTAAAGAGTGTTACCCTGTGTTATGTCACTTGTATAGGTGAAGTTTGGTGTGATGGATTTTTCATACCATTCCTTTACAAAGCCATGTTGCACTGACCTATGTCATTTCTGGGTGGCAGATCTTCATCCTCGTAGCTGGGATAGCGCTCTTTACGGTCCAGTAAGAGATAATAGATCATTTTCTCCTGGTTGTCCCTGAGATAGACATGAGTAAAAGAGAGAGGGAAAGAGAAATGCACTGAAATGCAATGATGTCCTGTCATTCAACATTATGGGTATGACTGCTGTCTGTCAGTGTCATGCTACTATACACAATTATTACAGTATATATAGTATACAAATATTACACTGTGCCTCCTTAAACTTTAGGTTGCTTTAGAAGGCTGTTGCAGAAGGTAAGGCTTGCTTTTAGGGATTGGCTTGAGCAGGCGTGTCAAACTCATTTTCACTGAGGAACATTTGTTTGCATCTTTTCTGAGTAAAGATCAAACAAAATTTAAAGCTGATCGAGGACCGAATAATCACTGAACATCTATTCTAAAAAGGCAGCCATAAAAATCTCCAGAAAAATGATTTGTTTTGGCATCTGTCCTCTTTTTTTTTTTTATATTCACTTGCATTTTCTGACAACGCTTAACAGCGACAAGCTAGCATGCAATCTTTCTTGAGTCATGAACGACAAGCTGTTTACTTGAAATAGGCTGCCGCCACCTTGTAGAAGGATGATGAATTAGGTTTCATGGTAATGGCCGATGCAGAGAATGTACGATAATCATGTTCTTTGAAAGCTCTTGCAGCCACATAAAATGAGTCGGCGGGCACGATTTGCCTCAAGCAATATATCATCATATGGCAAAAGGGTCAGTGACATTGGTATAAAAATTTACCAATGATACACCACACAGCCCTGGATTCATCTCAACATGTTGCATCAGATCAGTGACATATAAATTAAGTTGTTGCAGTTTGTTTACAAAAAAATGTTTCATTGAAGATGAATGCATGAAGGAAAAGCCAGTAAGGTGCATTAGGTACTAATTAATTGATGATTGTTGTGACTGGGTTGCAAGGAATTTTAAAGGGTTATCACTCTTCACACTGCAGGTCTCGTGTCAGTTTGACTCGATCACGGAAGCAGCCCAGAGAGTGCATGCTCTCCAACACGTCCGGATCCAGTTCAGTCAGAGAGATAATCCGCCGCATGCACACACGCCTCGGTGGCGGCTGCTCAGGACATGGCTCATTGCGGCCTGACCTGACACACACACACACACACACACACACACACACACACACACACACACACACACACAGACACATACACACACACACACACACAATCAAAATTTCATATACTTAAATGTCATAGTCTACCATGCAGCATATCCCTTATTCAAATATGAAATACCCTATATCTCTTCTCCTTTTTTTCAGCCATATATGATAGTGACACCATTGTAGATTATGTGTTATCGCTACTATTGACCTCAGACTTACTTAAAACTTATAAAAGTTACAATAATTATAACCTAATATGTACCATAGTATTGTTAAATACAGCTGATTGTTCAAAAGGAATTGTTTTGTTTTGTTTTTTTTTTTTTTGTCTAATTATCAAAGATTTGAATGACACACAATTTAATACTAATAAGAGGTGCACTTCAGCCATGAACAAGGCACTGGAGAGCAGTTGATGGTTAGGTGCCTTGTTCATGGCTGAAGTGAACCTCTTATTAGTATTAGATTGTGTGTCATTCAAATCTTTGCTAATTAGACAAAAAAAAAAATTCCTTTTTTTCACTGACATTCTGAATTGATGATGGGAAAATCGAACCACCCCATAAAGTCTTCTCCAGCACATCCCAGAGCCTTTCAATATGGTTAAAGTCTGGACTCTATGTTGCCAGTTCACGTGTGAAAATTATTCCTCATGCTCCCTGAACTCCATTTTATTCATTCATTAATTTTCTGAACCACTTAATTATGGACGTGGGGTGGCTGGCGCCCATCTCAGCAGACTCTGGCCAGAGTAGACCCTGGACAGCTCGCCAGGCCATCGCAGGGCAGAAACACACAGACGGCCATGTAGCCTACTCTTGACAAAAATCAGCAAGGGTTTTTTTACAATCCTCTCACCACAGACAGACCTTTGATAACATAGTTAGCTGCACTGAGACAGCAGTGACAACCCGGCGATAGTGGGGCTTGAACCTCCAACCTTGGGATCCAGCACCCTACCACCGGGCCACCACTGCCCGAACTCCATTTTATATCTGTAATAATTGAGCCCCAATTTTATACCCATGCCATTAGAGAAGAAAATGCCCATTGATGGGATAGCCTGGTTAGTCAGTACATTTAGGTCGTCAGCTGACCTCACTTCATTTTTCAGGTTAGTGCCAACCTGGGAAGCCTTTTTTTTCTCCTAACAACTTCATGAGTAAGAATAAAGAGGGGCTGGTGAAGGAATGATTGTTTATAGTTGCTATAACATAAGCTGTAACAAAAACTAACTGGCATTAATGTAATTTTAAATAGATAAAGTTTGATGTAAAGAAACCAACTGCTGTAGAGCAACAAAACGCATAGATAATACACCTATAAATAAATTAAGAAATAATACATTTTTATAAAAATGGTCTTATAACGCAGAAGCTTAAAAATGCATTCACACATGCAGCTATACACACTCTGCAGCTGAAATGCATCACTATGTATTGACTACACTGGTTTAGACAGAAACAATCAATACTCACAGATACCAGGCGTGCTTCTGGATTTGCTCTAGCTGCAGGGGAGAGAACAAGAGGTGCAGTTATTAGTGTTGACTGCAAGCAGATGGCGCTGTAGATGAAAGTGTGCTATACAGGCAATGCTGATAAACCTGAGAGTGCTTTTTGGTCTATCTGTAAATTTCTGTCCTAAAAAACTTTTTATTGAACTATGCAGCTGCCATTATTAATGCATACCCGGAAAACGTGGACTGATATTAGCTGTAATTTGCACACATGGAAATGATTGAGCTGTTGGACGTAAAGTTACATTTTAGAATCTTACTGGTTAAAATATATCTAAATATAGCGGTAATATGAAACACATGCTGGTTTATGTAGTTTGGTTTACGATCGCTTATATGTATGTTGTTTATCCCTTTCATTTTTTGAAAATAAATAAATAAATAAATAAATAAAAATAATATTCAATAATAGAGGCAAAGTAAATATTCAGAGTTGGCTGTATTAAAGGCATTTGGTGACAAAATTCGAAAAATTCTGTTGATTCAGTTGATAAATTGAATGAAAAGGATACCGTGAGTCTTTTTCTAGGACTTGGGTGCTTTATCGCATCCACATCAACAATAATTTTAATTAACTAAATGAGTGATTCCCTATAAGGCCAAATCGAGGCCTGATCCCATGTGGGTGTGTTGTGTTACACGGGGCACCATGCATGTGTAATTCGAGATTTCTGCAAGTCCCAGAGAAGTAGGTACTTTGCTCTGGGAGGTGTGTGCTACAGAGAGACAGGTGTGGTTTGATGTATTCGGCACTAGACCATGGTTAAGGCAACCGATTTCCTTTAAATCCAAATGTTGCATCAGTGATTATATGGGGAAGGTTACACATATTTAAATGCAGAGATAACACAAGCCACTGGAGAAGAACATTTGCTGTGAAAGCCCATGAAACAACCTAATAACCCAGATGGACGCTACTATGCACGCGTGAACCATCCTATTCGACACCGAGTGTGTTCAGATGGCAAGTTGCACCTGGAACAAGATGTTCCGGAAAAACTGGAAAAATGGAACAAGTTGCACCCACTGGTGTCGACTTGCTCTGGAACAAATAGTTTTTTAGCTGATAGTATATGTGTATATATATATATATATATATATATATATATATATTTTATCTCATTGAACCATTTAGATTGTTCATGGGGTGGAGTCAGCTTGAATGAGACCACACCCATCTTGAGGATGGGAGAATAAATATGATCAGTCACAATAACTTTGCAGTGATATGCAGTGATATTCCAAAGAGGACAAGTTGACCCAATGGATGTTGCAAAAATTTGCACCTCTGGGGCCACCAGTTCTCAGTTAGTTTTTCACCAATCTGTACATTTATCAGAAGCTGGGCAGAAGTTCAGCAAAAAAAATCAGCCAGTATTTTAGTCAAAACTTTAACTTCCAATAAATATAAAGGGATTAATTCGGAGAAGCAAAGAAATGGAGTGAAATTTCACCGAAAGCCTCTTTTCCGAATCCACCTCAATCATGCCACGGAGTAGAGACTGGCAGTCAGGTGGGATGAAGTGAGGCATGTGGAATACTCCACTCTTCACCTTCTCCAGCAGCTGCCGCAGGTTGTCGTGGTCGAAAGGGAGCGCGCCCTGCAGGTGAAGGTAAAATATGTGATGCAGTGGGTGCAAAAAACTGAGTGTGCAGTCATCATGAAACACATGACAAAGCTGCTAAAGAAGAGATCCTGTACTCCAAGAGAAGGAGAAATGCATCCTCACCACAAGGAGAGCGAACAGAATCACACCACAGCTCCATACGTCTGCTCGACGACCGTCGTACTTTTCGCCCTGAATAAAACATAACCTCCTGAGATGATTCCTGCATTATATATGGACTACTTAGCATTTGTTGCTAATAAACCTGAGTGGGATTGTGTTCTGGAAGAAAAATAGGCAACATAATGGTGAACATTACAATTGAATATCATTTAACAGTGACTTACTCTGATCACTTCAGGGCAAGCATAATGTGGAGATCTGAGAAAGAAACAGGAAATAGTAAAGTAATCAGGAATTCCGATCAAGCTCATTGCTTGCCATGCCTACACTGGAAATTGTATTAAATCTATGATTATTCAGACTCTTCTTGGATAATTTTGTAATTCTATTTTGAGAACTTTCTCTGAATAAATGCTTAAAATTAGAACAACAATATGCAATAGACCAATACTATTTTTCATTTAAACCTATAAACTGCTTGATTCTTTATTAGGGTCGCATGGAGGTTAGAGCCCATCCCAGCCAACTCCGGGCAAATGAGGGGTACACCCAAAACAGCTCGCCAGAGCATTGCAGGGACGACACACACCCACACACAACCATTCACACTCACATTCACATCTCGGGGCACTTCGGAACAGCCAGTTAGCCTAATGTTCATGTTTTTGTACTTGGGGAGGAAACCTCAGTACTTGAAGGAAACCCACACGGGCATAGGACAACATGCAAACTCAAGCACAGAAACGCCTTCATCATGCATAGGGCTAAAACCCAGAACCTTCTTATTGTGAGGCGGAAATACTAATTATTACGCCACCGTTTTAAGCCCACTACTGTTTCAAATGAGAAATTAGCAAGAAATTATGAGACATAGGTTTATTTTTTTTTTATATTTAATTTATCACATTCTTATGACAGTAAATACTAAATAAATATGATTATATTTAAGATAGTTTCACTTGCTTTGCTTCCACTAAGCTTTTTCCTGCACTTAATAATTCATGTCTATACTATACTATTTGTTTTGTTAGAACAAAAGAGGGCATTGTGAGATTCTATTTTGTTCTTTTGCTGTATTCCCATAGCGTTGTACTTTAATCTTATTTTTGCATTTTTTTTCATCTGTCATTTCTTTTTTTTTCTTTTTTCTTTTTTTTTTTTTAAATAACCTGTCCTGTC
This sequence comes from Neosilurus mollespiculum, assembly GCA_030014195.1. Lineage (NCBI taxonomy): Eukaryota > Metazoa > Chordata > Actinopteri > Siluriformes > Plotosidae > Neosilurus > Neosilurus mollespiculum. The sequence continues at coordinate 20,679,129 of JAQMYF010000021.1, forward strand.
CAGCACCATAGCAAGCCGAATAACAGTCTGGTTGCTGTGTTGGGCCGAATAACTTTGCTTTTCCAAGGGGAGGTTTATGGGTATAAGGCTCCTCTTGATGATCTGATTCATTTATGTATTTACTGTACAATTGTGTTATGGAATCTATGTAATCTTGCTGGACTTAACTGGAGGGGAAAGAAAAAGAAATAAGACAGCAAACAGAAGTGAAAGGGAAAGCAAAAAGAAGAAAGAGTAGACAAAAACACTATAAATATAAAGAACGACCCTTCAAACCAAACTATCACAAGACATTAAACTGCTACATTTGTACATAAATACACCAGCAAA
>JAQMYF010000021.1:20682049-20693249 GCA_030014195.1 Neosilurus mollespiculum
CCCCCCCACCTGCCTCCGGTGTCGTCCAGGGGAACAGGGGTGTGAGAGGTCCCCATTTCCCTCACCCTCCCCGCTCTTGACTGTGTGCTGATTGCAAGTAAAATTGAGGGGCAGTGGCCGCATTATGCTGGGAGCGAGGCCACCACAGTAGCCCCGTCCATAGTCATTTCTTATGAGTAACCTAATTTATACCTTTCTTTTATACGTTCTGCAGACGTAATGATTTGTGATTATAGTTTAAATCTTAGTGTATGTTCTGTATATGTCACCTCGAGAACATGTTTTTCTGTCCTTGCCCCTTTCAACATCTCTTCACTCACTCATTAATTTGCCAAGCGTATAATCATACTAGTGTCGCGGGGAGCCTGGAGCCTATTTCAGATGACACTTAGCGAAGGTAGACCCTGAACAGCTCAGCAAACAATCAACACACAGGGCCAACACACAAACAAACCATTCACATTCACACTCACTCCTAGGGGCATTCGGGAACAGTCAGTTAGCCAAATGTGCATGTCTTTAGACTGTGGGAGGAAACCGGAGTACCCAGAGAAAACCCGTGCAAGCATGGATAGGACATGCAAACTCCACACAGAAATGCCTGAGCCTGGGACTTGAAAACAGGACCTTCTTGCTCTGAGGTGTGCATGCTAACCACTATGCCACTGTACCAGCCTATTCCGTACCTCATTCACTCACTCATTTGCCAGACTACTTAATCCTACTAGGGTCACGCTGATCTTAGCTGACACTGGGCAAAGGAGGGATACACCCCTGAACAGCTCGCCAGACCATTGCAGGGCCAACAAACACACACACAATCATTCACACACACACCTGAGGCGATGTGGAACAGCCAATTAGCCTAAACTGCCTGTCTTTGTAATGTGGGAGGAAACCCATTCATGAGTCATTGTGTCCTTGCTTACAGTACATGCCAAACCTTATTCTACGTAAGTATTTTGGATTTCTATTTCATTCCTAATTCTTGTCTAGCCTGTGTTATTGCCTGTAAGAGTATGATCCCTTCCAGCCTGTTCTCCGACTGTGAGTTTTAAACTGTTTGCCTGAGCTTTTGATCTGTGCCTGCCTGACTCAGTATTGAACTGTGTTTTGGATACCTTTGTGTGGTTTATAAATAAATAGACTCTGCATCTTTACACTCATTTTACTTTTGTCGCACAGTGGTGTAACATACTGTATATTTCATAACTTTACAGCTTCATCGAACTGAGCACCAAGTGATTAGACATGGAGTACACCCTGAACAGCTTGCCAGGCCATCGCAGGGCCAACACACATACAACTATTCACACTCACACTCACAGCTGGGGGTGATTTGGAACAGTCAATTAGCCTACTGTGAATGTTTTTGGACTGTGGGTGGAGACCGGAGTACCCGGAGGAAACCCATGCCAGCACATACAATCCACACAGAAACACCCGAGCCCGGGAATTGAACCTGGGCCTTCTTGCTGTGAGGTGGACGTGCTAACCACTACGCCACCATGCCGCCCACACTAATAAATACTCCATGTAAAATCTCCTGTTATTCATGTTTGTTTCTCTAAGACTTCCCTACATCTCTTTGCTCTATGTAACACACACAGAAAGAGAGAGAGAGAGAGAGAGAGAGAGAGAGAGAGAGAGCATACTCACCCACAGCTTGTCTCTAGCAGACTGTCCCCCACCTGTAGGGAGGCCATGCCGAAGTCAGCGATTCTGATATTATTCTTTTCATCCAGCAGGAGATTCTCTGGCTTCAGATCTCGATGACTGCAAGAACAAATCCACACAAACACCACACAACTAGTGTGAACATCAGATGACACATATTCGTCTATTCGCATGGATTTACTCTCAAAAGTGACCAATATCATATCAACTCTCACAAGATTACACTGAATCATTTAATTCAGGGTTTACGATCCAATAAATAGGACACAGACAAAACTCCTGATATCTTTGCATTTTATTTCCTTCTCTATTTATGCGGGCCAAAGCTTTACCAGATAAAGTGATTGTGACAGAAATCCAGAGCTGAAATGATCTGCCTAAAGAACTTTCTGGCTTCTTTGGGTGTCAGTCTTCCTTTTTTTACTAAATAGTCGAACAGCTCACCGCCAGACACGTGTTCCAAAACCAGATACCTGCCGGAGTACATGAACATATGCAATTGTAGTATGGATATCAGCAGTAAGATGGATATCTCGACATAGCAAGAAGACTGTTTAAACTCACAAGTACTTATTATTCTCATAGACGTCATGCAGTTTCAATACATGTGGGTGCTCGATTAGTTTTAGGATTGCGATCTCTCTCTCCACCTGAATCAAAGGAGAGAAAGTAGAGAGGGAGAGAGAGCGAGAGAGAGAGAGAGAGAGAGAGAGAGAGAGAGAGACCTTCACAAGCTCTAAACAAACCATTTCTAAAAATGAATGAAATTTTAAGGAAATTTTGGCATTAAGAATGCTAACAATCAGTGCCTGTCAGTGATCACCAATTAGCCGGATGCACAAATCTCTAGTTCAGACATTACAGAAAAACATTTGAAAAGTAATACATAGCATCCTGTACCTTCATGAGCACAGACTCTGAGAGCTTTTCTCGGTTCACTATTTTGATGGCCACTTTCTGGCCGGTGATGCAGTGCACCCCGAGTTTCACCAGCCCTTTCAGGAAAATGAAGAGGGATAAAGCAGAGTATGTGCCATATTATTTTCACCTTCTATATTTCTCATCATCATACAAACCAAATGGACACTTTAGCTTCAGTCAAATTCCTGATATTCAACCTTATGTGCCTAGCAAGTGGGCAGTAATGGCCCTGTGGTTAACCCGGGGTTTACACCAGGCCACGATGTCTGCGATCTCCACAATTTGAGAGAATCATGATGAGCATGGGGGATCGTGAGATTGACTCGTTGAGGGAACTTGGTAGATTTGTGATGATCGCGTCAAAATAATTTTGCCACGATTATTTGGTATATTACGATTTGAGGCCAATCTTGATAGAACATGGGAATCGTAGCAGAGCACAGTAGAGCTTAACAAACCTTCACAGACCTTAACAGAGCGTAACAGAACTTAATGCACCATCATAGTGGATCTTGATGAACTTGGAAACACGATTCCCTTAAGTTTTAACTCTTGGATGCACCCTACCTACTTTTCATTCCCCGGTCGTGCCCTAAGCGTGCTAATAAATCGTGGAGCTCCATGCTTTTTTGAATCATGGACATCGTGGCCCCAGTGTATACCCAGGGTAAGGCGCTGGGCTACTGATCAGAAGGTTAGGGTTCAGGTCCATGTTTCCACCAAGCTGCCACTGTTGGACCCTTGAGCAAAGCCTTTAACCCTCAGCTGCTCAGTATAAAGAGATTAAAATATAAGTCACCCTGGATAAGGACATCTACCAAATGCCATAAATGTAAATGTAAATGTAAAAAGCAAATAATGGAAGCTATAATCAAGCATGCTGCAAACCATCACTTATTCTCTTCAAACCATGCTGGGTCATACAATCTCAAACAGAGACTCTGTGTAAATGTAACTACTGGAATAAATAATAATAATAATAATAATAATAATAATAATAATAATAATGATACACTAGCACCTTTGAAAGTTCTACATAAAACATTTTTAGTAAATTGGCTTATTTTAAGAAAGAAAGAGCAAAGGATTGTTTATAGATTACAGAAGGATTATTTATAGATGGCATAATGTAAGTGATAAACCACAAGCTGCTTCATGAAGATTCTACAAAACAAAAACTGACTACAAATTAATTTAAAAATATATCTTTCTGTAATTAATAAGCAAATGCAATTTCTGGTCATTGCTGTGGTATGAAAGGAATAAAACACATTGTCCCATGCTGTTTTGAGAAATTGGTATATACTACAGGGGAATGGTGCATTCTGACTGGTTCACTATCTTGGGTCAGTAGACAGTACCATGAGTGGATAAAGCTGGAATCAAAATGGCAGACAAAAATTAATGGTTTGTCATTGATTTTTTTAAATCCTAGAAATTCAACATAAAAGAAATACATAGAAAGCTAAGCAATACGGCTCTCGTGATTTTAAAGGTAAAAAAACACTTTATTCATACTTTGAACACAGTTGAGATGTAAAAGACGTCTTTAGGAAGCATGTGTGTGTGTGCACTGTGATGGAGTAGGCAGCACGAATATTGTCATGCTTTAAACATGGAAAAATAAACCATAAAAATCTAATTTTAATTTGCTTCTCATCTCACATAGCATATACTAAAATTTAGAATGAGTTTAAAAAGATGCTGTTAGAGAATCTATCTGAGCTGTTAACTGTTAAAAGAAATAAGAATTGCCTTCTCCCTGCACGAGAGCTAAACTCACCAAAAAATGACTTATTCGTCTGCAGTACTTCCCGGAGCACAAAGTACCTACACAGGACTTCCCTAGGACCCACAGAAATCACGCATCGCACATGTGAGGTTCCGTCCACCCTCCCGAGGTCAGGCCCCCCTTCTCAATTTTTTATTTAAAAACATTGTTGATGTAGGCTCCCAAGTGGTACATCGACAAGGTGCATGACTATTAACCTTTGCAGGTTCGAATACAGGTTGATGATACAACCATCCATGACCTGAAGTCCATGGGAGCTAATTGGCCGAGCTCACACAGGAGGGAGGGACGGCATATGCCCACCTCCTTGTCACTCACAGCGATCACCAGACAAACACCCTTTTCCTCTGAGTGTGTTAGGCCATCCCTAAATGCGCATGCTCAGCAGTTCGTAAAGATGGGGGTGACAGCATTGCGTGTCACAGAATCATGTTTACGCCCCTTTCAGGTTTGTTGGTTGTATGTGATAAAGAGGCCTCACTTGAGAGATAGGAATTGGACACGACTGAAATGGGGGGGCGGTTAAGTCACCCAAGATCTAGAAAACCACTTAAGGTATTACTTTCATCCAATTTATCAAGTGAATTGACAGAATTTTTCCCATTTCACAAAAAATTTCCTTTAAAATTACAGCCTGCACACCCTGCTGTAGCTTATTCCACACTCAGTGCATGTTTTAGACGTTCTGCTAGTCTGAAAACCCACGGAACGGGGCTTTCAAATAAACTTTCTGTAGACATGTATTGCCAGCCAGCCACATTTTTTTTGCAAACTAGTTCTCATTATGTATCACAGTGCATACTAACACAACTGCTCTCTTCTGCCTAAGTGAGTGTACAGATGTCCACAACCGGCAAGCATTGTTGCAACTGATAGGATAAATACCTTCCCTCCCACCCAGACAGTTCAGCCAGTTTTGCTAACCTGACCACCTGAATACGGGTTGCTGTGACACTGTTGAGATTTGAAAAATCTTCTGTTATGCTAAATTGTCCTGTCCTCTTTTGTACCTACTAATTCTAGCCCTGTAGCTAGGCTCTGGCCTACAAGTTAGCTACAAGTAAATAATAATTAAGTAAATAATTTAAATACATGCATGCTAAGTAGCACTGGCCCGTGTTATGAAAATTAACAGCCAACTGATGAACCCAGGAAAATAGTGAAGGAGGCATTTGTTTTAGCCCAATACTTCAAGCTTAATAAATAATAATAATAATAATAATAATAATAATAATAATAATAATAATAATAACAATAATAAAAGGCTGGCATAGTTTCTAGAAGTTAGCATGTCTGCTTCACATCAAGAAGGTCCTGGGTTCAAGTCCTGGGCTTGGCAATGGTGTTTCTGTGTGGAGTTTGCATATTCTCCCCATGCTTGATGGGGTTTCTTCTGGGTAATTCGGTTTCCGAACAGGTATGCACATTAGGCCAATCTGAAATTCTCAGTTGCCCCCAAATGTAAATGTGTGTATGTTTGTATTGTCCTGGTTAGCTGTTTAGAGTATACCCTGCCTTTGCCTGGAGTCGACTGGCATGAGCATCAGCCTCCCACAACCTTTATAAAGGACAAAGTGGTTAAGAAATTAAGATGAGTTGAGATGAATATATGATGCTGTAGCCGAAATTCCATCATGTGATATCATCTGAAATAGGTGTGAAAGGATATTACCATGTATTTGGCTACCTGGCGCCAATAAACAATCATTTATTGTTTGTTTGTTAGCCTAACTAACTGAAAGAAGTGAAAGTTGGCTACAGAAGATGGACCACAACAACTGGCTTGATAGGGGGACTCAATTTAAAGTAAGTTTTATGTACTGTATATGTATACATGCATATTAATATCCTCAGAAGTAAACCAAGTGAAAAGCATTAGTAAAATGCACCGTTAAAAAATGATTCATACATTTATGTACAATTAATTATTATTTATGCCACAACATAACAAGCCCAGTACCTAGAAAACAATAACAGAAGTGATCACGTAATTCTATTACATTACACAGTATCCTGCCTCAGCAATGAAAACAAGATGGATAGATTGGCTGAAAAAAAGGGGGGTTTCAGTCGATCAGTCTTTTAAAGGTGCAGTGTGTAAGATTTAGCGGTATCTAGCGCTTGCTAGAGGTAAGGTTACAGATTGCAACCAACTGAAATTTCATTCCCTTCGATGTCTGTATGGTACTGGGCTACTGTAGAAACATGGCGGTGCAAGATGGCGGCTTCGCCAAGAGGGCACCTGCCCCACATGTAGACACAAAAAACTTATTCTAGTACCAAAAAAATTAAAATAATTATTATAGATTGTTAAGAATTATTTCTTGATTATTCAGGTAATTTCTGTTAATAATAATTATATCCAGTATGTTACACACTGTACCTTTAAAACGTTAATTTATTGATGTATCTAAACAGAAAAATTATTCAGCTGAATGTCTTTCAAAAGATAATATGCTTAATGAGCCTAGCTATGTTAAATCATGTTCACATAATGCATTCATTCATTGATTCTATATCCATAATTAGGGTGGCAGGGAGGCTGGCGCGAGACACGTGGGCAAAGGCAGAGTACACCCTACAGCTCGCCAGGCCATCGCAGGTCAGAAACACGCTGATGGCTATGTACCCTACTCTTAATGAAAATCAGCAATGGTTCTTTTACATGCCTCTCACCACAGACAGTGAGAGACATGGCCGGCCTTTGATAACCCAGTTAGCTTCACTGGGGGGACAGCAGTTACAACCCGTTGATAGTGGGGCTTGAACCCCCGACCTTGGGATCAGTAATCCAGCATCCTACCACCAGGCCACCACTGCCCTTTGCATAATGCAAGAAAAGAAAATCTGTAAGACAATAAAAGCCTGTATACATATATCTCACTCTTCCAAAAACTCAATACAGGGAGGTACACCCCAAACAAACAAACAAACAAATAAATACCCAGGGTGACTATTAAATCACCGTGGCAATTAGCACAGCACACAACACTGTCATTAGCTTTCACTACTACGACGCAGGGATACACCTTTTTATGATCTGAATTGAGTTATATTTTATATCTTTTTTGGCAGTCTGTAGAGAGAGAGAGAAAGAGAGAGAGAGAGAGAGAGAGAGAGAGAGAGGTAAATCCCTCCCACAGAGAAAATATGTCAGCTATGATACGTGATATATCGACTAAGCAGAGAAAGAGACACTGACCAATCAGAATGCTCTCCCTCTTTTACTCTGTTGGGTAGAGCCAATCACTCGCTCTGCTTCCACAAACACACTTTGCATAAGCTGTGTGATCTGTGCTTCTCTCTTATATGCACTGTTGCTTTAAAAAAAATAGCTTTTGGGATATTGTAAGTTGTGGCCATCAGGGAGCCCCTATCAATATGCAGGAGACAACTGTGGTAGGTTTTTTGGGTCACCTGTTTTGTTTGTTTGTTTGTTTGATTGATTTTTTTTGGGGGGTGTCACCCTGGATTTGTTTTTGTTAGCTATGATGGACATTTTATGTAAGTAGTTGAAGACCTTTTGTTTGCTGTGACTTACACTATAAATAGTTTGTTAAATACACCTTCAATGTTTACTGTGATGATTATTTTATGTAGATGGTGGTAGACCTTTCAGTTCGCTAAACTGTACTGTGGGTCAGTGGAATCCTCTCTGTCACACTGCAGCATATAATTGGGGAATATGCTTGGATATACAGTGGCACAATAACAGAAATGCAAACAGGATTTTGGCTTGAGAACTACAGCCCAGGGCTACAAGCTTCGTGTAGCCTTGAGATAGCCCTGGTGCACCCTAACACGAATATTGGGACAGCGGCTATGGAGGTGCCAGATGCAACAAAGAAATAACCTACCAGTCTGTAATATTGCCTTCCACATTACTACCACTGCTTCCAGATAATTGCTCGATATTGGCACAAAGCTGCACACCAAAGTTCTGTGACGGTGTTCACTAGCTATATTTATAGGTAATAGTTACAGCCAGCTTGTTTACACATTACGAGTGATGGTGTAATCATGTGATGATCATGTGACAAGTGATACACGTTTCGAGGGCTTAATTTTGGCACTGTACATTTTCTACTTTATCCTTTATTGGGGTCATGTAGAGGCTGGAGCCCATCCCAGGCAACTCTGGGTCAAAGCAAAGTACACCCTGAACAGCTTGCCAGACCATCACAGACCTAAAACACAAAACCACTTACACTCACACTTAGGGGCAATCGAGAATATCCAATTAGCCTAAGGTGCATTTCTTTGGACTGTGAGAGGAAAGTGTACCAGTGTACTCAGAGAAGACCCACCCAAGGAGAACATGCCAACTCCATACAGAATCATCCTCGCCAGCCATGGGGCTTAAACCCAGGACGTTCTTGCTGTAAGGTGGAAGTGCTAACCACTACGCCAATCTTGGGTGGTATGAAAAGTAATTAATAATGGCATATAATGTTAAACTTCACTGACAGAATGATAGATTGTTAGAGCCTTATTATCATGAGTTTTTCAGCTGGTCTTTAAAGGACAATTAAGTGTAAAAATGGTTAATATTTTTCTCTATAACTATCTATCTACCTATCTATAAATAAGGGCGGCACAGTGTTGTAGTGGTTGGCACTTCCGCCTCACAGCAAGAGGGTTCTTGGTTCGAGTCCCGGGCTCGGGTGTGTCTGTATGGAGTTTGCATGCTCTCCCCATGTTTGCATGGGATTTCCACCGGGCTGTCCAGTTTTCTTCCACAGTCCAAAGACATGGCTGGTTGGCTGCTCCTAATTGACCCTAGGTGTGGATACGAGTTTGAGTAGTTGTGTTTGTGTTGCCCTGTGATGGTCTGGTGATCAGTTCAGGGTGTGCCCTGCCTTCACCTGTGTTGGCTGAGCTGGGCTCTAGGCTTTCCGCAACCCTAATGGTAGGATTAAGCAGTTTCGGCAAATGGAGAGTATATATATATATATATATATATATATATATATACACACACACACACACACACACACACACACACACACACAAACTGACAGAACCAATTTTTAAACAATGTTTTCCTCAATTCCTGGGTGGTTAGCTCGTTAGCTTATAAACAGTTAACTAATACCCGTTCTTACGTAAGTTGGCACACTCATTGTAACTTCAGCTGCAATTACATTATAAAATACTTCTCATATGTGTAATATTTACAAGATATGGACATTTCTGTGTTTAGCTAATAAGATAACCTTAACAATTAGCAAGAAGGCTTACCTCGGACCACGGGTGTTGGGGCCATAGGGCGGAACATAGACTGGATGGGTGAGTTGATCCACCCATCACTCCCCCCATTCTCCCAGCATGCCACTTGGTTGCGTCAAAATACGTCACTTCTGGAGCCAAAAATCAAAGATGGCAACAACGAATTTTAACTTCCGGGCTGCCTCACAGCAGTTCAGCAACAGAGCGCACGTACACGAGATGTCACAGTAGGCTACGTCCATTCTATATACATTCAATGATTGCTACAAAGGAATCATCAGCTCACGACACAAGACTGTGGATGTCACTTATCATCTTGGACCTACAGGACAATTGGACTGCAACTGCCACAGCCTAGTTGGCCATTCTTATTATTCGGACTGTTTAAGTTAATTCCTTGTACATACCTATGTGATTGCTACATTGCCTCATCCATAATACATTGTTAAACCAAAATCCTTATGAATTTGGCCATTTTAGATATTTCTGGAACTTGCTTCTGTCCATCACACAGCATTTTTTTTCAGTGTACAAGTACAGAGCAGCCAATATAGGAAATACGACATTTATATGCTTAATTCTAATTTATAACCCATGGCTGCTGTAAATCACAAGTGCTTTTATATTCACAAAATAAAAACAAATATCAATTTTCAAAACATGACCCAAATCTAATTTAGCAGTTCCTCAGCTACAGCAAATAATGTACAGCAAAAACATGAACACCATCTGTCCGGTCTGTAGAGACGCAGCCCCATACACAGCCAGCTGCAATGCACTGTTTGCTCTAACACCTTTCTATCATATCCAGCATTAACAGTTTCAGCAGTTTGTGGTACAGGAGCTCTTCTGTGGGATCAAACATACTAGCTTTGTCTTCCCACATGCATCAGTGATACATCAATACTTTTGAAACCTTTGGTAGTCACTTAGCACTGTTTTAGGGATGAATAGATCCGGTTGTTTTATCCATCACAATGCTTTCGCTTTTCCAGCTTCCAACACATCAACATTTAAAACTGTTCACTTTGTACCTAGTTCTCCCAAGTGTCTCCTTAGTAGATGACACTGTAACCCTGTTTACCCGGTTTACACTGGAGCATGATGTCCGTGATCTCTGCTATTCAAAAAAGCATTTTTTGACAGTCAAAAATTTTGACATGATCAGCGGGATCATCACATTCTCAGCATTGCCTCATGCCAGTGACCTAGGAAGGGGTTTTAATGTTATGACTGACTGGTGTATTTACAGTGCTCAAATTTAGATATATAAACATGCCTTTTGGAGCATAATAGATTTATTTATTTATTTTAATAAATAATTGCAAAACAAGGAAGGAAATGGAACACAGCAACTTCCACATTTTACTGAGCAAATCTTAAGAAATATTATGTTGGGGGTACAAACGCGGGTATGAGTTTGAGTAACACCCCAGCACTGGTACTGATATCAGAGGAGCAGTGCAGCTACCAATCTTTCAGTCAGTTCCCACCAATTTTTGATTTTCATTCATTCATCTTCTGAACCGCTTATTCCTACTTAGGGTCGCGGGGAGGCTGGCGCCCATCTCAGCCGACTCT
>JAQMYF010000021.1:20693349-20703510 GCA_030014195.1 Neosilurus mollespiculum
ATATATATATATATATATATATATATATATATATACACACACACACACACACACACACACACACACACACACAAAATGTGTGTATTACAATACAATACAATGTAATACATAGCGTTACAATACAGGTTATTTGTGCAAGTAAAACAATATATTTTTTAATGACTATTGCACCTTTAATCCACCATGATTCTTACCTGTCTGTCCCTTCCCAAGTGTCTTCTCCAGCCTGTATGGCCCCACATACTGAGCCGTCTGGCTGCAAGTCGGGTCTTTTGACATGGCGGAGAGAGACTTTAATGACAAATTGAACTTGCAAGCTTCAGTTATTCTCCCCTGAAGAGCATCCCTGCGTGGCCTAGAAGAAGTAATGGTGCTATATAGGTTCCCTCAAGAGTCCCGGAAGGTTGTTGTTGAAACGTCAGCATGTGGCCAGGCCTGTACACAAGGATGTGGTTGCGCGTCCCATCACTGTGCTGTTCATTCCGATCAGCCAAGTCTTCCTCGCAATCCTACCGACGGTCATAATCCCAGTCCTTAGTCGTGCTCTCTAACTACGCTATCCTTTACGCACAGTGAATATAGCCCGAATACAGCCTGGATGGGTTAATATCGGTCGCTCCCAGGCTTTCTACGCGTCTGCATCAGCTCTCCTCCATACGATCACTCCATCACCGTCCTTTCTGAAAGTCATCACCGGCGAGGATCAACCATAGTGAGGAGGCTGTTTGGAAACATAAACCGGATCCTCAATGCGCAAAAGGCCTGTGATCACAGGTGAAGGATGCAGCGTGTTCTGCTTTTTCTAAACACACACACACACACACACACACACACACACACGCAAAAGCACGCGCGTCCTACAGCTCCAGAAATGCGCCTGTGCTGCACTGTGTACCCGTTGAACAGGAATAAGGGTTGCGCTTTCTATCTCTAGTGTACATGGTTGTAGTGATCAGCAGGTAAGCAAACAGCAAACATCCGTTTCGGACAAAACAGCCCTCCTTAGATGCCCCCCTCTCCCTCCATCCCTCCCTGTACAAACGCATCACAGCATCCTTCTCCCCCTCCCTCCCTCTCCCTCTCTCTCTCTCCTCCGCCGTGTCCTCCTCCTGCCTGCGTTCATGCAAAGGGATGAAGACGAGATCAGACTGTGCTCCGACTCTGGACTGTAGCTTCCCATCCGGATGTTCTGGACTCTCTGTTAGATATCTGTTTTCCTCTTCCAGGAAACCGCTCTATCCAGTCTCTCCTCTCCCCCTCTTCCTTCTCCTCACTAGCATCAGTATCCGGGTCCTTTCGCTCTCTCTCTCTCTCTCTCTCTCTCTCTCTCTCATTCTAGTGTGTGTCTCACATGTACCTTCATTATCACAGATAGCAAATGTGTTCAAATAGGTTTCATTGAATTATGAGCCATAAGAATATTTAAGTAAAATTTGCAAAAAAAATGTCATGGCTGAGTGTTATAAGAAAAAAAAATTAAAGCATGGTGGTGGTGTGTTGTGGTGCTATGTGAAAATGAGTAGCTATAATAATAGATCATATATTATTATTATTATTATTAGATATTACCTATTGTTATATTTGCACATTCAAAAAAATCTTTTATTCCCCGTATACTCTGGCAATTTACCAACGATTGCACTTTTTCCATTTAAAAAATAACATAATTCATTCATTTTCTGAACCGCTTAATGCTAATTAGGGTCGCGGGGAGGCTGGTGCCCACCTCAGGCGACTCTGGGCGAGGGCAGAGTACACCCTGGACAACCCACACCCACACTCACTGGATATCTTTGTGTGCATACTGCACCGACACTTTACACATTATTTATCGTCACTACATTTATATATTATATTATTATATTTATATTCGACTTTTAACTATTGGTGTCCTTTAAATAGTTATTGTTATTGATATTTTTTTTTCTCTTCTTGATATTCATAGTTTTTATTTTTATTCTTCTTCAAATATAGGACAGTCATAACAAGCATTGCACTACATATTGTACTGTGTATGATTTTGTATGTGACAAATTTGAAATTTGAGTGATATTTAGCAATATTCATAAAGCCTGAGGTGCATAATTGTTTTAGTATAAATTACACAGAAACTGAAGTAAAAAAGTAAAACTAAAACAATATTTATTATTTTTTTTTATTACATATATTTTTTTAATCATGATGGAGGCAGTTGAACTTGAGTGCACAGGCGAGCAGGTGTCTGTTTACCACTCTTTAAGAGTTTTAGTATATACAAAGCAGAAACAATAAAAAACAAACTAAAATGAGATTTTTATAGCTTATAATTACATGTATTATCTCTGACACTGAGCCAGGTCTTTGAGCAGGATACAAGCTCTGTGTAGCTAACCGCATCTGTTCTCCCTACTTATTCAGGAACAAAAGGAAACAGCGCTCCCTAAAGGTCTTTTAGTATATGCTACAGGAAACACAAGAATAACAAACTAAAAAGAGATTTTTATGTTTTATTTTTGCACATTCTTCATGCAACCATAACAAAATGTGAGTTTGTGCTATTTTGGTTCATGCATATATTATTTCAAGATAGTGGACCAATCAGATCACACCATTCCTGTGTAGCATATACTTGGGCCCCTTGAGCAAGGCCCGTAACCCTCAGTTGCTCAGTTGTATAAAAATTATAATTGTAAGTTGCTCTGGATAAGAGTGTCTGCCAAATGCTGTAAATCTAAATCTTAATATACTGATAATATGTAATAATATTTGATGTTGTGGAACAACCATGAAACAAATTAGCCCTTGGTATCACTTACATTCGAGCAGCTATAAACAGTCATTCCCTCACCGGCCTGATTTGTTCCTCTCTCTTGAGGTTGGGACAGAAAGATCCAGCTGGTCATGTTACTCAGAAATCTGAAGACTGTCCCATGGCAGAAGACATACTGACTCTTCCTACCCTAAGAAACTCCTTTTATAAATGTTAATAAACACCTCCTATACAAACGTTTGACCATATTCATAAGCATTTTGCAAATCAGTTTATGATTAGGTTCAGATTAAGCAGCGAGCCCTCTATACAAGTCCCTCTGAATTAGATTTACCTACAAAGATTAGAAGATTACAGGATATGAGATCTGATACTATTAAAGTGATTTTTTTTTTTCTTTTACTTATTCCGAGATTCCTTGTCAAGTGAAATGATTTGTCCATGCAGCAGGAAAACTTCACTGGTATTAAGTCATTGTTTCCTCAGATTCAAAGTTTATGTCTCATATTCTAACTAATCCTTTCTGCTGTGAACACACCAGCCACAATGAATCATACTTAACCATTCCTTCCCTTTTTTGTTTCCACTTTTCATTTCTTTCCTCTTTCCTTGGCATTTGTATGAATTACTATTAGTAGTGGCGGCACAATGGATTAGTGGTTAATACTTATGCCTCATAGGAGAGGACGCTTCTGTGTGCAGTTTCCATTTTCTCCCCGTGCTTGCATGGGTTTTCTCTGGGTACTCCAGTTTCCTCTCACAGTCCAAACACATTCATATTAGTCTAACTGACTGTTCCAAATTGTGCCTAGGTGTGAATGGTTGTTTGTGTGTTGGTCCTTTGATGTACTGGTGACCTGTTCAGGGTGTACCCCACCTTCACCCACAGTCAGCTGAGATAGGCTTCAGCTTCCTCGCGACCCTAGAAGGATTAATCCATTCGGCAAATGAATTATTAAATGAATGTCATTATACTGATATATATATATATTTCTGTATATCTGTACTTGTAGGGGGGTTGGGAGTTTACCCGGTGGCTTTATTGATGGTAGTACTTGGGCACTTGAGAAAATGATGAGTTGTCATTTCGTCAGCCTTCATTGCACACGTGTAGGTCACTTTGCAAAAGTGGACCAAACGCAGTTTGAGCATAACACAGTGTACATCTGCACAATTTGAGGAGTGGTTTGGAAAGCCTTCATAAAGGCTCAGAAATGTCCACTGTTGTTAGTCTAGTGCACGTCATAATGCCACGTGCATCATGTGAACAATGTCTCCAGGCAGTGGGTTTGGTGGAGGCCGGGTTGAGCTACAGTGAGGTAGCGAGGCGTATGGGCTGCACACAACCCACCATCAGAAACCCGATTGACCCCCACAACATGATAGGGTCAGTTGATGACAGGCTGCGTCCAGGGCGAGAGAGAGTGACGACTCCCAAACAGGATCGACACATCCTTTTGCAGCGCTTGCAGGACTGGTTTCACCGTGCTGTATCACCTCAAATCACCGCAGATCACCACCTGTATCACCGCAAATCACTGCCTGTATCACCGCAAATCATTGCCCATATCAATGCAAACGGAGGCCATACTCGAAACCTGTGACTTTCATTTTGGCAGGTGCCATTTTGTTTTGTTTTTTCTGATGTGCATAATTTATTCTTAACACTTGTGTTTCTTGTTTTCTGAAGCCAACACGCTGAACAAATTTATCCATATTACCATATTACAAAAAAAATACAATTATGGGTACCAGAATAAAAATTATGTCGAAAAAAATGGTCTCAAAGTTTTAAATGACTGTCAGTGTAGCAGAAACAAAACTTTTACTGAAGGCTATTCTAAATGTTATTGATGCTTTGTTACCTTACTAGTAGCAAGAAAGGTGAACATTCCTGTAAATAATAAAAAAAAGTTGCAATGAAAAGAGCAAAAGACTGCTAACATGATCACTGTATGTCTATATAAAACCATAATAGAGTCTAAAGAAGAGGTGACCACAAAAATTACATTATATTTTATTTTAAAAATCATTTATATGAACTACATTATTTTTATTAGATAAAGTAATACTTGTTCTGACATACTGGATCTAACTCCTATGAGCACGTGGTGCTACAATTACATATGTCATTGACAGTTATAGCAGAGCCATCACTGAGATGTCAAAACAAGATCAACTTTGATCCACAGAAGGCAAATCCAGCAAATGTGTCAGCACCAACAACCGAACATCAGGCTTCGTAATGGTTCGGTCCATTGCAGTAGAGAATGCAGGGATACTGAAGAAAGAGGACCTGTGGGATACAACACTTCTTTAGGTTTGCAAGTAAAAATTATGCAATAGCATGAAAAAATTTTGAACTTTGCATCATTCTACATTATTAAATTAATAATAATTAAATTATTAACAACAGTGGTAACAGCTGTGTTATTGCTTCATATTAAAAAAAAAAGTGATTGACTCTTAGATATGAACCTGGAGCTTTCTCCTCATGAAGTTCCCACAGTGCTTTTCACACAGGCCGCAAAAGCTTCCATCAGATCCTTGCAGGCCTCTGCACCTTTCCCTTGGACACTACATAACAGACATTACAGTTTAATCAAATTCAGCCATTCTGTACCTTCCCCAAACCTAAACTCCAATATTGTGTACCTTGTATTTTCTCCTCAGTGTTTCTGTTACTTGACACCCAATTACAGAAGCCCTAATCCAACGTGCATGTTACCTAGTTTTCTCGAGATAGCAGGTTAATTATTTTGTTTTCTCTGAAAACAAAGATTGTTTCATTCATTTGCTTTCCCATCATCACCCAGTTATTTATGTTGTTCTCCCGGAATAACAGGATAATTTTCACAAGATCACGAGATGACAAAACTTTGTTTCTGTAAATATTACATAATTAATATGAGACCTAGAGATAACTATACAAAGTGTAGATGAAAAAAAATAGGTAACATCATGTCAGAAGAGCAGGTGTATAGTTAACTGTGTCACATTTCTCTTCAATCAAGTCCTGACACAGGCGGAAATAACTTTATACCTTGCTACAAATAACTCATTGTCATGGGAAGACAAATGAAATTAACTTGTTATCAAGGGAAAACAATATTTGTTATCCTGAGAAAGTGACATAATCCATTATCTCAAAAAAACAAAGCAGGGAAAAATGTTTGAATGTATGTCTGCTTAGGGATTTCGTACCTAATAACTATTTGACTTGATCAATGTCTTCAAACAGGAAGAAGGTTAGCAAGTAACACTTAGTAGTACTTAGAGTCTTCCAGTGTAGTCTGCAAATGAGGACAGTGAGGTTTCATGAGCATGACAGAATGCAGAACTGCTACAAAAAATAAAAAGTAAGTGGGTTTGCTCGAGCAAAGGCAATTGGAGATCAGTGATCCCAGACACTGGTAATGCTTTTTGAAAAGTAGGTTCAGGCTTCAGATAGCTGTAAGGTCTTGATTTGCACTATGAATCCAGACTAGCTAAAATGGCAATGTAACGCAACACTTCCTGCAAGTCATTTACACATTTCACATTTTATCACTTCATGAGAGGGTGGGGTGGCATGGTAGCATGGTGGTTAGCATGTCCGCCTCAGAGCAAGAAGGTCCTGGGGACAAGTCCTGGGCTTGGCGAGTGCGTTTCTGTGTGGACTTTGCATGTTCTCCCTGTTTCCTCCGGGTACTCCACTTCTCTCCCACAGTGCAAAGACATGCGCATTAGACTAATCGGCTCTTTCAAATTGCCCCAGGTGTGAATGTGAGTGTGAGTGTGTGTCGGCCCTGTGTTGGTCTTGCAAGCTGTTCAGTGTGTAGCCCGCCTTCACCAGAGTCATCTGAAATAGGCTCAAGCCTCCCACGACCTTAGTAGGATTAAACAGTTCAGTGACTGAATGAATGAGAGGGTGTAACAGTGGCGTAGTGGTTCAAGCCCTGGGCTTAGCAATGGCGCTTCTGTATGAAGTTTGCATGTTGTCCTCATGCTTGCGTGGACTACCTCCAGGTACCTCCACAGTGCAAAGACATGCACAGATTGCAGGTGTGAGTGTGAATGGTTGTGTGTGTGTGCAGTGAACTGGCTAACTGTTCAGAGTGTACCCCACCTTCATCTGGAGTCGGCTGAGATAGGCTCCAGCCTCCCAACAAACTTAATATAGGATAAAGCAGTTGAAAAAAGAATGAAATAATTTCGTGAGAAGTGAGTATTGGAGAACACAATCCAAACAAAGACTTGAGCAGTCAATGGTCTTACTTTGGCTCTGTGGCAGTCTTGGGATTTGAACACTCTACTGGTTAGAACAGACATTTCATGGTGAGCTGACTATCCTATCATACATATCATAATCATGTGTAGCTTGAAATTAAAAAATAAATCAGTATTTCAGCAAGTTATGTTAGACTTACAAATCACTAATACCTGTATAAAGTCTCTTGTTAAGTGCCCTCCAATGATATAAGCTAGGACACGAGTCCTACCCTTTAGTATGTCCTATGTGCACAGAATGGCTATATTTAAATTGCAGATATACATTACTTCGAGTTGCTGCTAAATACAGCACTGTGCGGAGACAGCACACTATTTAGGATGCCGGAACATTTGAGCTCAGCACACAGCTCTGAAATAATGTGCTACATTCATAATACCCACTGAATTTTCTATTAAGTTTGTAAGACAAAAAAAAAAAAGTCCAAGAATCCCAAATATCCCACATATAATTTTATATTATAGACATTTCTGGTTTCTAGTAAATGGCCTGGGAGAAATGCTGAGTTAGAAGCAATTTCAAAAGCCATTATATTTCAACAGTAATCAATTGTAGTCTATTTAGGGCTTCTGTACTGCACCTTGCTGCACAAAACACTATTCAGTTTTACATTTATACACTTTTCATGGATATAAACAGCTGCCAAAAGCTGAAGTTCTGAAGATGATATGTTTCATTATAGCTAACAGCATGATGCTGGAGTCATAAAAAGCATCATGAACACAGTAGCTTCACAGTAACTTACAATCTTTAAAGCTGATCTTTGTAATTTACAGATTACAAAGCGGCTTTGGGACCGAAAGGTCACTGGTTTGATTCCCGACCCGCCAGAAAAAATGTGTGGCGGTGGGGAAGTGGGGCTGCTCCTTCCCTTCCTCCACCTTCATGGCTGAAGTGCACCTGAGTAAGGCACCTAACCCCCAGCTGCTCTCCGGGCGTTCTGAATGTGTGTGGCAGCCCACTGCTCCTAGAGGGTGATGACTGTTTATGTATGGGTGCTCACTTTGGATGGGTTAAATGCATATGCAATAATTTCCCTTGTGGGATCAATACAGTATAGCAAAATCAAAAAAAAAAAAAAGGTTCTTGTCTGTCAGAAAGTGTGGATTTCTAGGAAGAGATTATGTTTTGAGATGTAGTTTGTACAATGTGTTCTTTCAAGCAGGGGTCAAAACTTTACGGCATGCCCTTTAACCTTGGTCTTAACAAAGGGCAAATTGTAGACATGTTATGCTACATAAGGGTAATTATGAATTAAGAAACAAGGCAAAATTTAACAAATCTTTAGTATTGGTAAAGTGTAAAGTTGTAGAAGAGTATGGACAATTTTCTTGTGACATTGTCAATTCTATATGTACCAAATGCCCTTCAGGGGGCTACTCGAACACACATACCTAGTTAATATTCAACGCTTGCATTGCATTGCACAAATGAATGTGTGTCAGATAGTGCACCATTGACAAGGCAATGTGTGCCAACTGAGAGTATTGTGAAACACAGGAAGTTTAGAAATGAAGCGCTGAAACATCCAATAATACATTTAAAATGCTTTTCCATGACTGAGTAATGCATCTGGGTAAAAAACAACTAATACAAGCATAGTTAGGATATAACATGATATCAGTAACCACAAGGAATATGTAGGCTATTGTTAATACACATAATTGCTCTCACCATTTGTCCACCTCTTCTTTGAGGACTTGGCACTGAGCAGGAACATCTACAGGCATCTCTGGTTTCTGTCTGTTTGTAAGAGAGAAAGAGTGCAGGAGACTTGATGGTAACTATGAAACAGTCTTCAAAAAAAAAAAAAAGGTGAGCAGACATATTTATACAGTCAGTCCATGTAGTGGGAGGAGAAAAAGGAGGTGGGGTAAGAGGGAGAGATAGACTGCGCTGGGAGGGAGTGGACGAGCTGATCACGTTTGTCGTTTGAAAAATGAGCCTGTTGCAAAACAACTGCAGGGTGTCAAGCAGCGGTGGCAAATAGAGCCAGCCAGAGTCTGAGCTGGAGAAAATGATATATGACAGCCACTGTACAGAAGGGACAAGATACTTCCATGAGTATACCCAGAAGAGCACACATGCCAAATATCAACCTAATATAATTTATAATCTAATCCAAAAAGTATGTATGCTACCAAATTTTGCCTGTGTTTACATATTGAGTGAGAAATGTGAGCTTCTGGTTCTAGAAAGGGAAATATTTCTGTAGTGAGGGACAAAATCTAAAATAAAAAAATATATGGACTAAGTCAGATCAGAACATATTTAGGTGATGTGGACCTGATCAGTAGAGACCTAAAATAATTTAATGAACAAAATCTTACACTTCATATTCAATTATTTTATCCTTTCAGTCAAATCCAACTCTTGGTGTCTCTATGATCAAAGTTTTCTCAGAGGTATTTACCGGCTAGGTCGCAGAATCTTCCCCTAAACCTCTTTATTACCCATCCTTGGGACTGGCATGCATTGCTGTTGCCACAGTTGCATGGCTGGGCCACTCACACATAGGGATAATTATTAGTATATTGGACTTGAGCCCAGGACCATCTTGTTAACCCCTACACCACTATTTAGGTGCAACTTGAAATAGCCAATTTTCCTAATGTGCGTGTCTTTGGACTCTGAACATGCAGACCCCACACAAAAATATTCTTGCTGACCACAGGGCCCAAATCCAGGACCTTCCTGCTGTGAGGCAAGTGAGTGTTAACCACTTTACCACCATGGCCCTCAACACTTCACATCGCAAGCTTATTATTTACAGTAAGTGCACTGAAAAAAGTTAATTTTTGAATGACTTTATTGCTTTAAGTTCTGTAAAACCTTAAGTGTATATTTCTTATCCTACACACACAAAAAAAAAAAAACCATAAGAAATTAGATGTGGGCTCCACCACGCAGCATGGATAAGCAGCAAATAAGTCCTATATGAATACTGTTTTTTATTACCCACGTTCTTATCTAACAATATGTTCTATAGTACACTCACATGACTAAATTGCCAAGATGGCTGGGGTTTGAATGCTCAAAAAAGTTTGAAAGTTTATGTAACCCTGGACTGCAATACCTATCACTTTAAGAAAGTGTTGAACATCAATTTAGAGATAAGGGTTAACTTTAATCCTAGACTCGA
>JAQMYF010000021.1:20729520-20741869 GCA_030014195.1 Neosilurus mollespiculum
AGTGTCATCCCTTTTTTTTTGGGGGGGGGGGGGGGTACTTCTCGTATTTATACTGTTGCTGTACTTTAGTGTCCTTAGTGATGGGGTATGACGGAGCCTGCTGAACACTGAACTTTTAGCCAAGAGCCTCTGTTAATTTCCACTCTGACCTTGTTTGCTCAGTGAGATCATAGACCTTGTCATAACATGGTCTTGCCTAAAGTTGTGTTTGCCCTTCTTCCTTGGCCCACGAGCTTCCTCCAAAGCTCAAAGATGAATTTCCTGTTGGTGGGAAAAGAAGGAATAATTCTTTTTCATAGAATAACTGGGGGGAAAAAAAGTTAACCATCAATCCCTTCCAGATGAACAAAACTCCACCGAGGGGGTTGTGATTGATTCCCCCTTTCCCTTCCTTATTCATTTCATCTGCATTGGTAGCTCACAGGCAAATGAAGGGCTTGGAACCAGAGTGGTCTAACCTGCAGAAAGCTGTTTTTGAGAAAAATGACGAAGGTTTTTGCCATATCAAAAAAAAAAAAAAAAAAATCATCATCATATGATTCAAGGTCATAAGGAAGATGAAGCGGCCATTCTGCCACCCATAGACCTTATCCACATCTGTCAAAATATGATCTTATCTCTTTTTTTTTTTTTTTCAAAGGGTTTCTGGGGTTAGAACACTGTGGCTCTCAGCTTTTCATATGTGCCCAGATGAGAGTTTTTCCCAGAAATTGCTGCTCATGTAAGAGTTTGACTTTATTTAGCTTAAATAGTTAACCTGTCGAACGGTCAGTCACGCTGATACTTTTAGTGAAAGATTCTGTGTTGTCTGCTACATTTAGTATTTCTTAGCATCCCCTCTATTGCTCTCTCACAAACATCACCTACGGTTTGTTTGTTTATTTATTTATTTATTTAAATCTTACACTAGATATTTGGGCCATTTTTAAGAAAAATGTACATGGTAACGGTGAGGACATTTTCTATAGAAATACAGCCTTTTATGCAATAAGTTGAAAACAATGATCTTGAAACGCAGAATGCACGTAGATTGATAGATAATGTTGTATTTCTGTATATAACTCACCAAAAACTCTCACATACAACCACAGGGAGACAACACACTGGTCATTTTTACCTTTGGTAACACTAAGGACAGTTTACACTTTAGGAGATAACACTTCCTATGGAAAGGATTACTTACATGTGCTTGTTAATGGAAATATAATAAAAAGATCACAAATAATGAAATTGATATGCCATCTTTAGTCTTAATCTTAATGCATAAAAGTCTGTCTTTCTTTAGAAAATATCCTCACCGTTACTGTGTAATGTCGCATTTACATTTGGATGGTTAATAGCCGAATTTCGTAAATGTAAGTGTCTCTCTTTGAGAAGCATATAGAGTTGTTTAAACAAATTGACAAAGAATTTTAAGACCCCACCATGATTTTTTATTTATATATTTATTTTTTGCTGGTATCTGACTTGTGTTCCCTTTTTAAGCTCAGTGTTTAGGGAAGTGAAAAAGGCTTAAAGAAGCAGGTGCTTGCTGCTGACGTGGTAAGCAGGCCTGCATTAGATCGTAGCTGATTATTAATGAAAACCTTTGCAAAGGGGAAAAGCTGAGGCGTATAAAGGCTTCCTTTGAACATTTGACCTAAATAATCACACAGCCATGCATGCAGAGCTTAGATGGCGAATCTGATCACCGGGACATTTCGCTTTCGTAACCAGACACACTAGATATCGATTTTCTGTTTCTAATAGGGGTTTTTGAGTTATTGTTAAGTCTGTTCTTGATGTTCTCTTTTTTTTTTTTCCCCTCCCTCTCCTTGACCCCGTTCATGTGTCAAGATTCTTGAGTTTATAATAGCGAATAGAGGCAAGTCTGGTTCTCTTTAAATCCCATAAGCCTGCATTATTATCTACCAAGCTGAGTTGGATCTATTTGTCAAGATATAAACAGTGTTGGGATGCTCTCCTGGATAAAGTGGTTGCTGCTGAGTGAAAGGAGCAAACGTAAATGAAGAGAGAACGCCCCAAAGGAGTATGGTCATGAAAATGATGGTCGGTTTTCTTTATTGAACAAGTTCCGTATCTGAAATCCCACAATAAAGTCAAAATTGTTACGTCCATGGCTTCCTGTGGGATCAGGGCTATTGAGGTTTCATGGTCACAGTGGATAATCAGATGTTTACCTCACTTTCACCCCCCACCCAAAAAAAAACCCCTTTTTTTTGGCCCAGATGAAAAACCTTACTTGTTGTGATAGTTGAGATTTAGGCCATACCACATCAGCAACTGTTTCTTGTGCTGAAACCTTTATCTCTGAACCCCTTCTACTTTAACTTGAACTTTGATTCAAATTTTGAATGCTGTGAAGGGATATTTGTGACCCTCTCATAGGACATTTGACATACTGAGATAGATATATTTGGAAAGAGAATTTAATATGCTTAATGATGAGGTATAATACATGATTATAACATGAAAATTGAGTTACTTCACTTTCTGTGTCACTAATCAGGAAATGCTACTTTTGAAAAAATAGCAATTCCACTTTCAGAACCAGTTTCTGAATGTCCGCATTTGAAACTCGCTTACATCCGTACACTAAATGAATCCGGCTCTTGACCAATCAGTGCGATCGTGCTAGCGTCTTCCTAGCGACAGATGAGTTCTATTTACACTGAGTCATGTCTGTTATAAGGCGTCTCATTGGTTTACTGTTATATGACTCTGGGAATCCTTCTGGGATTCCGAAAGTAGGGGCAGACCTCTGGTACCAGATATGATAAAAAAATAAGAAAATACACTGAGCAGTGACCAAAGTGGTGTGAAAATCGGCAACATAAGTAGATATTCCATTGTTTCAGAACAACTTGAACATGGAACCCTTTCTTAAGAAAGTGTTTTATCATGGATAGATTGTGTTTATGGATATTTGAACATGGTCGTTTGGAATTTTATGCTTTGCAGGATGTATTTTTGGCGATCTCATTGTCATCCAGGTACGCCATTTTCAACTTTGGCTTTTACTCCAAACACCACCTTGCGACTCAGTCCGTATTATGCTGGACCGGGTCACGTTTTCTTTGTTACTGTGTAACCCTTCGCTTATATTTTCCAATTTTACTTTCGTGTAAATAAAGACAATTCACTTTTCTTGGTACAACTCAACTGGTTGTGGGCGTCAGGGCAGAATACCAGTACCATAAACCAGTAAAATATTATCTTGTAGATGGTAATTTAAATGGAGATAACTCGGAGATACAGAGAAAAGGATTCTCCTGAATAAAAGGAAAAAAAAAACCTAGGATATTGCAGTCTGTGATCACTGGAATTGTGAAATTCTTTGGCCTCTGAATTGGCAGCTGATGCATTAACAGACAGTTTATGTGAAATGTGTCATGTTGACCTGTTTCATCAAGAAGACATTTATCTGAAGGCTTTGGGCGTTGGTTAATGTCTTAACCGTTTCAATAGCAACCTGAAATGTTTTTCTGATGGAAAGCAAGCCCATCATTTAACAGAGCAGTCAAGTGCTTGCTGATGGTAAAAAGACAGACATGGCAGACCGACAGAGCAACGCAGGGCTAGGAGTCTGACTTAAAAGTGATTAGCCACTGTAGCCAAGTGTTCCGGAAAAACGTCTTCGCCTCGGTGGAGCTAGATTAGCCTCAAGATGTTTTGTTACTAAGCAGCATGTGGACATCGTTGCAAGCACATTCCTCACAGCAAGAAGTAACTGGCTTTGGGTCCCGGGCTTAGCAAGGACATTTCTGTGTGGAGTTTGCTTGCATCCCTGTGCTGATGTGGTTTCTTCTGAGTACTCCAGTTTTCTTCCACAGGCTAAAGACATGCCATTGACTAATTGGTTGTTCCAGATTGCCCCTAGGTCTGAGTGTGAATAGTTGTGTGTGTGTGTGTGTGTGTGTGTGTGTGTGTGTGTGTGTGTGTGTGTGTGTGTGTGTGTGTGTGTGTGTGTGTTGGCTCTGTGATGGCTTTGCCCAGTGTCTGCTGAGACGGGCTCCATCGGTAATTCGTAATTCATGTATGCAGGCAGTATGTTGGAAGTCTTTATTTTCATCATGCCAAATGTGTGTACAATAACAAATCCATTTTGAGGAAAAGCTTTATTTTCATTTATATGCAGTGGATATCAGCATTTTGACCAGATAAAACAGCTGCTTGACAGCAGGAAATGGGTAATGTGATCTTATTTATTGTCCTGGGGGTCTTAAGGTGTCCCCATCAACAGTCACATGATTATAAAATGTTCTTGTGTCTCTAAAAAAAAAAAAACAATGTATAGTTTTGTTTTCTTGGTTTTGATTATTTTCTTGGTGAAATTCAGATGAACTTTATTGGAATTGGGAAAAACGAATGAGTAAATAATTCACACTTCATAAATTAAAATAAAGCAAAGTTTAACCTTTTCTATCATCCTCTCCTATTATTTGTAATAAATAAAAAAAACTATTATAGGTCATTTTGTAAGCATTATTTGATGTACAAAATAATGCGTTTGTGCTCCTTATGGCTGACCATACAGGTCTTGAAGTGAAAGATGGTTCTCCCGCGCACACACACACACGCACGCACGCATCAGCATTAATCTGGTAAATGTAAGCAAGCATCTTGTGTAATACATCAGATAAGAGTTTAATATCTAGGTTTTATTTTTTTTAACCGCTGGAATTGGGGTAACACAATCCCTCACTGCCAAATCTACTTTCGCCGATATGGTTCACTAGGAGCGGAGACAGTTCACTACCAGACCACTGTTCCTATTGCCGATGGAGACGTGGTGAACAGCCACCTTGGCAATCAGGGCCGACTGTCTCATAACTTTATTACCAGCTGTGTCAGTCTGTCCACAGTGCAACAGTCAGTGGATACGTCTGCACTAATACTAGAGCAGTCAAGTGTTTGTGGATGTTAGAAATACAGATCTGGGAGAAAGAAGCACCATCAGCGGTTCTTTCTGGTGTGACAGATCTTCACCGAGACTGCTTTCTTTAACACACATGTTCACTTCCTGGAAATATGTGGACTACGTCAGCACTTCTTCGGCGAGGCAAGATTTGTTTAAAAATAAACACCGTGTGGTCCGAGAAATTGGATGGAAGTCAGCTAATCGGTTTTAGTTTGGAGAGGAGTCCTGCGTAGTTGGATGGTTAGGTAATGTTTGGGGTTGATCATCTATGAGATCAAAAGTTTTATAATTTTAAGAACTCCCTGTGGAAGTGGGTCAACTGGTTGCCCCTGAAAAGCTTGGTTGTGCCTGTCATAATGATGGACAGAAGACTTAACATCTGGAACCTGATCAGTCGCAGTTAATTCACTCTCCCACCATCACTGAAGGCGAGCGGAGCAGGAGCTGTAGAAATTCGGGTCTGTAGGGCTGTAGAAATTTGGATCTGACCGTAGGACTTGTTAACTTTGAAAGGAAATGGAATGAAAATTTGGGGAACTCAAATGTCTTGGTTGGGATTGTATATGGGCCACCTTGACCTTGTTTCAAGGTCACTTTTTCTTTATTAGGCTTATCGAGGCTTTTGAGTGCGA
Organism: Neosilurus mollespiculum; assembly: GCA_030014195.1. NCBI lineage: Eukaryota > Metazoa > Chordata > Actinopteri > Siluriformes > Plotosidae > Neosilurus > Neosilurus mollespiculum. The sequence continues at coordinate 20,735,074 of JAQMYF010000021.1, forward strand.
TAAACCTTGTGGTCTGTTTTTAATTTGTGTATTTAACTCCCCGACTTGAAATTTGACTGTTCGTCGCCTCCAACTCTTGTTGTTTGTGGGTGTGAATATTTCCAGCTTCAAGTTCTGATGTGGCATCGAAAATGTAAAGCCTAACCCTAATGTAAATTCGTACACGTTATTAGCTACTGTTTCACTATCATGCCGGGGCGAGCTGAGGCTATCTTGAGGCATCAAGCAGAAAACACATTTGAATATCACTCATGAATGTAGATAATGAATGATTTGTCGCTTTGCTAGTTTAAACTTTGGGCTAGTGCTGCTTTGTGCTGACTGAACTGTGTGTAGATGACATCAGCTTATGGGGCAACTGTTCGCTGGAGCTGACGCCAAGTGAGCTCCACCTAGTGCTGTGAAAGGAGCAGGTCTGGGCTTTCGGCAGGATAATTCAGATGCGCGTACCTTGGTCTTAATTTCAGAATTGTTGACTTTGTTTGGGTTTCCTGTTATTGTTAGATTGTGGACATGCTGTAATTATTAGAGGTTGCTACTGTAAGCTTGGCTGTTCCCAGGAAATTTGAGATGAGTGAAGACAGAGGTTGAAAAGGATGTTCATTGTTCTGCCGTTCATACATTTCAGTCTCAGTAGTTTATTGTGATCTCGTCCTAAAACCTGCCTACAGCTTGATGACTCATTGAACGCGCATGCTTGGGGTTGTAGCATGTTGGGATCTATCAGCAGCAGGCGTTTGTCATGGTGGCTGCCATTGGGTGCTGAGAGAAAGAGGGCATTTTGTGGAGTCTGGCATCTACAAGAATGCTTGCCACAATACTTGCAAATATACTTCACTTTCACCACATGTACGTGCACAGCTGTTATGAGAGCAGCACTGTTCTCATGTTTGTTTCCGTGACTTGTGTACATCCAGGGGATTAAGATTGCTGTCCACTAGATGGCATGTCCGAGTGAAGCCATCGCTGTCCATCTGTTTTTTAAGTCAAGCTGCAATGTTTAGTGGTTTCATGCACAGACTGATGTGCTTCATTTCACTTTAAAAGGTTTAAAAAGCACTGAGGTCTAGAGAAGGTGGTAAAGTTGTACTCTTTCTATTTAAATACACCAGCCAGCCCTACTATTAAAAATACTACCACTTACAAGTGATTTTGAATAATTTATTCCTCCAACTTAAATATACGCAACACAGGAAGGGCGCAATCTGACTGGTCTGCTATCTCAGGAATGAAAATCATTATTCTGAGTGGATATTTGAATCAAAATGGCGAACACTCGTTTCGTCGTGGTAATTTGGGGCATGTGGCATCATATCACACACGAAAATGGAAAAATTAGTTTTAGTTGTATTTCTTGTGCTTTCGTGCAGTATCTGGTTAGGTTAGTAGTGAGTCTTGACCCCTAGCCGCATGTGATGGCTTTTTCGCCAAGGTTTTTCCTTAGAGCAGGCTGATAATGTCCTGTTTGGTGGGACAAAAATATCCCTAATTCTTTAAAAATATATTTTTTTCATGTAGTCACTTAGTGTGTTTACATGACGTTGGTAGAGAGGACTGGTGGGAGAGTAAGAATTTTCTCTAATTTCTCTCTCTCAACCCCTTGTGTGTGTCTCTCTCTCTCACCCCCTCTCTCTCTCTCCCTCTCTCTCTCTCACTCCTTCTCTCTCTCTCTCTCTCTCTCTCTCTCTCTCCCCTCTCTGTGCCCAGCATACTTTTCTGTTTTTCCCTCTTGCTCCTCCTCACTTACTCATTTGTTTGTAATGACTCAAGCATTCCAGCTAAGTGTGGACTTTAGACCTTTTAGACCTCCCGCCCATCTCTCTTCATTGTGTGTATCGCTCACGATTCTGCAGAACTTCCTAATTAGAGATAAGTAATAAACAGGTTTTATTTTATTTTTTATTTTATTTTATTTTTTGTCAGTAATCTGAGAGAAGTGCAAAAACTGATTGTAAACATCAAGTCTCTGCTGTATTTGGACACATTCAGCATTGTCTGAAAGTGACTGAAAGTTGCTGTAGATGAATCAGCCTGCTGTGATCTACAAAGCACAATTTTGGAGATGATTCATTGTATGGCTGAGGAGTCCTTTGTTCCCATCAATAATCAAACACACAGACTGCTCAGAGAACCAGTGGGCCAGTTTGAGTAAGCTTCCTTAAATAAAACCTGGTACTGTCTTTTAAGCAAGTTATGATTTCAAACCCACATTACTGCCTTCCTGTTATTTTTAATACTCTTGTCTTTTTGGCCCTGATGTTTTGATGTGAGGGTCGTATATGTCTCTAGTATATCTTGCCGTTAGATACGAGGCCCGAGATTTAAACATCTGTGCATTAAATAACTCCTTCAGCACACTGCATAATAAATTGAGTATAAAATCCTGCTTGTAATAAATGAGGAGAAATGAACATTAAAACTTTAAAAAGATTTAAGGAGAGCTACTGTGGAATCGCACAGCTGTTCTCTTTCATACACTCAAGCTCTCATATACACACTCCCTCACACACACACTTTTAGGGCCCAAGTGTACTTCAGCACATGGGTGTCTCCAAGATGTCCTCGGTTTTCTGCTGAATGTGGGTATATCTCTAAGTGCATGCCCTGACCTCCCAGGTGGTCTTACTTAGGCCATTCTCTTTTATTTCTTGTTTTTTTTTTTTCAGGTCTGCGGATGTTAATATTCACGATTTCTTAAAAAAACAAACAAAATAAAACCCTAGAATTGTGAAAGTGACTTTAAAAAAAACAAAAAAAACAAAACAAAACAAAAATTCCGCTGGTCTTAACTCGTTGAGTGTGCAATGAATTTTAAAACTGGAACGTTTTATGCCATGCTGCTCCTTTCCTCGCCCTCTCGCAGCAGCTACTTTAATTATATCATATTTTACAGCTATTTTAAGTACATCTGAATGAATGATTATTTATTCACTGATTTTGAAAATGCATAAACAATACAGTTAATACAGTGATTGACACTGGTGGGAATAAAACCCCATGGGGCTTGCTCTGTCCCCTCTGAAAAATGTAACATAATGAATTATAGTGTGGCAGTCAATGAAATCAAACTGGTGAAAATTTCATGTGTCCAGTGGACCATCTAGGAAGTATAACAAAGGCAAGGTGGCTACAAATCTGAGGAAAGTGACTTGGTTTTGAAAAGGGAAGCTGAAGGAATGTGTTAAAATGTAAGTGGGAGTTTGTTCCATTCACAGGATCCATGCTTGTAGTGGTGTAGAGAGAATAATTGGAATGATTAAAAGGGCGATATACGTTAGCTTTCTGACCTGGTTTGTTAGCAGTGAACAGAAGGAAGAGGCATGATTTAGTTGTGAAGAAGAACGGGTATAAGGTAAGGATGATTAATAAACTTATAACAAAATATCGGCAGAGGTGCTGATTTAAGTGGGTGAAGAGGAGAATTAAAATTTTTTGGAAAACTGGCTTTGTATGATCACGTTTCTTAGAAAAGGTGATAATGCATATGGTTCATTCCTGCAGTAATACTACTGGGATTAGGTGAGTGTTATAGGTGTTTCCCCATAAAATGTTATAATACGAGAGAGAGGGAGAGATCATGGAGTAGAACAAGATGGAGTGGTTTTTTTGTGTTAACCGAGCTCCTTATATGATTTATAATACCTTCTAGCATTTCTAGCATTTTTTTCGAGATATATAGTTAATATGGGAAGTCCAGTTTAGTTTGTTGCTCAAGAAAATGCCCAAAAATTTTAAATCGTTGACTAATTCTTGTTTTTCTCTGGCTATAGTCAAGTGTTGCTTAGGACATTTTGTGTTTGGGGAGACAATGTATTTAGTTTTTTGATATTTAAAGATAATTGATTCATGGAAAACCATGTATGTAGCTTACTCAGTTCATCAGACATGATGCTGAGAGCATTTTCAGTAGTTCTGGATGAATGAACAACGCCATTGTCATCGGCAAAGAGAATGATCTGTATCATTATTATCTGTAGTAGATTGGTCGCGTTGTTTTTCGTTATTGTAAAGGAAAAAAATCAAGAGACCAAGAAAGGAACCCTGTGCAACATCACAAGTAATATTTACTGCTGTAGAGAGTGTCGTCATAAGAGACCCGTTGACATCTACCTGAGAGAGAACTCCTCAGCCACTTATTAGTTATATCACGAAATCCATGGTATAATTTAGATAGTAGAATAGAATGGTTGACCGTATCAAAAGCCTTAGAGAGGTCTTAAAAAGTAATGACGCTGTAATTTTTAGATTCTTTGGCAGAGGCTATGATAGTGTAGTGTTGTGGTTGCTGCAAGAAAATTGGAATGATTTTAGTTTTAGTTAAGAAGTATTTAATGAGTTGGAGTTTACTGAAGGCCCTAGATATTCACTGAAGTCTGGAGTAACATTTGGAATCTGGGAATCAAGTGTTGAGGCTGTTGTACTGAAGTATTCATTAAATTTATTAGCTATTTGTTTATACACCCATGTACACATTTGTGCATGCGTACCTCGTCGCCTCGGACACCTAGCCTCTGTTTCGAATTCAGTGATCTTCACTACACAGTGCGTTCGCGTACTAATGTCCGCTGTGCGAGACTATCGGAAGTGATACTATCGACATGTGTGACCGAACTCGTCAATGCAGGTTTTTTGTTTTTGGAAGTAGAGACTTCAGATTTGATTCTACATGCAGGCGTACTCCATCCTGAGCTGATGGCAGCAACATCAAAAGCTACCTGGGGGTCATGTCACTTTTAATCCCACCCTCAAAGGCGAGGTGAAAGGGGAGGTCTATGAAAGTATTTTTAGAGCAGCCTCCTTTTTGAATGGATGGAAAACGTTGACAGTATGTGCCACTGGTCTGTTTAAAGCAGGATATATACGTAGTATGAAAAGTACGACATGTACGCCATCAGCTCAGGACAGATGACTGTATTCAAATTAGTAAATGATTAAATCAAAGCACTACTTTGGGCTTCTTTAATAATACAAGAAAGGGCAAACTAATTTTTTCTCTTATTTTTGTTCTGTTGTGTTAAAAAGATAAATAAAATAACTGTTCTTTTTCCTGTCTCGGGTTTACATGATAGAAATCTGCCAAACAAGGAATAAATATAGCTTTAAGAGAAGAAGCACTTCATTAATGCTGATGTTGGAAGAAAAGGAACAAGACGGGGAAGAAAAACCTAACATGTTTTTCTGTATTTCACACGTTATAGCATATTCCTGCACACTCGTCCACACATGTGCAGGCCATGTCTGTGTGGACATGATTATGGGCGCAGTGCTGACCATAGAAGAAATTTGCATCACGCACACCACTGAGTTATATTTGGGGGCCCTTACACTCATGTTCTTGGTCATAGTGACACACTCATGATATATGTGGTGATATCCTAGTAAAAAAAATTAACCAGAATGTGCAATTGCTTTTATCGAGTGGGTGTAGATGGAATGATATTGATGATTCGGTTACAGTGGCACCTGCCAAAGACTTGGATGAATTACACAGAAAGTGAACATCCAGATCTCGAAGTTGATGTTTGAAGCCGGAAAACTGGGCAAGCGCGAGGAACCGATGAATTTTTCACAAGGGCCACATTGTGATGGCTAAATGACTGGGTCTCTTGATCTCCCAAACACATCTTGTGGGGTGTTTCTGGTATGCATTGGTAAGTACCTACCAAAGGTGACCGATAGGATTCTGGATTAAAGAAATCACTGTGGTGGTTGGGAAGTGGTGATGCAGCATTTTAGAGTGCAATTTGAAATGCAAGCCTTTCACAGCAGAACAAGTTAACAGAAGTGAAATAAGGCACCCTGTTTCAGACACCCCATTGACGATTACACTAGAACCTGTTTTTATGCCAAATGCGGACGGTTTTGAAACACGAAATCATAGATCTCCCTTCACACCCCACTGAACTGGTTTCCAACACTGTTGGTGAGGAAAAGTGGATAAATGTGCCTTCATTTTGGAAGTCTGGTTTTCTCCCAATTTTTAAGCTAGGCTGAGGATGAGGGAGGATGGATTTTGCCCAGACCTGGCCACCCTGTTCACTAGCATGCATTTAGCAGGAAAGCTAATGTTTAAAAATAGCCATACTAATTAAAAGTTCCCTTTAACCTGTAAAACATAGAGCACACTGACAGCTGACTACAGATCACAAAGACCACTGTGTGTTATAGTTTATATACTTACATAATCTCTATACATTTTATAAATAGGGCTTCGGTAGCTTTCAGAAAACATTTCTGGGTAAAATTATGCCATTGTTTTTCCTGAGCTTTAATATTATACAAGAGACAAATTTAAATAAAATATAAACAGGTTTTTTAGGCATACGTAATGCTTCAAATCTTGATTTTTCAAATTATTTGAGATTGTATTGGGGCCTTGAAACCAGTTTAGGAAATCAAATCAAGTTGTGACTAGAAGGTGACTTAACACACTTAGTATAGAAAATTTAATCTGGACTTGCTGTAAACACAAGGCTGTGGGCTGAAATACTGAGCTTTCAGTAAAGCGTTTGTTTTGTTCATCCTTAACTAATTACTTTGTATTTCATCTGACAAACCCAAACGCACAGGCTGCCACCATCAGGAGGAAAGTTTTATTACAATGGAAACAAATACTGACTTACAGCACATTAAAGACAAATTTCTGAAATGTTCCCCTCTTTAGTGGTTAACAGAACACTCCATACATTCTTTACATGGGCTGTTTCACGGTCAGGGTGTACTTTTTGGGTTCACAGTAGCTCAAAAATAAAACTCCTAGTTTTTGTGGTTTCTTGTTACCAGTCAACACCTTATG
>JAQMYF010000021.1:20778492-20808636 GCA_030014195.1 Neosilurus mollespiculum
TCTTGGTACTGGCGTAAGACCCTTTTTCAGCAGTACTTAGATTAGCACTTTGTTTTACACACACACACACACACACACATAAGAGACACATAAATTTTTTTTTCCAGCTGTATTCAAAAAAACAAAACAAAACTGGAAAACTATGTGTATGTATATAGTTACAATTATAAATAAATGGCAAATACAAATTTTCACTACATGCAACTGCATGGAGCCAGAACAGCAGCATAACATAACTGAGTGCAATCCCAAATTCCTAAAATAGACATAATGACCTCACTGCCATGACAGCCCGCAAAGGTCAGGGGATTTTCTGGATAAAGACTGCACTTGTCCTCATGATGAGGTCATCTCGTTTCTGTGGTAAACTACTGGCTACAAAACAGCTCTCGACCCAGCTGTTCAGAGCTGCACAAACCAGTCACTGTGTGGAGCTGAGGGACAGGGTCATTTAGCGTTCCTCAGCAGCAGAGAGAACTACTGCACCTCAGAATTTCTACCAGCTCAGGCTTAACAGAAACAAGATTTATATGGGAGTGCTGACTGCTGACTCTGATACAATGGTCGAAGGCTTAAATAACAGCAATCACTGCACATATCAGAGTATTTATATCACTGCAAATTCCAAAGGATTCCATTTTTTAATTTTTAAAGAATGACTAAAAAGTCTTCATCCTCTTTAAAAACAGTTTGTCTTGTCACAGAAAATGTCAAGCACAAGGCACCCTGTCCTGAAGACTATCTTGTGGTACAGACTTACCTTTCAGTGTTACAAAACACTGGCACTGAAGATTCCAAAACTCAAAAATGCAAAAGAAAAATCTCCTTCTAAAAATGTATGACATTGAAGAATACAGAGAATAACTTTATTCTACTGCATATTGTTTTTAAATTTAGCATATTAAAATTGACCAATCCTGCAGAGCTGCGGTTACTGAACATATTAACCTACTGACCAATCAGAGTCAAGCAGAGTCTGTAAGTCTTGCATTTTTGTAATCCACCTAAAGGTAATGCACTATAGATGCTGTACTCCTGTTTAAATCTCCTGTCAGTACAAATATCCTGTGAAATAGGCAGAGCAACATTTTTTTTTACACAAGTACAGTATGCAGATTTGAAAATCCATTCTATTCGTTTTCTCCAACCCTTCTCAGTCTGCTCAGGATAAACACAATGCAAAAATTAATCCAGCAAAGGGTGAGACAGAGGGATTTTTGAATTTCAAGAAGTATGTTGTCAACAGACTAACAAACCACTACCATGCATTACAGCAAAAAGGGTTTTGAACAAATAATTAAAAAAAGAATAAAAAAACAGAGCTAGCAGTGATAGTGGAAACCAGATGGAGAAGATATTGCAAGGCTGGTTATACTCCACTCCTCCCATGTTTACTCACTTTGCCACCTCCGGGTGCATGTTTGATGTTGTCTTTGGAGCCACACCTAGCCTGCACATTACTTAAATCCAACTTCTGATCAAGAATCTGAATCTGAAAGAATAAAAAGAAAATGTGCCATGAAAGCTGTCTGGGCAGACCAGTAAAAAAAGATCAAGAGTGAGGAAAAAGACAGTAAACTGCAACCCATCATCATAACACACAATAATTAACATTCAAAGGCAACAGGATTTGGACATTTTGCAATTAGTTTGTGACAAATTTGATGTCTTTATAGACAAATTGGCTCATTTACAAAGGTCTTCACAAAAGAGTAGGTAGGTAGGACCAAGACTTGAATGTGCTGAATGCATCCCATGCAGTATCTACACACAGTTCCACCTCTGATCTCATATCTGATATTGTCTTGAGTACACGTTTGATACCGGAGCAGCAAAGCACCAATTCTGGGATTTTTTAAAATCTTTTCTTTAGCAAAAAAGTGGCATGATGCTGTATATGCGTGTTAAATGCTCAAATGTGGAACGCCCACCTCACCAGCCCCTGTGCTTGAGTGGAAGTCTGTCAAACTGTGTTAATTTTTAAATATATGCTAATCAAACCTCAGTGAGCAACTCCTGTCTCACATATTCATGCATCTTCTCTGCACCCCTCCCTCTAGACCTCCGTCTGAGTCTACTGCCTAGCATTATGCAAAATGTTACAGTTGATAGAGTTAGGGTCAGATCTTGGAAAAAGTTAGATTTTAAGGACAGTTAGGTAGGAAAAGAAATAAGTTTTAATGAACACACAAATGATCAGAAGCAAGGTTGGGAGGTAAGGTAAGCAGAAATGCTGATGGTAGGAAGGAAAATCCGCAGGACAAAGTACAACTCAAGGTTCATCCCATGGTTACTCACTTTGCCCCCTCCAGGTACGTGCTTGATATTGTCTTTCGAGCCACACTTAGACTGAATATTAGTAAAATCCAGCTTCTGGTCAAGAATTTTGACCTGTGCAAGGTAAATATTGGGAAAATTCATTAGAACTAAAGGATCATTGTTGCCTTAGCTTGCCTTTCTTTTTGTAATCTGATTCACACTTCACATCAGTGCATTACAACCAGGAGGTTTTTCCAGTTGAGCCTTCATTATGTAAAATGAATAACTCTCATAGAAAGCAGAAAAGTATCCTGAAATTGTGAAACTTTATGACTCAATTACTGTTTGGACTGGACTACTTTTACATAGGGAGGTGGAGTAATGTAATTTAACACATGACTTCTGCTGATTCACACAGAATAATTCCTCTCTGTATGAATTGCATTTGGCAGACACCCTTATCCAGAGTGACTTAATTTTTTTTATACATTTAAGCATTTGAGGGTTAGGAGCCTTGCTTATGGGCCCAACAGTGGCAGCTAGGTGGTACTGGAACTTGAACCCCTGACCTTTGGCTCAGTAAGCAAAAGCCTCAACCACCTGAGCCACCACTGCCCCATTTTTATTTTTATTCAAATTAAAGAGATGGGCATTTCTATGCAATTTATGCACTGTCATCACACACTGCTCATTGCTAGAAAACATGGTGTCATTCAAAGGAAGGAAAGCTGGACAGGGGCTGCAGGCAAAAATTTTAACTTATACGAGAATATAAATTTCGTAAAAATGCCTGCTCTGTAGCATTCAAACAAGACTAGCATCACTGAAAAACTTGAGTAATAACTATATTACCCCACCCCCTTATGTATAATTATTTGAATCTAAATAGTGCTTGAAAATATTTTCACTTTAATGAAATTTAGAAAGTCATAACATATGGTCTTCTGGTCCACATACCTTGCCACCTCCAGGAACATGTTTAAGGTTGTCCTTAGAACCACACCGAGCTTGAACATTGCTGAAGTCTACCTTCTTATCGAGAATCTGGACCTGTATACAAGAGGCAGTATATAAAAGCAAAAAGCAGGTCAAATGATAACAAACAAAATGGGCACTCCATGCTGTTAGAAGTTTCCAGAATCAAATTAATTAAAATTTAAAGAAATATATACTACACTCCTATCCAGTAGAGGAATGGAAGTGTAACGGGAGTTTTTGGTGATGATAACTGGAGGAAGAACCGAAACTCAAGGTTCGTCCCATAGTTACTCACTTTGCCACCTCCGGGTGCATGTTTGATATTTTCTTTGGAGCCACACTTAGACTGAACATTACTAAGGTCCAGCTTCTGATCAAAAATTTGGACCTGTAAAAAGGTAGAGTATTGGTAAAAGAGTGAGAAAATGCAGGGCAAATGATATCAGTTGACTAACTGTGGAGTTTTTAAATAATTACATGTCAGGGGGTGTTGTGATGCAGAAAATGTCTGTGGATATGCATTGTATTTATATTTAAATTGTTTAAAATTAATAAAATGATCCTAATTGCTAAAATTACCTTTATTAAATTTCAAGGAAGTTCATCTGGGAAATGCCAAATGATAGTTGTGTGAATGTGAACCATAATGGTGTTATACTTTCTACCCATGTCTTTAGTAGGACTTGAACATCTGACTGAAAATAAATTATAGAACAAATGAATGTAAGTGTGGGAACTACCTGGCCTCCTCCAGGCTGGTGTTTGATGTTGCCAGTTGAACCAACTTTGGAACGAACATTCTTCAGGTCGGGCAGGGGGGCAGCAGCCAGAGGAGCTGGTGAACGGTTCTTCATGGAGCCAGGAGATTTGGGGGTGGAGCGGATCACTGCCACCTTCTTCATGTCCTTTCCTACAGGTGTTTTACCACCTAGAGATTTACTGGCAGGTGACTTAGGGGTGCCAGGACTACTTTGGCCACTTGCCTCAGGGGTCTTAGGAGAATCTAGGAGGAGAACACAATTTAAACATATAAACAATATATATAATACTTTGGATTTCAGATATCTGTTAAAGAATTTATATTATACAATATTCTTAATAACAGTGGGCCTCATTCTTGAGCCATTCTTATTAATGAAATTTGTTTTTAACTCTTACGCACTTTTCTGGCATTCTTTTTCATGAACACGAAAGAGCACTCGTACATATATGGGTGCCAAAGTGATGTTGTGAAATCACTATTATATACCTTCTTTTTAAATATTTCTTAATTTTCCCAATCTATAATATGACGCCAGAGACTCACTCATCACCACCGCTTAATCCTACTACTAGAGTTGTGGGGAGGCTCTGCCTATCTCAGTCGACACTGGGCGAAGGCAGTGTACTCCCTGAACTGCTCACCGGAGCATTGCAGGGCCAACACACACTCAACCATTCACAGCCACTACCACACCTATAGTCAATTTGGAACAGCCAATTAATCTAATGTGCAGGTCTTTGCCAGGAGAAAACCCACATTAGCACAGGGAGAACATGCAAATTCCACACAGAAACACCCAAGCCCGGGACTAGAACCCTGGACCTCCTTGCTGTTAGGCGGACATGCTAACCACTATGCCACTATGCCACCATGCCGCCCCTATGTCAGGGACTGAATTTATTCTTTTACCATATTAATTTTTTTAAATAGCTATTTTCACTATGTTACAAAGCATCATGCAAATAAATATCACTTCATTATGTACCAGTTATGTTCATTGGAAACCATGGCTTATTTAATAATCTATAACACTATTTACAGGGTGATTGTAGACAAATTCCTTTAAGACTGCCATATTTACTCGTAGTAGAGTAAATTACAGCTTGTGTACTTTGGAGAGAACCCATCTTTGAAGCCCATGCAGAATTATTCACACAGAGAGACTTTTAGCTGTTTTTGGCCATAAGAGCTTTTCTCATGGAGCTGTGCAACACCTTGAGCAGGCACAGGGTCCCCATACCCGCTAATCCAACTAGGTACTACCACATGTTCTGGTTCTGACTGCCCTTGGCTTTATGGGCACAAGAACATTTCAGAGGGAGCTTGGAGTCCAAGTGAGTATATCACAGGAATCAGCTGTGTCTTACCACAAGTCCTGAAGAGTATAAATCTACTGGCAAGAAACATATTAAATTCCCCAGTACTAAAAATAAACAGCTTTTAATCAAGAAATTTTATTCTGATGCTGCTGTAGACAACCTTATAGACACAGTCGACTGTACACATTCTCCATATCCATTACCATACTGCTACCGTAAACAGTGCCACTTGTAAGTAAGCATTTTCAGTTGCCAACATGTCACATCTATGATTTCACTTGGCCTCTGATTTTGTGTCAAACCACTTTTTTTTCATTTCCACACTATTCACAATACTGAATATAATATCTCATCTGGAATTTATGTCCTGTAGCATACAGAGAAAATAAATTTTTTCCCGTTAGATTCCTCCACTTCTGTGGGTTTGCTGTTTTACCATTGTGTCTTCATGAATATTTGTGTGCACACATGCCCCTATGATCATTTAAGGGAATTTAGGTAGGAGAGTGGTGTTATTTTGCAAAAGTAAATTTTTCATAGCAGTATCCATCTAAAATATGTAGATCTGGATCTGAATCTGAATATGAAAATGTCAAGGTTTAGTCAAATTACCAATGCTAACCCCCCTGTACGTACCCTCTGAAGATAAGTAATTTTCACGCATGTCAAAAGAATCAGTATTTTGTTGTTTTGAGTGGGATTTAATTAGATTATTATCAGATTTAATTATCAACCTGATGTTAATAAATATAGCCTACAATGTCATGCTGTATCAGATGCTTCTTCTTTTGCCGGAAAGCGAAACAAGGCATTTATTTGCACACTTTAGCATAAATATGCAAACATACATACTTATTTGAGGTGGCAGTTATGCACTAACACTGATAATAAAAACAGGTCTAAGTTTGCAGGTGAATAATGGCTGCTAGTACATCATTCACAAGATCAGAAGCCAAAAAGACCCTATATGCTGTAGATTATTCAGAAACTTGACTTTCCAAATGGCATGCTATCTACGTACAAAGATGTAAATCAGAATATATTATATCTCCTGAGGCCCATGTAAGCTGGTCAAGCAGAGCGATCAAGAGATGCAGCAGCTCAGTTAGTAGCAGAACTGCTTCAGGAGCACTGGCTTTCTGCAGCCTTTACACTATCCTCACAAGACACATCAAGAAACATATATTGGAACTTTATTGTGACTTTGTCAACCTTATTTAGACACGAAAAACCCGCCAAAATGACAATTTCTTCAAGAAAGCTACTGCTTTCAGCCACAGAACTGAAGCTGGATCCAGTAATTCGAAAGCAGCTTGAACTCAGACACGGAGTGAAGATGAGGGATACAGAATGGGCTGTCCTTGCCGATCAGAAGAACCAGAGAAAGATGTTCTGTGAAGACTTTGTTGACCGAAGATGGGAGAAAACTCTGGCGTGCAGAAAGAGAGATCTAGAAACACCAATACACAACCTTGTAGCAGAACGCAGTGTTGGCTTTATCAACTATGAACTCAAGAAGAGGAGCAAAACATCTAGGCTGTGCTTCCGCATCACAAGTGAAGGAAAAATCTACTGATCTCATTGATCGAAGAGAGCAGGATCATTTTGAGGCTATGGTAGTGTTGTCAGATAAGGAGGAAGGATTGTAGAAATGATGCTAAATTGGAAAAAGAAGCAGGAGGAGCTAAAAAAACAAGGGTTGCAGGACAAGGAGATATTTGGAAATATTGCAGCTAACCATTCCAGACACAAAGATCTGGATGCACTGAAAAGTTTGGGAGGCCCATTCACATCTACTGCTGCCATAGATGAGTACATAACCAGTAATTCTGATGAAGATGGCTTTACCTTGAGGTCCGCTATGCTCATGACACATCTCTTTCACTGCCAAAAACCAGTGATCTCTTCTGCCTAATGAAGGATCATTTTAAGCTGTCAATCAAAACTTGTGATGTAAATCCTAAACTGTATTTGAGCAATATTACTTCCTGTGCACAGATTACCCTGGGTGACTTTAATAAGGCAATGAATACAATACTGGATCAGTACAACTGATGGAAAGTGCATGTGTTACCCATATGATTCTCTTATTACTCACTTTTAAACCATTTTCACATATTTCAGCACAAACATCTCATGTGTATATATACACATATCTCAGTTAATATAGTTTGTATGATTAAACTAATTATCATGATCAAATTTAAAATTTTATTCATAGTCAGGTGTTAGATTTTAGACGAAAATTATATTTTTTGTGGGGTCCTAACTTCAAGGGGTATGTACAGGTGGGTTACCTTTGAGTAAATTCATTATGTTTGGTATTTTCTCACTCAGATAGACCAGGTACATATTTCAGAAGAGGCAAATAAAAATATTAGTGCTAACACCTAACCCTAATTTAGGGGCATTCACCTATGCTAATTACTGGAACTGGCACACACTTTCAACTTCTAAAGATAATTGAATTCACAAATCTAAGAACACAGCTACGAACAAAGCCGAGGATTAAGAACACGTAATGAATCCGACATAGACTTTTCTTACAAATTTTCTTAAGTGCAAATTTATGAAAACAAAATTAATGAGTTATTGATGAATGAGGTCCGTTGTTTTTATTTATAATATATTATAATATATTTCAAACGTCCTTGCTGAAAAATACAGCTTGGTTTGACCCGCTACCGGCTGTCCAAAACACTAAAGCTTCGAAAACTAAATGTTCGAATAAAAAAAGATTTTGAATTACAGCTACTGAAGCAACATTGTGAAAAAAAATATTCTGAGGACAATCAAACAAAAATAAAGCAATTAGTAAGAAACAAGCAAACATTTGTTCTCCACCTTCCTGAAAAATCCAGTTTAAGTAGACCACCTCACAGCTTCAAAAAAATCAAGTTGACCAGTTTCCTAGTAGCCAGATTCCAGATTACTTGAATAACTGAGTCAGCAAATATTTGTTTACAACATTGCATTAGTAACAATTATTTATGAACTCTTTCTCTCTAAGAACATTTATATGTGTTTTAGACAGCCATACTTGCTCAGGCCAAGCTGGAGTTTTCAGCAGGGTTATATAAAATAACCATGGCTACTAATATGTATATCGTCTTATTAATGTTCTGGAGCACTGTCTCCATCTTCATGGTGCACCAAATGAGGGATTCAATCCAGATAATTCTTATGAAAAAAAACCCCTCTCTTTATATATTCTTACTTCATGATTTAATGTATTAAAAGAAATGTTCTCCAGCATTTGGTGCACCATGAAAATAGACACAGTGCTCCAAATGTTCTACAGGCCAAGGCAACAAAACACATCTATTCTTATATAAGATGGGTAGTCCCAAAGTCTTTATATTTTCTTTACCTTTTCCATTTTTCACTGGTTTCTTTGCATCCACTTTTACTGTATAAAAATAACAAGAAAATGAAGCATTAGCAGTGTGAGGCACTGTTGCTTGCTTAAAAGGTCAGGCACAGATTCTAACCCAATAAACGTTTTGTCAAACTCAGAGAATCCCTTCTAATTGTCTGCTAGCTGTCCTTTCTGTCAGGAAAAAAAAATCCACATGACTGTACACACCCCTGGCTCTCATCAAGAGAAAAAAATGGTTTGCTGCGAGCCAGACAACAATAATCCAGCCAATCACAAACACATTGTACAGAATAAATACGCCCTGCTCTGACTGGCTGGAGGGAAGATGGGGGTGGCATTGTTAGTGTCTCAGTTGTAGCACTAAAAAAGGTGTGTATTTATTTGACTCTTAAGGTATAATATTATTATTCTCCAAAATAAATGATTCCTACTTTAAGAGCAACATGAATACAACCATTGTACAATTGTTGATATTAGCATCAATGGACAAAGGCAAGAATGTATTAAATCTGCACACATCTACTGCATTCCTTATCACTTTGAATGACCTCAATATGAGATTTGAGAATCAACCAGTCAATTTATGGCTAAATTAATATTATATTATAGACTTAGTTTTTAGTTTTGAAACCACATTGACAGTTCTCCAATCAGCATGCGACAGCTCAGTGTCCTGACCTACCCATTCCTTATAGAGGCCCAGAGATGCTCAACTCACCAGGAAATGACAGTTTTTCATCATTTGTCCAATTACCTTAAATTAGCTTTGCTGTAGTGGACACAGAGCATATTCTGAATGCCACTGAAGTCCCGTGAAGCTGTGCTTCAGTAAGTTTTAATGGATAGCACTGCCATGGGAATATATGAGCTTAAACAATAATTTTAGTAGACCTCTGAAAAATTATTGCTGATTCTGAATGAACTAGCCATGAAGTTGAACTTGTTGTAGCACTCACTTGTAATATTTGTATTATTATACTTGTAATATTAATGTAATCCAAGAGTACATATTTAACAAATAGGTACAGGTGATTTCTAATAAATTGGAAGTTAAGTTTATATAGAGATATTGAGCAACCTGGCTTGTAACTGCACGCAGTTGGACTACATTGAGCTATTTGTACATTTTTTAAAAGCAGCTTGCTTTTGATTTATGGATTAAATAACTTTTACCAAAACTTTTACATTTTTATTTGCAATGTCTATTTGTTAATGATTTGTGAGGCAATTCATTGTTTATGTAAATGAAATATGTAAAATTTGGTTCAACTAGTGTTTGTATTGCCATTCATCTAATTTCCAAGTGTGAAAAGATGAACAGTAAATGTTAAAGTAGAACTTTGAGGCTGTACACATTAAACAAAATTCTGAAATGCCTTTAAAATATTGTCAGTCACTCACCTGACTGAGGAGGTGTCATTGCTGGGATCTTTGTGCCTGCAGCATAAGGCCTGCTTCCCGGAGCCTGAAAGTAAATCACAGTGGATTAGTAGTGCTAAGGAAGCCTTTTCATTTTCACCCTTGCATCAGTGAATAATTTTACCTCAGATTTGTACTTTCTAAGAACAGCTCTGTAGTCATACATTCTGGCCTGTACTCATCCCTGGCCTTATTCGTGATCAACCTGAACTCCCTTTCATCACACTTATTTCTGTTAGTCTCTACTCTTACATAACTGTAAACTTTCATTTTATTTTCATTATTCATTTAATTATCTGAACCGCTTTATCTCAGCTGACTCTGGGCGAAGAAGGGGTACACCCTTAACAGTTCAGCAGACCATCACAGGGCCAACACACATAGCCATTCATGCCTGCATTCAAACCTGGGGCAATTTGGAAAAAAACGATTAGCCTAATGTGCATGCCTTTGGACTGTGGGAGAAAACCCATACAAGCACAGGGAGAACATGCAAAGCCAACCCAGAAATGTCCTTGCCGGACACAGGGACTGAAACCAGGACTTTCTTGCTGTGAGGCAGATGTGCTAACCACTATGCCACTATTCCGCGCCTTAACTGTAATGTTTCAAAACCTTCTTAAGGTTCTTCCTCATATTCTCTCAAGCGTTTTTTCCTGTCCGTGTTGTCTTTGCACATGATATACTGAAATCTACATCTTCTGCCAAGCTGCTTTGTGAAATGCCAGTGAAACAGTTCAATTTTATTTCTTTTGTTTTTCTCTCCTTAGTCCTAAAACAGTACAAATACGTTTGCATATGATTACAGAAAACTATTCATTTCCATTACAGCGTATCAATAAGCACTCTTGTGTTTTCAGTAGACACCTGTGCACAGGATCTTCCAGATGCCTTGACAATGACTTATTTGCTGTAAGTTTTTAAAGAGCAGTTTATTTCTTTCCTTATTTCTGTTTATGGCAATCTGACAGATAGACATAATCAAAAATTGTGTCCATTATCATTAAATAATCTATTATACATGACCAAAATAAACTTTAAAAATGCAGCTCACAGTTTACATGCAGATAATATGTCAGTAATTTTTTTAATTGTGGAGTAGAGGCAGTGTACTGTTAGTCAAGCATGATGAAAAGCACATCACTAGAATGGGAATGTAGATGAAGCCAGTTTCAGCAGAAGCAGGGGCAAGGCTTAGTTAGCGACTCTACTCACCCTTGGCCCAGTTTGTGTTGGGAAAGCACTTGTAGGTGCTGAGAGAGAGCTAGAGGGAACTGAGGATTTTTTCACAATGTTGGAAGGTCTTTTTTTGTTGGATAGTCTAGCTTTGGCATGAGGTGCTTTGAGTGTCTTTGTGTCATAAGATGAAAATGACTGAATTAAAAGAATACAGATTTCAGTGAACAAAAAATTGGAGAGGTGGGGTGATGGAGGGATTATAAAAAGAAAATTAGAAAAGGAAATGATTTCTTACCCGTTTCTCAATGTCACTGTCAGTCTTAGCTTGAGCTGCCAAAAAAAAAAAAAAAAGATTTGGAAATAAAGATTTGGGTCAATACAATTTGTTAAAACTTTTTTTCTTTTCTAAAGATTGGCCCTATTATACCAAAATAGGCACATGTACCACAGGGAACCGCCATGCTTTCAGAGGTCTTAGAAAAATAGCTTTTTCTGTATTTAATAAACTGTGTATTAAAGTGCATGTGGGCTAGGATGTTGGCACTTCTTTCCTTTCAACACAGATGATATAGCAATGATCACAAGGACACAAACAAATTCATGCAGCAGTGACATGCTAAATGGGACTTGTGGAAATGTGGCCAATAAATGCGGCCTTCATCAATCAGCACAGAAACAGGCTACATTACTGTCAACCAAGATCAAAGCACGGCAGGGTGATAAACGTTATATGAAAGTAAAGGTTACAAATACAAACATTTGTGGGGCAACAGGCTACTTCCTTTAATGCTGCATTTATTTTGTTGGACATTCTTTATAGCAAAGGACAATGCGGCACAGCTTAAAATAGCTATAAGATGCAAAGGTAGAAGGAAATAAAACAAGAGCTACCGGGCTGGGATTTGGGTGAACAAGACATCACAGACCTTTGAAGTAAGATACGGGTACACGTGATTTTCTAACTGGTGAGCCATAGGAAGTGAGTAGAGAAACGGCTGAGTCCTTCAGAGGAGAAATGACTTCTTTTTCTTCTGTCTCCAGGCTTCCAGGGTAGTGTGCCAACTGAGCGCATTGATCTTCAACTAAATCACTGTGACTATCTTTGTGTGGTACCAAGTAAGAGTCTCTGACTGACATTGAATTCAGACTCTCTGTGTGTACTTGTGGTAGTAATGTAGCACTGAAATGTTTCTCCTCTAGTTTAATGCTTTCTTGGTCATATTCACAGCTGGGATCTGCTGATAAATTACCATTGGAGCAATGCAAGTTGCCCATTGAGGATATATCTTTTTCTTCAAACTGTGTTATCTTCTGTTGATCCATCACATTTTGTTGTTCATCATTATGATCTCTCTCAATGGAGTCAGGGCAGCTTTCTTGGTGGAGAAATTCTTCAGAAACAGCATGTTCACTTTCTCCAATCTTGTCCTCAACAGATGTAAGATCTTCTAGGGCTGCACTGCGGATTAAGATGGAAACAGGAAGGTCGTTCTCCAGGGACAGGCTTCTGGTGCGATCAGGACTGACCGGTCGTTGCTGCAGATTCTTTGATGGGCCATTCCAGCTGGTCATCAGAAAATGTTCTTCTTCTTCTGGTATACTTTGGTTAATCACGCCTTGACCAAGGTCTTGCCAATCTTCATCATGACCCCCTGAAGCGAAGTCAGCTGCTATATTTGGAAATATTGTTGCACTTGTTTTCAGCGTCCACTGCATAGCAGCTATTGGATTTCATTACCTAATGGAACACTTTTACTGCACTGGCATCATAAACTAATAACTGTGATTAGTCTGATAAGTCGAGCCAATCAGTGCAAGTTCTAAAGCAAATTTTCAAAGGAAACTAGCCTATATGTTACATACGCTGACACAAAGCGTCGCATAGAGTAATGTAATGTACTTCATAGCAAAAATAAAGTACACCCTCCATTAATTCTATTTTTTAATTATCCATGTTTAAATAACCTCAGGTGACAAAAAACCCCAGAATAAAATAAATAGTAAACAAACATTCAGAAACCATCCATTTTTCATTTTCTACCACCTTTCCAGGTCTAAGTCATGGGAGCAGCAGGTTGCGCAGAGATGCTGAGGTGTTTCCAAGCCAGCTAAGAGATATAATCTCCCCAGGGTCCTCTATGGGTACCCATTCAGAAACCAGGTGGTGGAAAATAGGTATACCCTATAATTCATAATATACAAGACTTCCTTTAGCCATAATAGATGCTGGAATGGCCATGTTAATGTTCAAACCTCAATCCCATTGAGATGCTGTAGTGGGATCTTAAGAGACCTGTGCATAAACAAATTCCCCCCAAACATTTCTCCAAAATGATGTGAGAGACTGCTAAACACCTGTAGAATGTTTATTTCAAGTTCTTGTTGCAAAAGCTAATAAATCTCTTGGGGTTTTTTGTCAACTGAGGTTATTCATTTGTTTATAGAAGTTGCTGAATAACACAAAACTGCTAATAAGGCCCTATTTTTCTAAAATAAAAACAGAATTGAAGACGGGTGTGCTTCTTTTTCATTTTCTTTTGCAACAAGCACTGTTAAATAATGATGAGATTGGAATACCCCTATCCAGAACTGAATATTGGTATTGGGCTAATATTGGCCCAATGTGTTCAGTAATTCTCAACCCAGATGGTGCATGAAAGCATATAATAATAGACAGGCAAAATCATAAAAACATTAGTTGATGTTTTCAATTGTTTAACAATAAAAGCTGATGTTATCATTGAACATTAAAATTTGAATATAGTTCTAATATTGGGGAAAAAACTGGGAATAGTACTATAAGTAATACTACTAATTCATTATATAATAAAAGTTATATATAAATATAAACAGTACCTGTTGGTGATGTACCTGCAGGTCCTCCTGCTTGTTCGTAAATGGCATGTGTCCATAAGGGGGGAAAATGAAAAAGGTATTAGAGAATTGTAATTGAAATCCTTTTTTTTCATGAATGCACTCCAGCAAAAAAAAAAAAAAAGGAAAGCTGGGAAGGTAGCTGCAATACATAGCTACTGTTTGAATGCTGAAAGCCAGTGCATTTATAGGTTAACATGGAATTACCTAATGATTAAAAATATGCACTTAAAAATGCTTGTTAGAAAAGTAAATCAAACTGTTTGCTGTATTGTGGGGAAACATAAGAGAAAGTAGTTCAGTAAAGCGTGAAAGAAAGTTTTGCCAACAAGCTGTCAAGACACGCCAAGCAGCTGTTGCTGAGAGTGCCTTTGGCACTTTGCTCAACATCACTCCTATGACAATGCAGCTATTAGAGCATGGCTCCCTGCTGTATATGAATGAGAAATTCCACTACATTTTTTCATTTAGCACATTTAGCACTTCTACCATGATTTTAAGCAGATGATAGATTCTCAGTAGAGCAATGCTCTGGTTTTGAAGGAATATTTATTTAGAAAAGAAAAAAAAGAAGAAATTCAAAAAAGTATGGAGTGCAGCCTGTAATGTGAATACCCAGAAGCAGATAGCTGCTGTAAACGCAACACAAAGACAAAAAGGTTGTGAATAGTAGTAATTGGTCTAAGGCGAAACCATAGCATTCCAGCAAAAAACTAAACACATTGCTTATGAAAGGCAGCAGTCAGTGGTTGGTGGCCCCTACCACTCTGCTCATTTGAATCAGCAGGAGCAGACGCTGGCGGAGTTTCTCCATGTGCTTCTGTAGAATTCACCAACCCCTCTATTAGACAACAAGTGAGACCCTTTAATTAATCAGCACCAATAATAGCTGCAGGTTGACTCTTTCAAAGCAAAAAGTAGAATGCGCTATCAAGAAAAGTTATATATGATTTTTATATATAAATATGATATTATATATATTATATATTAATTTTAAAAACATACACAGAGAGTATTAGTTGAAATGCAGGATACAGTTAGATTGTCTATGAAAGTTGTATATTGTAGAAGTGCATTATTATTATTGTTGTTGTTTTTATTATTATTAACATCATATTATTTGTGGCACAGTGGTGTAGTGGTTGCACTTCCACTTTACAGCAAAAAGGTCCTAGGTTCGAGCTTAATCCTGCTAGGGTCATGGAGAGGCTGAAGCCTATCTCAGCTGGCTCTGTTCAAAGGCAGGGTACATCCTGAACACCTTGCCAGTCCATCACAGGGCCAACTTAGACACACACACACACACACACACACACAAAACCATTCACAATAACACTAACACCTAGGGATAATTTGGAACAGCCAGTTAGCCTAATGTGTGTGCCTTTGGACTGTGGGAGGGAACTGGAGTACCCAGAGGAAGCCCACATAAGCTCAGGGAGAGTATGCATACTCCACAGAGAAACGCCCTAACTGAGCCTGGGACTTGAACCCAGAACTTTCTTGCTGTGAGGCGGACATGCTAACCACTATGCCACTGTGCTGCCTCATTATTACTATTATTGTTTTATTATTATTATTATTCATTTATTTATTTTTTTACCACACTGTTCCTTCCCATTAAGAGAGGCGGTCTCCTCCTGAGGAAACTCGTGTAGTAATGCTGGCTCTTCATTGCCCTGTACCTCTGTAAAGCACCAAAAGACCAAAAGAGGACCTTTAAAGGCTTTGGTACTACAGTTTGAATGACTATATAGGACTATAGGTTGGATCTTTCACAATATGGGCTCATTTAGCAATTTTGCAAGATTTCATGAGAATGAGGTCATGAGAAAAGCACCGACTGCCCAACATGTTTCTTGCCCCAAACATAAGCATTCTGAATTGCTCATTCTGAATCAAAACTGGATTTCTACTGTTTTGTGACACTGTCCTG
The DNA here is from genome assembly GCA_030014195.1 of Neosilurus mollespiculum. Taxonomy (NCBI): domain Eukaryota; kingdom Metazoa; phylum Chordata; class Actinopteri; order Siluriformes; family Plotosidae; genus Neosilurus; species Neosilurus mollespiculum. The sequence continues at coordinate 20,794,599 of JAQMYF010000021.1, forward strand.
CTCATAGTCACTGGAGTCTAAAATTAAATTACATTTAAAATGAAGATGGATTTTTAGGAACACTGACATATATGAATTTTTGAACCTGTACTCCAATCTAATTCAATACAGTTGCCAAGGCTATACAGTTAGGCTAAGAAAAAAAATAAAAGCTTATACATATTGCTTTGAGTCTGGCAAGTACATTCCTCATACCTAAATTACAGAATTTGTAATATAGCGCTTAAAACATTAATACCATAGTCAGTATAATTACACTAAATTTCTGTAAATTACCTTTGATTTCGGTTGTCACTGTATTAAAAAAAACCCTACAAATAATGTATGCTTTTTGGAAAAAAGTACACTATTTTTTCAGGCATGATTAAGGCTGTTTCCAACCTGATTTATAACTCAGATATCTGTTCATGGTCACTAATTACTTATAAATTTGTTTACAAATACAGTCTGTTCAAATTTTATACTAAATTCATGGGTATCCATGGAAACATGAAGAACCAAGTTTCTTTTTGCAGGAGAAATACTTTGGGGAAGAAAAAACATGGACAACAAGCTTGGAATTTTAAGTAAATAAAGAATCAATTCACATGAAAATCCACAAATTCTTATCTCAAAAGGCTTAATGATGGGGCTTAAACCCAATGTCAATGCTACACCAGATTTCTTTTTAACATTTAAACAATAGTGTTATACTGATCATTGAAATAAACACACCATACAAATAACTAAAACTTGGATATATTAGTTAGAATAAATAATACATCCTAGATAGATAGATGTAGATATAGATATACCTATCTATCTATCTATCTATATATCTATATCTATATCTATATATATATATATTAAAACTCACCCACCACCAGAAAGATATTAAGCCAGTTTGCACAGTTGGCAACACTAAAACTGTTCCACAAAGTAACAGAAAAATCAAGACTTTAAGCAAATTGCAGTGTTCAGCATGACACTCACGCCCTCCTTAGCCATTTTAGCCCCACTCTTAGTGTCATTACTGGGAGGAATAAAGCAGTGCTAGAACACCACTGGCAATGAAAAAAAATTCAAGTGTTTATTAAAAAAATAACTGAGCAATTGTACCTCAATAATATAATGTTAGACTACACTAAGAATTCAAGAAGGTTTCATCATGACTACCAAATAGCTGCTTTTTAGATTCAACAACACTAATTCTATACTTTAACACAAACTGACCTTCTCTTGTAAAGATGTTACATGTGTCTTTTACACTCAGCAACAGTTTATCCACTTTGTGTGTGATGTTTAGTGTGGAAGGTAAACATGGAATAAGTATGCAATAGTGAGGGCTGTAGACCAAGCAAAGTTAGGCTACGAGCCCCCACGTGAATGGGTCATGAACGAGTAAAGAGAGAACATTACGGTAGTGCTTGCAGCATTTAAATTTGCGCAGCACAAAGGAGACTATTGTTAATAGGGTTGGGACGTTTGCGAAAGGCTGTCAGTCAGTACCACGACTGCATCACTCTGTTTATCTTTCCACATTTGAGTTTTTGCTGGCAGTGTCAACAGTCAACAGATACAGTATGTTTTGAAATGAGCAGACCTACCTTCAAAAGCTTAGCCGACCATAGTCATCGCTGATCAAGTTACAACATTGCTAGTCATTCTGGATGCCCAATATTGGTTTTAGTGCTGAAGAAATTAGTAGAAGCTAGCAAGTGTGGTTTTACACTAGGTGTACAGTTTACACTCAAGTCTAATATTTGGTATATATTACAGAACATAGCAAAGAGTACAATTTTTCTTGTAATAATTGCACTACTGAGTGTCATCTATGAACATAGGTCCCCCTTTGTGTATGCTACCTCTCTGGCTTTCTTCCTCTTGTTGAGTTTTTATTGCCACCATTGCCTCTAGTTTGCTCATTAGGGACAAATGAAAATTTTATATCCAGCTTTATAAAAAGCTGCTTAGAATTGAAGTTCTTACGTGAAAATACCCAAGTTCATGAACATATTTGTTACTGACTTGACAAACAACCACTATAAACTGGAAGCAGAGGCAGACCCTAGAATTTGCTGGAATTAATTGTTTTAATTGGACGGAGCACCAGCCATTATATTGACTGTTTTTATAAAAGTCAAATGATCAGTTTACAAAAAGCCACTATATCACACACACCCACACACGCACATACATAAACCCTTCCGTTTACAGCAGGGCTGAATCAGTACCACATACTACACTAGTACAGAGTCCTAAAAAGAGGTTGACCCAGATGCTGGGATTAGAGAATGGAGAATACAGCTGCAAAGTCTGGATTGAGGCCCCTGTCAAGCATGGTCTTGTTGCCTTTATGTAAAGAGATTTATACAAAAGACTAGGTCAGAAAACCAATGCCACACCAGCTGCACTGCAAAGCAAAGATAACAATAATAGATGACCCTGTGAAAGGTCTGGACATTTTGATTCAAAATATAGGAAACCAAAAGATGATTAAAACAACAGAAACTTCAAAAGTATTAATATGCATTTTGGCAGGTTTATAAGAGAAAAGCAGTTATTGCAATTTGACACGTCTAATTTCCACATAGCATATCACCTTATTTTATTTTAAAATTTTAATTATTTAAGATAGGATTTCAAGGCTTATGACAATGTCACTGTTATGCTATGCAGGCACAATGAACTCTATATAGGAATACACTTGACTGTCAGATTTGATTCATCTGCTATTTTGGCATAGCAATGTCATGGCAGTGTCCCCTTTAGAGATGGTCACATTTGTCCTTTCCCTTTATTTATTGTGCAAACACAGCACTGCCTTACAGTAAGGTCCAAAATGCTTAGCACTATGCTGAGACAATCAGATGACAATAAAAATTTCTGAAACATCTATATTGTAGATTTGGTTTTAAGTATTGTTCTGTTAAAATATTAATATTAATTGCATGTATTTAAGATTTTATTAAGACGTTTGGACCTTATCCGTTCTCTTATTCAGATCATAGTAAAAGGAATAGTTATCAACACCTCACTGAGTTATTTTCAATAAACTGCATACTTCTGGTCAGCATGGAAAAACTTCCCTGTAGCCACCTCACCTTTCATAGGACTGACGCCATTCTCCAACTGCTCTCCATGGTGACGGTCATTGATGGTCATGCCAGTGAGAGAGTTTGCCATGGCATCAGCTGAGTTGCAGTGGTTAGAGTGGCTGTTGAATGAATCCTGCTGCTGGTCCATAGCAAATGAGGTCTGAGAGGGAAGAAAAGAAATAGTGAATGGAAGCAAAACACAGAAACATGAATAAAAGTAAAGAATAGGGTTAAAAAGGAGTAAAAGGAAAAAATTTATTAGCATTTGGGTTGGAGAAGCCTCACTTTCCAAGCATGCCACTCAAATTCCAGATTAATACAAGAAAATAGAAAATCCCTAGGTGTTCACATTGTCCCTGTAGCGTTTTTGTCTTGTATTAATATAGACCATTCACAAGTTTGTTATCTTATGCTGAAATCATTAGCTGACTGTAAACAGGCTCACAACCTTTGCAAGCAGAGCTATTTAAATAGACCAACATGTAGGTCCAGGATAGGGTTTCAGATATGTTCACCAAAATAGTGCAGTCAAGCAGAAGAGTGTGTCCTTTCTTCCAGCAAGAGTCAACTCTTCCTCTTAAACGTGACTGCATACTTCTTTGTATAAGCAAATACACACAGAAACAGGTCAATCAACTCATGACTGGATGTTATTAACTGAAATAAGTGGAAAGTTCAATGTGTAGTTGAGCATGTTGCAGCATTCATCTTGTTTAGGCGATGTCAAAAATGATCAAATATACACAAAGATTTCACTAAAATCAAAACGCCAAATGACTTAACCTTCAAAGAGTTCATCTTGATTAATAACTTGAAGCTTTTCATATATAGAAGTGACAAATCTTCCGTTTCTAGAGATGACACAATCAAGTATCGACTACATAACAGCACACAGAAGAGTACCTAATGCAACACTAGAAACTGCTGTTCCTACTTATATAGAAGCCCGCTCTTATGGTCCTAACCATTTTTTAGTATTGCTTATTGATATTACATTTAGTATATGCTACTGGGGTATACACAGGCCGCCTATGACTGGACAATATTTGGAAATAAGGAAATCAGTTGCATTAACTTTGCAAGCACTGGACACATCAAACCACGCTGAACAACTCAACTGCAGAGCACACTTACCAGAGTGTATTACCTACTTGCAGACTCACCTAGGTCCCAAAGACAAGAACGTCAACCACCCATCCAAGGTCAAGCCCCCTTCCACATAAGGACTCTTTTCCTTATAGAGAAACACTAATTTGGTTAATTGAAAATATCATCAGCGTGAATGTGTTAAGGCACCTAAGTAATTGAAAAACGCTGGAGGTAGGTTTTATTTTCCATTCAATTTATCAATTTAATTAGCATAATTTGCTGAATTTTGTGGTCGATTGCCTTTAATACTGTTTTTACTGTCTTTTCTCTCTTGGTTTCTCTGACATGTCAGCTACAGGCACACAAATATGACATGGACCTCTAGACAAACTCTGACATGTACATCCATTTGCCCTCTGAGCTCAATGTGTCTCTCCTTATATATTCAAGTCCAAGTCTAGACATGCAATCAGAAATGTGGAGATAGTGGTAGTTCCTATATTACCAAGAATGCTACCCTCAGGGCAAATGCTTCAAAGAGCAATCTAAGGGGAAAGAGGAAAGAAACTGACTAAGTCTTAAACCCCATTACAAAACAATATCAGCTTAACTGTATCCTTAACCATACTTTCTGAAGAGATGTTCGTCTAGCCAAGCAAGGCAAGGGCACCTAGTTCCACTGGGAGTTATACTAGGGTGCCAGATTAGGACTGCTTTGGGAAGTAGACACTGTTTGACTAAGATGATCAGGAGATGTAGGAACCTTTTGAACTGAAAGAATATTTTGTCATCAATGTATGAAGAAATATCCTATGCCAAAAAAACAGCTTTTTTATTGTGCTTTTCATGTCACCATTTACACTGCCAGCCAAACAAATGATACACTATATTGCCAAAAGTAATACACATATGAACTTAAGCGACATTTCATTCTTAATACATAGAGTTTAATATGACATCGGCCCACCCTTTGCAGCTATAACAGCTTCAACTCTTCTGGGCAAGCTTTCCACCAGATTTAGGAGAGTGTTTATGGGAATTTTGACTATTCTTCCAGAAGCGCATTTGTGAGGTCAGACACTGATGTTGGACGAGAAGGCCTGGCTCGCAATCTCCATTCTAATTCATCCCAAAGGTTTTCTGTCGGTTTGAGGTCAGGACTCTGTGCAGGCCAGTCAAGTTCTTTCACACCAAACTCGCTCATCCATGTCTTTATGAACCTTGCTTTGTGAACTGGTGTGCAGTCATGTTGGAACAGGAGGAGGCCATTCCCAAACTGTTCCCACAAAGTTGGGAGCATGAAATTGTCCAAAATCTCTTGGTATCCTGAAGCAACAACCAAACCCAGACTCGTCCATCAGATTACCAGATGGAGAAGCGTGATTCGTCACTCCAGAGGACACGTCTCCACTGCTCTAGACTCCAGTGGCGGCATGCTTTACACCACTGCATCCAACGCTTTGCATTGCACTTGGTGATGTATGGCTTGGACGCAGCTGCCATGAAACCCATATCATGAAGCTCCCTACACACTGTTCTTGAGCTTATCTGAAGGCTACATGAAGTTTGGAGGTCTGTAGCGATTGACTCTGCTGAAAGTTGGTGACCTCTATGCGCCTAAGCATCTGCATGAGTCATTTTATGTGGCCTACCACTTCATGGCTGAGTTGCTGTCATTCCCAATCGATTCCAATTTGTTATAATACCACTGACAGTTGACTGTCGAATATTTAGAAGCAAGAAAATTTCACGACTCAACACAGGTGGCATCCTATCACTGTACCATGCTGGAAATCTCCTGAGAACCACACATTTTTTCACAAATGTTTGTAGAAGCAGTCTGCATGCCTAGGTGCTCGAATTTATACACTTGTAGCCATAGAGGTGACTGGAACACCTGAATTCAATCACTTGGATGGGTGAGTGAATACTTACCCTTGTGTCACACAAGGGGGAAAAAAAAGACATTTTGAGCAAGCACAACGTGGGTTCAGCAAGAAATTTCTGTGGCTAGTGTGAAAAATCTCACTTGGTTTATGTGCTATTACAGTACAGACACTCGACAGAACACGTGATGTTGGCACAAGAATCAGGCTGGTTTGAGATAACCTTTTGCTTCTTACCTAACTGGCTGCAACTCCTGTCACCACTCATGGATCCAAAAATGCTCTTTTTTCAGCAATTCCCCTCATCTAACAGTAAACTGAAACAAAGGCAGGGCAAGGGTCTTCTCTCCATGGTAGGACATGAAAAACTAGCAAACCTGTCATGGCCTTTTACTACATGGATCCAGTGGAGACTATGTTGTACTTACACAGGGAGGTGTCTCGGTTATTTGGTGTTTTATTGGAGGGGAGGGCAAAGGTAGGCATTTAAAGCGTCAAGTGTTGAAGTATGGAATGCAGGCTTGGCCCGGCTTCTGTTTTTATAGCAAACCTACTAGTGCAGGAGCAAGATGAAGGCTGGCGTCAAGTATTAGATAAATAATGATACTGACACAGTACTGGAAAGACTCACCTAATTTTACTGCCTCTACACATGGAAAACACACACCTTCAGATCAGCATATGTTAGTGTGTGAGAACAAACCCTGAATACCCAATGGCTGCAAAGAATGTTATTTGTCTATAACATATGCTACATGAGGGTGTGTCAGACAAGGAACAGTACCTAGGGATAATTATATGCCATGAAATTATACAGACCTAACAAATATTGGCTGTGGAATTTTTTTTTTTTAAGTATAACAGCCATTACTACAACCACTAATACCACAGTGTTTTGTAACCATCCCTTCATTCTCTCACTACTGGGTGGAAATGAGTGTCACATTCACTGACCTAGAAACACATTTCAGTGCTAGACGTTCACATCTGAATCAAGTTAATACGCTGGCTTAAATTAGAATTCACCTATCTTTACCATTTTATTGTGTAAGAACCTATACATCCAATGAACTTAATTGTGATTTGGAGACAAACCTACAGAAAAATTGCTGTAGCTCTTACCATTCAACTGCAAGATACTGCAAATATACTTTGTCCAGAGTCATGATATTAAGCTACTGTAATATTGTAATACTGTAAAATATGGAAAAGTCCAAGTGGGTGAAGACACTCTACGTACATAATAAGCAACATTTACTGAGCATGAGGCATATAACTGTTTCATTATATACACAACATTTTTATAGTTTATTTTCACTAATTTTAGCATGATAATGGAGGGTGAGCTCCATGTGCTCTGCCGGTAGTATGGGCAGAGTCTTTTAAAACTCATTGAAAGCTTTACTATGTACTATGTAGAAACATTAGAAAAAAATAAACAAAAATTTAATTGTTCTGATTTATTTTTCCCTTTTTAAAGTGTGATAATGATCATGCACCACAATGCTCACATGCACTTCATGACAGGGTCTTGTGAGGGACATACTGCATAGCTTTTTATATTTTGGAGGCCGGCATTTTAAATTATATTAAATTAAATTCCTAGCATTTCAGAATGGCAAACCATGAGTTATTGCTTGTCTTTTTGATTGAAGTATTATCCACGTGGAAGGAATACTTCAAGGTCTCCTTAATCTCACCAACACGCTCTCTGTGGAATAGGAAGAGCCTGGGGGTTCAGGGGGGTCTGCCCATCACTGGGTCAGTGGTCTCCGGGGGTGGAGAGATCCGCCCTGAATACCTCAAGGCTCTGGATGTTTTAGGACTCGCATGGTCATCGGGGGCTGTACCTCTGGATTGATAAACCACCCCAGTTTATATAATTATTACATTACTCATGGTTTTCAGCTGGAAAAAGGCGAAATGCACCCTCTGGATCTGGAATGATGTCCAGCCCCAAGTGGAGGAGTTCAAGGATCCCAGGGTCTTGTTCATGAATGAGGGAAGGATGGAGCGGGAGATTGACAGGCGGATCGGTGCAGCCTTTGCTGTAAAGCAGAGCTTGTACTGGTCCACTGTGGTGAAGAGGAAGCTGAGCTGGAAGGCTAAGCTCTCAAATTACCAGTCGATTTACATTCCTACCTTCATCTATGATCACTATCTTTTGGTGGTGACTGAAAGTACAAGATCGCGAATACAAGCAGCTGAAATGAGCTTCCTTTGCAAGGTGGCAGGGCTCTCCCTCAGAGATAGGGCGAGAAGTTCGGTCATCCGGGAGGAACTTGGAGTAGAACAGCTGCTCCGCTGTGTTGAGAGAAGCCAGTTGAGGTGGCTCGGGCATCTGATTAGGATGCCTCCCTGGTGTGGTGTTTCGGGCATGTCCAACCGGGAAAAGACCCCGGGGTCGACCCAGAACACGCTGGATGAACTATGTCTCTCGGCTGCTCTGGGAACGCCTCACCGCCCCCCCCCCACGGAAGAGCTGGAGGAAGTGGCTGGGGAGAGAAACGTCTACGTCTAGTCACTGCTTAGGCTGCTGCCCCCGCGACCCGACCCCGGATTAAGCGGAAGAAGATGATGATGAAGTATTATTCACTTGGGATAATGTCCATTTTCCCCTAGATAGCAAACCTGTTCCTGTGTAGTATATACTAAATACCATGATGAATGACTTAGGTAATGTCTGCTTCATTCCATTACCAATTATAGTGGCAATGCAGGAAGACATGCTTCCAAGACCCTTCACAGGTAAGTGAAATGTTTTTTTCCTAAAATGCCTGTGCCATTGTTGATGCTTAGGTGGAATCAGAAGGGATTATAATGTTTTGTTGACTCAGAATTACATAGCAAACCCATGCTCACTGAGAGTACGCAGTCTGTGTAATAAGGGATGCTGCAGGATCAGGCTGCTGTCTTCATGGATGAATGCCCTTGCGTCTCTGACCTAGCCTTACTTAGCATAATTTTAATTTCTCAACTTTTATTTGACAATCCTTTTTTTAAAGATTTTTAAGTTTTTTGAAGACGAAACCAACTACATATTGGCTTTAAAGTCCACTGAGAACTGATAAGAATGCCTTAAAGGGTACTTGCATAATCAACCTGTTCTAAGCGAGATGCTGGTTAACTGACTTAGTACTTATGACTTTAGGCTTGTCTACAGTTAGGTCTGGACATTATTTGACAATATGATGTTGATGAAAATTAAATAAGAATATGATGTGTTTTTTCTTGATTTATTAATTGTGGTACTATTGTTTTGTTGCTAGTTTATTTGTACCATAAATATTATGATAAATATACATCATAAGAACGCCTGCAAGAATTGTGATAAATCTTTACCAGATGGCCTCCTGCTGAAATCGTGCCTTCTTTGCAATGTTGCCAGAATATCTACTGATTAGATCTCTGCAGTGTTTGGGAAATATCTATTACAGTTGTGCCAATACCAATAATCAGTAATTAACTGGTCTTTAACCAAATAAAGCATGCTGCCAATAAAGAATATCACATGAAATCAGTGTTTATTGCATTTTTGCCACTCTGTGCACTGGCGAGGCACTCTGGGAGAAGAGACCATGTTGAATCCCATAAATGTGAACTTCTAGAATGTAGTTTGTCACAGTTCTGTTTAGAGGACTGATGGCCTAAACCTATGGAGCTGCACATTTACAACGAACAACATGACCCACAATTCCTGTGGCAACAATTTGTATCTCAGAGTGCTAGTCCAGATTGACTGAGGAGAACACTGTGTTGTAACATGCTTATTCCTAATTTCCATCTAACGCTTCAGTTTAAAAACTGCTGCAAGAATGCTGCTTTGAGAAGTCACTGAAAACGTTTTCTTCTTTTTTGAACGTCTGCCAATAATCAGTATGGGCTTTTCTGCAGATGGCATACTGGTCATGAAATGTTTTGTATGGCATGTAAATGCTTTTTGCCAAAAGTGTACTGAGTGTGCATTACATAGGGCGGAGTATAGGATCTAAAATTTAATGATCTATTGGGATGTGCTCAGCAGGATGACAGGGAAATTAATTAATTAATTAGTTAATCTGTACCACATACTACTTTGACTTGCATTTTGTAGCTGGCTGGACTTTCACCAAGAGGGAGGAATTCTTGGCACCAGAGTATCCGGATGTTTAAATAGAGAGCGAGGAAAACACAGTTGTGGCATACATACACTGGGAATCAAATCAAGCTGTAGAGTCTAATAAAAAATTTTTTTAAAAATCTTATAATAAACTTAGTCAGATACTATACTATAAGAATATCATATGTTGAATATATAAATTGTATGTTGCATGTTGTCGCATGTTGAATGTTCTTGCTCTGACTTGCTGGTTTCCATTCCTGCCTAGTTTGTACATTTGCACAGTTATGAAGAATACTCACAAATTGACACAGCTTATGCAAATCCTATCAAATCATCCACAAATATGTCTCTTAGTATGAACTTGCCTTGACATATATTCAATTACTGTTTTCATTGGGACTGTGACCTCATAATTGTCAATTTGTTCAACAGTCTTAGTCCTTAACTGTGGTGTATACTGTGTGATTAAATACTATCCTTATTTCTTACTTCCAAATTTCATTCATTTGCAGAACCGCCTAATCTTACTAAAGTCGAGGGGAGGCTGGAGCCAATCTCACTCAACTCAGCTTGAAGGCGGGTTATACCCTGAACAGCTCGCCAGTCCATCGCAGGGCCAACACATACACACAACCATTCACATGCACACCCAGGGGCAATTTGGCAGAGCCAATTAGCCTAATGTGTATGTCTTTTGACTGACTTCCACATTAAATATATCATTAATAAAATACCCAGGTAAATTATATATGTTTTTGTTTTTACTGAGATCATGACATCAATACAAAGTATTTCAATTAAAAAAATTCCTGCAGTTGATAAAGCTGATACAGGAAAACCTCTTAACAAATTATTAAACCTACTAAGTTATAGACACGGTATTAAACTTACATTTAGTATGTCCCAGACGAATAAATCAAATTACCCAGCGCTTTCTTTTAATAGATTGCCATTTATGAACATTTCTGCAGTATGTGCTGCCAATTCCACTTTTTTAGGCACTCGATGATCACAAAGGACAGAGTTCAAGCACATTTGGTGATTTCCAGACTCTAACACATCTGACTCAATCCACTGATTGATTCCCCAGGTTCAGTAATTGTTTATGATGGGAAGAAATGGACATGCTTTCAATTTATTTGCACTGAAAATGTGCACCACTATCCACATCAAACAAGATGCTTAAAGATTACTATAACCAGACATAAGTCACTTTGATAAATATATCCGCCAAAGTCATTAATTCATTCATTTTCTGAATCACTTAACCCTAATTTAGGTCGCGGGGAGGCTGGCGCCCAACTCAGCCGACTCTGGGCAAGGGATGAGTACACCATAGTACAGCTCGCCAGGCCATCGCAATATCTGTCAAAGTAATGGACATAAATGTAAGTGTATCTGTAAGTGATGCACACACTTGTAATTCCACAATGAATTGCCTGTTGCATATGTCTTCACCAGCTCTTGAAATTTACGTAGACACGTGTCTTCGTTTATGGAGAACATACCACTACTTAAAGCATGTTACCCTAATCCAGTCGTCGAGAACATGCAAATGTTCCACATATCGTGGCGTTTTTCACCGGAACGGATCATTGAAGATCAACCAAAACATAATGCACATGGACATCTCTTTGATTGGATCAGAAAACAATGGCTTAAGATGCATCACTGGAATCAACGAAGATGTCACTCCATAGAAGGAACAACAAGATGACTACTGTAACCCCTCAAGGCTCTGTTTCACCCATCTAGAATCCTATTAGGGCCCATGTGGGTGCAAGATAACAGGCTTAGCAAATAAATAAGGAGCACTTTGTGTCTCATGTGTAGATAATGCAGGTTAAACCTCTTATAGACAGAGTCCCACCCGTGATCACTTGGTTATAATTTTGCATGGCTGTGTCTGACGACAACGCCAAGACAGCCAGGTGCATGTCTATAGGCGATGTCATAGAGAATGTGGAACCGACAAAAGGGAATGCATTTTCATCGACATGAGAAAACACGGCAGGTCCAAAAAAATTGAATAAATTTAATTTTTTTTTTTTAAATATGCGCATCTTTTGCGCAATTTTAAATGTCTACAATGCTCCCATGAGCGCACGAGATGCAAGACGCTTTGTGCGCGTTTACGCATGGCGAGGCGTTCATTAGGACAAACACACAATGGTCCAATAAGAGCATAAGCTACAGCGGCGCTCTGCTTTTATACATATGGAAGGAAACCGGAATGCACGAATTAGACCTTCTGGGAAAACACTGGATTTGATGAGAGAAAAATATATCAGTTAAAAAAAGTGTTTTATATATATATATATATATATATATATATATATTTTTTTTATAGGCTGCATATGGGAGTGGAAGTGCTATAATAAATACCGTTACACTGGCGGCCAGCTCTCTTAGAATAAACCGGATAGGCAGGTTCATTCTTAAGCCGTTCCCTTTTTATAGCCTCTTTATAGCATTTTGTAATAGATCTGCGCTATTCCGAGCAATAGTTTATTTATGTGCGGGCCCGACGCTCTCCCACCTCGAGGCAAAAATAATAAAAAAAAAATAAAAAAATAATTAAATACAGCCCACCCATAACATTTTCCCGATTTTAAACCTCGACAAGATCATAAACGCACGATTTTCTGATACATCCGCGTCGAATGCGTCAAAACAATAAACAAACCAGTAATAGATGAACAAGCATTGCTTACCTGCCCTGCCGACAGCGTTATTGTCTCTCTGCAGCTGCAATCACACACTGTTGCCTGGTGCACTTCCCTCAGCTACCTGATGGTGGCCGGGGGCGCTATAAGCACATCCATGGCTGTGCTCCAATTACCCATGGCTTCATACCTTAAATGCACTGGTAGCCAGTACATTCTTGAAGTCTGGATAATGCATTAAAATGCACATTTGCATCATGTTCCTCCCTTTTCAATCATACCAAACATGTCTTGTTAATAGAAGTAATATAACTAGCAAGTTGCCTATTTCAACCAAAATATTTCCTGTTGGCCCTACTGTCACTGGGTTGTCACTGCTGTCCCCCCCAGTGTACCTAACTGGGTTATTAAAGGCCAGCCGTGTCTCTCACTGTCTGTGGTGAGAGGCATGGTAAAGAACCACTGCTGTCATTTGTAAAGAGTAGGCCATTGGGTTGCCGTCAGCGTGTTTCTTCCCTGCGATGGTCTGGTGAGCTGTCCAGGGTGTACTCTGCCCTCGCCCAGAGTCGCCTGAGATGGGCGCCAGTCTCCCCCGCAACCCTAATTAGGATTAAGCGGTTCAGAAAATGAATGAATAAATAAATAAATGAATTTCCTGTTGGCCTAAGTGCATAGTCGCTGAAAAGTCAGAAGTCAGTGAGAATAAAACAACTTTAAATTGGTTTTGTATTTTTTGTAATTTGCAATGTAACCCTAACCCTTAAACAACTGCTGTGCATTTTCTCAAACACCATACATTTTGATAGTTACATTACTTCCAGTCCAGTTCTTGGTGTAAGAAACCAAACATGTCTTGTCTGCTTCTCTTTAGGTAATTAGGAGTTCAAATCCCAACATTGCAACATTGTCAAGCTACCCCTGCTGGGCATTTGAGTAAAGCATTTAATTCTCCACTTTTATTTTCCACAAACAGGATAAATGTTAGTTGGTTATGAAAGAGGATTCTGCCAAATGTCATACAATATGAATATATCTGCGGGTTTTAGTAAACATGTTAAAATATAATTAGCATATGTTCAAATATATGCAGTGTATATCTATTGATTATAGAACCAAAAAAATAAACAAATTATATATATATATATATATATATATATATATATATATATATATATATATATATATATATGTGTGTCTGTATATATATATATAAAATAA
>JAQMYF010000021.1:20815125-20825652 GCA_030014195.1 Neosilurus mollespiculum
GTTTTGTTTTCTTCGGGTGATGCGGCGGTGTTGGTTTTCTTGGGTGGGTTCAGGATGCGTTTATTATGTTTGTCGATAATTTTTTTAGTGTTGTCCATGCAGCTGCATGTACCTCTAGCTCTAGACTCTGATTGGTCCCTCAAGACCCCCCTTTTTAACTATGGTTCTGCTTCTGAGAAATGACAGAATGACATCGTATATGTCATCTCTGATTGGTACATCAAGACCCCCTTTTTAACTATGGCTCTTTCTGAGAAATGACATCATATGTCAAGTTGACCTTGAAGGTCTGAGCTCGACGCTATCTCGTCAGCTCCATGATTATCACTTCGGACATTTTGTTCTTTTTCAAGGTCCTTATACAGAGTGGAATGGCTGAAATAAAATAATCTTACACTCACTTTAGTGAATAAACTTCTCATACAACAGTCACATAAATCATCCAATAATTAAAAGGTGCAGTAAATCATACAATTGCTCTTCAATAGGTATAATCATTAACAATTTAAATATTTTTCATTAGAAATTACTTCATTGGACAGTTCTCCATTTCAGAATTACAAAAGTCTTTGAATGAAAGAAATATGAGCACTCATTCCAAAGGTATCACAATTTCTGTATTCATATTCATATTCATATTCATGAACAGTTTGCTGTTAATGAGCAATAATTGATTCAAGTATGTGATATGGAAGTCCAGCAATTTGCATAAGATTTATGGAGGACCAAATGTATGACATTTCAGACCAGCAGGCCACAGGCCTTCCTCAGTTCATGGGTCCAAAACACATAGTGCCCCAGTGGCGCCTGATACCCCTGACTTTTTCCTCCACACTGACAAGCAATGAGTTCAAAATGGCATCTTGAGCATGTGAAAAGTTGGTGCCTGGATAATTCTCTGGAATCAAATGTTCTAAAATTGTCCAGAACTCAGAAATTTATCATTTATGGTGGAGTGCACAATCCTATGAGAGTAATATTGAAGTGTTGAAAGACAAGTTGGTATTAGCAAAATACCATGCAACCAGCTGACATGATTGGTCAGGGAACAGCACTATCACAGATGCGCTCAAGAGCCAGCAAAGTAAGGTTTGGTAAAGGCCAGGATCTAAAGTCTATAAAGTATGTGTGAAGCCAGTTACATGCTTCCTTTTGGTAATATTATTCATGAACATGGTATTAGCTTTCACTGTTACACTGATGACACATAGTTGTATATTTCATCAAAGCCAGATGAGAGACACCAGCTTAATAAAGTTGAGAAATGTCTAAAAGACATTTCACAGTGGATGCTTACTAGCTTCCTCTTACTGAATTCTGATAAGACAGTTGTTCTTGTACTTGGACCACAGGCAGCTAAAAATAATATTTCTGATTATGTAGTAACTTTGGATGGTGTTTCAGTTTCATCATGACCAGCAGTAAAGGAGCTTTGTGTGATTATCCCAGTCTTATATTTGAAGCACATGTAGATAATATTACCCAAATAGCCTATTTTCATCTTAGAAATATTACTAAAATAAGAAATATAATGTCACTGCATGATGTTGAAAAAGCATTAATGGTCTTGCGCCACATTATCTTCACAAACTTCTTGTCGTTTATGATCCAGCACAGTAAGTGCAGGCTACTTACTGATACCTCATATAATGAAGACTACTGCAGGGGGCAGAGCTTTTACTTACAAAGCCCCACAGTTATGAAACAGCTTTCCAGTTAATGTTTGGGACTCGGACACAGACTCTGTGTTTAAGACTACGCTGAAAACTTACTTGTTTATTGAAGCATTTTGTTAGTAGCTTTTTATTAGACAAAGGAGCAGATCTGGGGGTTCTCAGGCATAAAGTGTTTGGGTAAACTGTGATGTTGGGAAGCTGTCACTCTCTCACTCTCACATACTCACCCAGGTCCGTCGTCCATGAAGTGGCTGATTGCCTGATATCACACGGTGCCCTCATGTCTGTCTTCCTTCTGGTTCTCTCTTTTTAGTAATGCTGTCACAGTCAGTCATGCCAGAGTCCCTGCTTGCACTCAGCACTAATAAGCTCTTCTTTAACCATTACACTGTTCTGAGCATACCTAACAATCTCTCTTTCTCTCTCTCTCTCTCTCTCTCTCTCTCTCTCCGTGTGTGTGTGTTTGCTGAGGTACACATGCTGCTTCTGGGATTCCAGTGATCCTGATCCTCCTGATCCTTCTGCTTTCTGAGTACTGTAGTCCATCCTGGTGTGCTGCTGCTGCTGGCTGGAGTTCTCATCTTGGAAGCCCCTCCCTTCTCCTGCTATATGGACCTAGATGTGCACTCGGTACATAGTTTATATTTTTATCTGATTTCACCCAAATGAGGATGGGTTTTCCCTTTGAATCTGGTTCCTCTTAAGGTTTCTTTTCTTCGTGTCAGCTGAGGGAGTTTTTCCTTGCCACCATCAACACTGGCTTGCTCATTAGGGATGTGTAGGGTTTGTAGAAGAAATGTTATAATTATTTTTTATGTGTTGTACTATGTACAGGTGCTTTGTGACAATGTCATTTGTAAAAATTTTTTTTTTTTTTTTTTTTTTTTTTTTCCGAACAAAACTTAATTGAATTGAATATTATGGTCACATGGAGCTCCTGTTGGGAGCTCTTCTTTTAGGCAGTGCCTAAATCTATATTGTATATATATTTATCTATATATTATTTTCCATGGTTTTCCATCAAAGATTTCATTATTTAAAGGCAAAAAGAAGGTGCTATTGATATAGATGAACAGTGTATTTACACACATTTTAATCTTGTTGGTCAGCAAAGATTACAAAATGCAGGTTAATGGAAATTAAAGCTGAAATTATGATATATAGTCTCCAGTTAATTTTTTGATAACTCCAAGTCTCTTCAAATAATAAAGATCAAAAAATTAATTAATTAATTAGTGAATAAATGAATGAGGGGCCCTGCGATTGCCTGGCGAGCTGTCCAGGGTGCACGCCGTCCTCGCCCAGAGTTGGCTGAGATGGGTGCCAGCCTCCTCGCTTCCCAAATTAGGAATAAGCGGCTAAGAAAATGAATGAATGAATGAATATATGAAATAATAGATAAATAATTTTTTTTTTTAAACAAACAAACAAATAAATAAATAAATAGGCATCAGAGGGGACAGTTGACTAAAGAGATGTGGAGCTGATGGCCAGTATTTCTGATTAAAAAGTGCGGCCACAACTGCTGTACACTTGCATGGCGCTGATGCTGAGATAGAGCTGGGTATCATCAGCATGATTGCCCATCATGGTGGATGACCTAACCAAGGGAGAGCATGTAGATAAGTGAAGAGAAGAGGCCTCTTCACAGATCCTTGGTTGCCTAGGGCAGGACAGGAGCATGAGTCTCTACAGGCGACATACTCTGTCCTGTTTATTGAGGTAAGAAAGAGACCAGGACAACACCACAGAACCAGGAATACGGAATGGTAAATGATCAAGGCCTTAAATGATCTGTGGATATGGCTTTCAGGAGCTGTGGTGGACACACGTGGTGAAGAAAACCGTCTGGGTGGGGAACTGCTGACCTGGACTGGAAATCCCTTAATCCCCATGTCCTCCATTGAGGAGACAGAGTCTTAAGACTAAGGGAAGGATGAGTCCATTACCCTGACAGAGGTTGCCAAGGTAGTCAAAAAGCTCCTTGGTGGAAGGGTGCCAGGGTGGACAAGACAAGGCTCTCGGAATTGCAGGGCTCTGGAAATTGAGTTGAAGATGAATTTTTGTAAAGTAGAGGAGTTCAAGTATTTCAGGATCTGATCCATAATGGAAAGAAGGAAAATGAATCAAAAGGCAAAGTTTTTGATTTATCAGTACATCTACATTCCAACCCTAACTGCTTGGCCTGGGAATGCCTTGAGATCCCCCACGAGGAGCTTGAAAGCATTGCTAGGAAGGGGATGCCTGGATTTCACACTTAAACCTGTTGCTTCCATGACATGACCTCACATTTGCAGTGGAAAAATGGATGGAAGGATGCAGGATAGCACTACACCAGTGTGGCCAATGCATGGAGATAAATGGTTAATAAGAATGTAATGGGAAACTGTGTCAAAAGCTGAGGCCCAGAAGAATGAGGATGTTGATGTGGCAGCAGTCTGCAGAAATGAGGAGGCGATTAGTGATCTTAACGAGGGCAATCTTAGTGTTGTGGTGTTCCCAAGGGTGGACCGAGTCACTGTGGCCTGAAATAAATCCAGGAACTTGGAGCAGAGTTCAGGAGCATCAGAGCAGTGAAGTATCCAAATCATAATATTATATTGGAACAAAGGTGTGCATAAACAGGCAATCAGCTAATCTGAATGAATTTGTGGCTGGGAAGGGGTTGGTAAGGAATATAACACTGTGAGTGAAAATTCCAGGAGTTCAGCATTTTCTAAATTACTCATGTGGCATCAACAACCATGCCACTGTTAATGTCACAGAGATTACATTTCCCCTATGTTTGATATGAACATTACTTAAAGCCCATGATTTGATTTGATGAAGTATTTGTTTTGGGGTGGTGCTGCAAAATGAATGGCTGATTATATAACTCCATGAATGTGCAGGTGTGCAGGTGTTTCTAATATAGAGTAGATGGCAAGTGTCAGTGGGATCACCTCTATGAAGAGTTTCAAAAAACATCATTGTAATATTTTGAGGACTATTAGGCACTGCACCATGCTTTTCTTTTTAAGAACCAAAAGATGGCGCTACTATGCTAGCTGATAGTTGATGTATCTACTACATTTAGAGAGAGAGAGAGAGAGAGAGAGAGAGAGAGAGAGAGAGAGAGAGAGAGATTACTCCTACGTTTGTCATTTAGCTTTTAAAATTTGTTTGCATCAGCACCAGTACACACAATTTCCTAAAAGAGGGCCTACAGTAATAATGTTATAACAATTGTACTATATTGTTAGACATGTCAAAACCCTGGATTACATTTAAATTTAACTGTGTTTTAGTAGTGTTGCACATCAATAATCATAACTGTCAACTCATTGTTTTTTGTTTATTATATTTAAGTGATTACTAAAAAAAGAATAATTACAAGATGCAGTCTTAAATCATTAAATAATTAAAGCTGTCATTTCCTGTTTTGTTCAATGTTAAATTTCTGGCTCTTTTTCATGCTTAAATTCTAGTACTCTGGTTTCATAATAGACAGCAGCAAGACAGCAGTGCATGATAGTCACTTGTATGCATAAGAATTTGATCACAGTACATAAGTCATGAGCTGTTAAATTTTACATTTTAATGGCAATGAGGAGCTGAGAGTTGTAAATTTGGTAACTATACAAACAGGTACAACAGAAAAAAATGGGTATAAAGTTGTCTAAACAGCATATTATCATTTTTAGCTATAACGCTCTCTCTCTCTCTCGCTCTATGTGTGCGTGTGTATGTATGTATGTGTGTGTGTGTGTGTGTGTGTGTGAAACATAAAGAATCTGAAAGGAAATTTGTTTCAATATATGATTGATTCTTATGAATCTTCTAATCAGTGTCCTTAATGTATACTGTGACATTAAACAGCAACAACCAAATAATAATAATAATAACAATAATTAATTATTTGGCAGACCACTTCCTATTAGAGTCACATGGTCCTGTACAGGATCTAAGTCCAAATGAAGGGTACTCTCTTAACAACTTACAGATCCATCGCAATCTGCCAACACACACACAACCATTTCCACTCACTCTTAGGGACAATATGGAACAGGCAATTAGCCTTACGTGCATCGCTTTAGACTGTGGCAGGAAACCAGAGTACATGGAGAAAACTCAGCAAAAACATGATGAGCACATGCAAACTCCACACAGAAACGCTCTCACTGAATCTGAGACGCAAACCCAGGACCTTCTTGCTGTGAGGCAGACGTGCTAAGCACAATGACACCTTGCCGCCCTAAAAATAACCAGCCAAACAAATAATAATAATAATAATAATAATAATAATAATAATAATAATAATAATAATAATAATAATAATATTATTATTATTATTATTATTATTATTATTACCACTGGTAATATACTGTTTCCCCCCATATACCCAGATAATTTAGTAAGTGGGACAGCACCACTACCTGAAGTGACTCTCAGGTTTCACTCAAGCTGCTCCTGTGTCAGCAGCAGCTGTGAAGGAGATTGCTGTGGCATCAAGAAGACGACAGTAAAGTCTTTAGTTGACTGCTTTTCAAGAAGACCAAAAGGACTAATACATCTTAAAGCTCTGTGGAAATATTATTCAGGTGTGCAAGGTAATGTAACTGCTGCTGATTCACCATTTGTTGTGATGGGAACGGGGACAATTGAGGGGAAAATTGTGTATTGTGTATGTAGAAGGAAAAAGAAACTGACCAACTTTCTTTCATTCTTGCTATGACAAATCAATGTATATTGCTAGAAAAGAACTAAGTTACATTTATTTCAGAACAGAAGAGATTTCATCGTTCATATTGGGGCACTATTCTTGTGCTTAGTATATTATGTTGGCATGTGCATATCTGAGAATGTTTTGTACATGTATTAATGTGTGATCTCTATTCAGTAAAGTCACATAAATTCATTTATGTATATTTTTCTTAGAAAGACTACATATGTTCTGACAGTTTATAATTATATGTTGGAAGTGATACAAAAAAATGGAATAAATTTACTCATAAGTCTAATAGCAATTGCTAATACCATCTATCATCCTGTCTATTTCACTTGTACACACACTGACATACTCATTTATTCTTTACAGCACAATCTTGAAAATATTAATCAAGGAAGTACACTTTTAAACCCTGACACTTTTCAGTGTTGGACAAACTTGGTGTATGCTGTGGAGAGATTTTTACTGGAGTCCATATCTTTTTCCCATCGCCTGAGGTGGGTTGTTGGTAAAAATAATTTGTGTCTTCATTTTAAGGCTTGATTGATGCTGTTGGAAGTACTCAGTTGTACCCCACTATTCCCCTACTGTTTATCCACATTGCTCTAGTCAGCACTGCTGTATAATGTTCTTGTGGCAATACAGAAGCATTTTTTTTTATATTCTTTATATACTCGTGATATACTCATCTTATTACATTCATTCCATTTCACCTATTCATCTTCCAAGTCTCTTAATCCCAATTAGGGTCACGGAGAGGCTGGCGCCTATCTTAACTGCCTCTGGGCAAAGGCAGGGTACACCCTGAACAGCTCGCCAGACCATTGCAGGACCAACACACATACAACCATTTACATTCACACTCAAACCTAGGGGCAATTTGGACCAGCCAATTAGCCTACTGTGCATGTTTTTGGACTGTGGGAGGAAACCGGAGTACCCGGAGGAAACCGTGTGAACTAGCAAACTCCACACAGAAACGCCTGAGCCTGGGAATCTAACCCAGGCCTTCTTGCTGTGAGGCGGCTGGCTAACCACTGCGCCACCGTGCCGCTGCCGCCCATCTTATTACATAATCTTATTAAAATTATTGTGATTCATATAATGTTTTTTTCCCCTCACTTTTTTTTTTTACATGGCACTTGTCTTTATAATGTTTAAGCTGAATGCAAAGGAATATGGTGAATTTGTCCTTAATAATTACTAAGTGGTAAAACATGAAATAGTGCAGACACCCAGTGCATAAAACAAATGTGTAAGGATTGAGATAGGCTGTGCAGTGTGTTATTTTGTCCCTTTGTATATTGGTGTGTGTGTGTGTGTGTGTGTGTGTGTGTGTGTGTGTGTGTGTGTTTTGGAGCACTGCACATCACATGCTCTTGGACACAGAAGATGTTGGTTTTGGGTTTCTTTTAGTGGAGACACGTGAATAGTGAGCGAGTCTTTACTACTTTCCCAAACTGATGTGGGAAAAAAAAGGTGATATTCAACCTAAAATCCACATTTCCAGATGGTCAAATGGCTTAGCAACAAAGCAACATTAAGTACTTCATTAGCAGCCTCACAGTCATTCCATAGTGCCTCGGCAGTATATGGAAACTCTCTAGATAAGGTTTTGTTGCTTAGAAGATTTTGGTCTTAGAATATGGAAATTAAGCACTTTTCTTTTAACAGCATTACAGAAATTAAAGTTCATTAAAGATGAGAATTTCCTTTCCTGTGTAATTACTGTAAACTCACTAACAAAATCTTACTCTGACTTTTATTACATTTACAGCATTTCTAAAGCTGTAACAGAAAAAAATCTTCTCAGGGAAAGTGAAGATATAAAGATATTGTTAAGCTGGGTGATGGGCTCAGTTTTTCATCTAACATCCAATACAAGAAATTGCAATTTTATTGTTATTTAATTGTTGTTTAGTGTGAGTTACACTGTATGCTTTGCTGTGTAATACACTCTATGATGTGTTGTTTCAACCCCATTTAGAACTCTGTAGCTATGTTAAACCTATTTTACTCTGTAGCCATGTTAAAGGTATTTTGGGGTCCATTGTACCCCTGAAAGATAACATGAATATTCCTGGTTGGTGTTCAGTATAAACAGTACCTTTTATGGTTTGTTTGCATACATTTCCCAATTACACAGAATATTTCAGTGCTAAATAAGTGCCGATTGTCACGTTTTCTGTATTTCACTGATATTTTTGAAAAAAGATGATACTTTTTACAAATTAAGAGATTAGTAGCGACCCAAAAATGTGAAGCAAATTCTGGGTCCACTGGACCCCAGACACAAAACATATCCTGGAATATACAAAACACAGCTAATAAAACTCACCAACCTATCAAAATGTATACTATTTGCCTGAGGAATACATAATACCATAACCCAACAGCACTTTTATTAAAAACATACCAGCTAAAACAAATTGCCGGGTGTCCACTGGACCTCAAAAGTCCTGAAGAGGGTTATCATTAAAAAGTGGGTAACCTGGTTGCCTTAAATTCATGAGACTCATTGTAATGGATCTCAGGTTAGGCATACTAAATACTCAGGGACAGTTCACTCTTTTTATTCGCATTGCACTTTGCTTTTCAGCAGCTATAAATCACTGTAGTCTCAATATGACCTTTCTCATTGTATGGGCACAATTGCAGCCTTCACACTATGACAAATTGGGCCAGCATATGCCAGCGTATGTATAATATTTTTGGCATTCGCTGCCAGACACTGAAGTAAGTTTTGATTTTGTTTTGATTTTGTTGTTATTCATTTTAATAAGTTCCTTTACATTGTTGTGACTCTTCTCTGTCAGTTTGTGGACCACTTTGAATTTGAAGCGTTTTAGTGCTAGATACCAATGAGTGATCTACATGGCATCTTTAATAATAACATCACCTTGATGTCCAGACACTCCTTTATGGTGCTGTCAGTTGGACCTGGCAGAAGCAAGAACACACCTACAATTTTTTTTCATGTAACTGGAAAACCTGTGCTCTCTGTTATGGCAAGAGGTGATCCTCACAAAGAGCTATTGTAAATTTTGCCAAATTTTGAGTCCCAACTCTTTTCTCTCCTAAGCCACCATCTACAAAGACACAGCCACCTCCTCATTCCACAGCATCAGGAGATTAACAGGGTTTATCTTACATGCATCACCTTTATCAGTTAACCTAACCTCATAGTCAACTTCTCCCACTTGTTGTGTGACCTCAAAGGCCCTTTTGCCATTAATTCAGGGCTCGACTTTAGCTCCAGATGCAAACTCTCTTAACCAAGCACTCTGATTACACATCTGGGCTTGTCGTCCTTACACCTGTAGCAAATTCTCCTGGGTCAGGTGACTTACAGTGTGGACTTTTAGTACCAGGTCAAGAATGTATCCAATTTTGTTTTTACTTTGTGAAGGTTCCTCCTTCAAATGTTTCATGTCTAGGATGATATCATTATAATGCAAATTCCACGGAGAATTGTACGTCCTCTCGTACTGTTAATAGCAAGTTTTTGAGCCATTTGTTCCATTTTTGTGCATCACTCTGAATGAACTTACAAACCATGTTTTTGAGTATTTGATTTATCCTCTCAACCAGCGCTGAGAATTTTGTGGAGTGTGTGTGTCTGGGTGTGTGAGACAGATTAAGTGCCTTGATCCATGAGAATGTTATCCACATGGGAGATAACACCAAAGTGTGCTGCTACAACACTGTGTGCATAAATGTCCCACATCAGCACTGCTTCTGGGTATCACATTGTCTTGTACACTATGATTACCACAAAACTGTAGCCACATGCAAACCCATCAAATGGCCCAAGGAGATCCATTCATTCATTCATCTTCTTCCGCTTCTTCCGGGGTCGGGTCGTGGGGGCAGCCGCCTAAGCAGTGAGGTCCAGACGTCCTTTTTCCCAGCCACTTCCTCCAGTTCTTCCGGGGGGACGCCGAGACGTTTCCAGACCAGCCAAGAGATGTAGTCCCTCCAGCGTGTTCTGGGTCGGCCCCGGGGAATCTTCCCGGGTGGACATGCCTGAAACACCACACCAGGGAGGCATTCTAATCAGATGTCTGAGCCACCTCAACTGGCTCCTCTCAACGCGAAGGAGCAGCGGTTCTACTCCAAGTTCCTCCCGGATGACAGAACTTC
>JAQMYF010000021.1:20836148-20847713 GCA_030014195.1 Neosilurus mollespiculum
ATATATATATATATATATATAGAGAGAGAGAGAGAGAGAGAGAGAGAGAGAGAGAGAGAGAGAAAGAGAGAGAGAGAGAGAGAGAGCATAGAGTCCACTGGAAATTTATCAGTTCTTTGGATTTTACTATTTAGAGGTATGTGCTTGAATAAAATGAACATTTTTGTTTATTCTATAAACTACTGACATTTTTCACAAATTAATTTGCATGATATGACAAATGGTCCAATGAACAAAAACGATTGTGTTTTCAGTCCTCAAATAATACTAAGAAACCAGTTCATATTCATTTTCAAACAACACAATACTAATGTTTTAACTTAGGAAGAGTTCAGACATCAGTATTTGGTGGAATAATGCTGATTTTAAATCACAGCTTGTATTGGCATGCTCTCCACCAGTCTTTCACATTGTTGCTGGGTGACTTTATGCCACTCCGGGTGCAGAAATTCAAGCAGCTCAGCTTTATTTGAGGGCTTATGACCATCCATCTTCCTGTTGAACACATTCCAGAGGTTTTCAGTGGGGTTCAAGTCTGGAGATTGGGCTGGCCATGACAGTCTTGATCTGGTGGTCCTTCATCCATGCCTTGATTGACCTAACTGTGTGGCTTGGAGCATTGACCTGCTGTGAAAACCAGTCTTTAGAGTTGGGGAACATTGTCAGGGAAGAGGGAAGCAAGTTTTCTTGCAGGATAACCTTGTATATGGCTTGATTCTTGCATGCTTTGCAATTCCAGCCTTGCTGAAGCACCCCCAGACCATCACTGATCCTTCACCAAATTTTACAGTGGGTGCGAGACATTGTGGCTTGTAGGCCTCTCCAGGTCTCCATCTAACAATTACACGACCAGGTGTTGGGCAAACTTGAAAAGTGGACTCGTCAGAGAGGATCACCCTACTCCAGTCCTCTATGGTCCAATCCTTACGGTCTTTTGCAAACTTCAGTCTGGTGCTTCTGCTGAAAACACACTGGAGGGAATACATCTCTCGGCTGGTCTGGGAATGCCTTGGTGTCCCCCTGAAAGAGCTGGACGATGTGGCTGGGGAGAGGTATGTCTGGAACTCACTGCTTAGGCTGCTGCCCCCGCGACCCGACCCCGGAACAAGCAAAAGAAGATGAAGTCTGGCACTTCTTTGCTTTTCATTGATGAAGGGCATTTTTCTAGCCTTACATGACTTGAGGCCTTTCCCTAGCAGCCTGTTTCAAACTGTTCTTGCCACGTACTTCACCCCAGCTGCCTTTTGCCATTCTTTTTGTAGGTCATTTCATGTCATTTTTTGGTTAATGTGTGACATTAAGATATGTTGACGGTCATCCCGTTCAGTGGAGAGTTGTTTTTGCCCTCTGCTGGTCTGCAGCTTTGTTGTCCCCAATGTCTGCTGCTTGACCTTGTTGTGAACTGCCATCTTAGAAATTTTAAGGATGGAGGCAACCTGACGCTCACTGTATCCCTCTGCCAGTAAAGCCAGAATCAAACCCTTCTTTTCCTCACTCAAAGAGATTCCAATTACTATGGCTATACTACTGGCACTGATTATGCCATCCTGCTGGTCCTCTTGCAGGAACACAGCAGTGTTTTTTATACTTTTCCTGATTAAATATGATTTGGTTCAGGTGATCACCTAATCAGTACCTCATTAAATATAATGAGGTGTGTTTGTATTGAAATTCACCGGCACTGGAATGCAATGGCTGTTATACAAGTAGGGATGCTGATTTCAGGAAAAAAAAAAAAAAATGCAGCTGTCTCTTATTTTTCCAGAATATATACACACACACACACCCCAGTGCAGCTAACTGGGTTATCAAAGGCAGGCCATGTCTCTCACTGTCTGTAGTGAGAGCCATGTAAAAGAACCATTGCTGAGTTTCGACAAGAGTAGGTTGCATAGCCGTCAGCATGTTTCTGCCCTGCAATGGCCTGGTGTTCTGTCCAGGGTGTACTCTGACCTCGCCCAGAGTTGGCTGAGATTGGCGCCAGCCTCCCCACGACCCTAATTAGGATTGAGCGATTCAGAAAATGAATGAATGAATGAATACACTCACATATACAGTAGTGTGCGGTGAAGTTTATACATCACCACTTTTGTCTAAGAGGGCTGCTAATAAAAAGTAAAAAAAAATAATACTTTGGTATAATGTTTGAGTGAAAATGTATGGAACAATGCTATTGCAGGCAATGTGAACCCAAAAAATAATTCTTTATACTTGTTGGAATAAATTTTTGATCCACATTGCCTACAATAGCATTGTTCAATACATTTTAACCAAAAGATTTAGTGAAATAACGGAGTAAAACATGGCATTTAAATACACAGTCATCTATGACCTTCAAAGTTGTTATTCGCCCACCTGCCATTTTTGCATGAGGCAAAACTGGCACTGCAGTCTTGCTGGATATGAGCACTGTAACCATCTTTGTGTACAATTTTACAGTTTTATTGAGTCATTTTAAATTTTCACAGTTCATGATCAGTGTGAAATTGTTTTTGGAGTTTAAAAAGTCCCTGTCATGATTTAACAAGTTCAGGGGTGTAGGCAGCCAATTAATAATTTTTAAAAGAGAGTCTGAATATAAAATGTTGGCAGAATTGTACAGTAATTGACAAAAGTCTTGGTGAACATGTGGACATTCATTTATAAAAGCCCATATCTCACCAACCTTTTGCCTTAAAGTAACCCCCTGATGGTACTGAATAATGGATGCTATATTGGAAAGAAATTTCTTCTGATCTTTACAGCTTCCTAAATATAAATATTCCCATTTTTGCCTGGACAAAAGTCTTCTTTGCAAAGACTTAATACCACTTTTAAAACTATATTTATTACAGAAAAATAATCAAATGGCCTTGTCAGTGACTAAATGTATAATATTGTAGCAAATATTACATCATAAAAAATTCCTCTGCAAACATGGCCATGATCATTCCAAACTCCCAGGTGCTTGTTATGATGAATAATTATCATATTAAAAGAATCAGACACCTTCAAGATGTTCAAATGATAAATATTAAAGATTTGTAAGTGCTTCTAAAAATACTCATATCCCAAGACACTTGTAATCCATTTTTAATACACAAGTAAGCTATTTTAGTGGGCAGCTCATTCAGCAAATGGTTAGAAAACCATCTGTTATCAACTCTTTGGTGAGAAATGTGAGCCACTTGTAGGTTTGAAACATAATAGGAAACAAATCTGTTGATATTTGCATCTAGTAATGTTATCACCAATCTTACACAGCTCTGTTATACCTATCTACTGTAGGTGACCTTAAACCATGATTCTTCATTTTTATACATGATTGGCTCTTCGGGGAACTCTGGGTCCAGCAATTTTCTAGATGGTCAGTAACAACATTGGTGGCATAGTAATATGATATTGAATAAATAATTCATCTCAAATATAATTTTTTCCTCCATGTTTCTGCTAATAACAGTTTCCATGTCTTTGGGCCTTGGTAAGCACATCATGGTGTTCTAGCTGTGTTTTGTACAGGACCTGTATGGTGACCATTGCAAGAAATATGACGTACAGATCATGCTGAAACAGACATTGCTAGCGAGTCCTAATGGAGCTTTTGAGGGAGTCATGAGTAGGCTAACTGCAACTTTTGTGCAGCCAGTTGTTTTGTGGATAGTTTTCCTTGCATGACCTAGCTTGTGTTAGAAATTTGTTACTACTGCTTGCAAATTATTTTCCTTTGCTTTTAGGAGATCTTGAAGGTTTCTACAGTTTTTGCAAAAAGATTTTATAAATTGCTTGAAGGCTGCTTTAATACTTGTATTTTATGTATAATCAAACACTTTATTATTATTTTTTTTTTTAACAAATTTTACTAATTATATTTTACTAATTACTTTGATCCAAAATTTTATGTTACAGCCTAGAATGGATATGTTCATCTTACATTAGATGTAAAACGTATAAATAAATGTACAATTTCCTGTTGATTTCACAAAACAATATGTATACTTGTAGGATTAATGTAAGGCATAAGTGATGAAAATTGATTAATAGTTTTGTGAGATATGGGCTCTTATACATGAATGTCCACATGTGCGCCAAGACTTTTGTCAATGACTGTATATCAATTACACAGAAAGTGTGACGAAGAAAAAATAAGTCTGTAAATTATCTTTACCTGTTATGTGCTGAAGTAATTTAGTGATAATTTGAAATTTCTGCTGCAGATGCAAAAGACCCACTGCCTTCACTCTGCTGAGATGACAAATCTGTTTTCTTCGAGATGTGTTCATTCCATGTCAGATCGGAGCATAATTACCTGTTAGAGGTTTTTAATAATTAAACCTGGGGATTTATTTATTTTGGATGCACATAACAGACTAGATAACCTTTCCAACTCGCACTGATAAGGGAAATTTTATTGTATTATCAGAGGAGAGATTATGAGGGAAATCCAAATTGAACTAGTTATTCCAGGAAAGGTAAATAAAAAAATACAGCAATATATTACTGTGTAGCCTATATAGATATATTTCCCATATGTTCCCTCTAATACATCCCAAAAAATCAGATCCTAGCGCAAATGGAACAGATCTGAGATGCGCGTTCCTCTGTGTGTTGTGAAAAGCTAGCTGACACTGGAACAACCATTTATATTTAGCAATATTATATTTTTATAATTTGGTGCAAGATGGCAAGAGGCAAACAAAAGTATAAATAGAGGCGCACAGGAATCCCACTGGCTGCTTCTTTAAAGAAGGGGTGGATTTGAGTGACCTGTACATCATTTTGTGGGTTTTTCTTTGTAAAAAAGGGGCGGATTTGCATGATGTTTCATAATTTCATGGGTTTTCTTTGTTAAAAGGGGTGTGATGTGCAAAAACAGTTGCTTGAGCCATTCAAAAACAAGCAAAAAGGTCCAAACTGCTTCTGAAGCTCTTTGCTCGTATTTAAGTCACTGCGAATTTGCACCAAATTTTGAGCAGGTCCAAAACTTTTTCCAAGACCGCACAAATGGACCATTTACCTCAAATTCGTCCTCCAAAAATATATTCAGTTACCCTTGAACTAAAATTTGCTTGTACATTCGGCCGTGATTGCTTACATATGGGCTTAACATGATCTCAATAGCAAGAGCCAATGGGGCCTCCAGAAACTCCAGCAAACATGACGTTGATGGCAAAGAGATTGGTGGCGTACTACCCTATGATTAAAGGAACACGTGGTGAGTGGGTAAGTAGCCTTTTGTCACAACTACTTTTTGTTGGATAATAATGGTGTAAGCCTGGGCGCCTTATCGTCGTTCACTATTTGTATCCGGCAGGAGCATGTTGCCAAAAAGCTATTAAAGAGACTCTTGAATGTCAAAAGCCCAAGGAAGGGCAAGAGTCCTCCCTCCAAGAAGCCAAGACAGGATGGGGATGCAAATGTTGCATCAAGTGACTACGATGGAGATTCCAGTGCATCAACTATTATTTTTGGAGTTTTCCCCAGCTAGAGCCAGCACCCCAGTGCAACACTATGATAGCTGTTATGAAGAATGTATGTACTGCATTTATACACTTTGTATGCATTTGAGGGTTTTGAGTATAAAAAACTTTTTGAAAGGTGCCACCAACAAGTGAACATGACCACTTCACTGTCCCTCTCAGGATGTTTGTATTCCATAATGACAAGTTACAGGCATGAATGAATAAATCTGGTACGTCCCAAGTCCTTCCTAACTAGTAACTTGATTCCTCACAGACATATTTTACATATGTTCTTTTAGTGTTATGTTTATGTCGTTTGCTTGCACTAAGTTCATTGTTATGCAACAACATACCAAAGCAAATATGTAAAAACCTACATGACAATAAATGATTATTCGTACTCAGGGTACTCTGACCCCTTTACCTCTGCTTTATATTTTCACCTGCTTCAGAACATATAAACATCTGAAGTAAGAAATATACATGTCCAAGAAGCCAGCCAAAGCTGCAGTAACTCAATTGCTGAACCTGGAGTTCGAGTCTAGAAGACACTTCATTAACTCTGATGCTATAAAGGAGCAAGACAGACCAATGAAGATTCTAAAGCTGTACCCATGTTTCAGAGAAGTGGATAATGTACGTTAACGTTTGCCCTGTGTAAGCAGTCTTGATTTTTTTAGCTATCCGAGTACACATTTGGGGGCATCTTGATGTGATTTTCAAATTTCTTTGAAAATAATGCTCATATTTGAATGATTATCAGTCATTGTCAAGACCAGCAATAGAAACAAACATTATTTTATTTGAGATAATTTTCTGTCTGTATTTTTCAGGTCCTTGATGAGAAGGGAGAATTATTCAACTATCAATTTCTAGATACATCTCGGAAATGAAAGACAGATGGGAATGCTTCTACTCAAAGGTGCAGTTCTATGGTGTCATGAAGAAAGCCATGAGGGCTTTAAATACTTTGAACTGAGGCAAAGTTACAGCACCTTGATTGGTTGAATTTATGTTTTTGAGATTCCATCATAAGCAATTATTCATGGTAATGCCCATATTGTTCCTTGTCAAACAAGTGGCGCATGCCACAGCTATATGTAGAGCCCTTTCACTGCTCTTCCCACCCAGCTCTATGCCACCTAGGAAGTTGGGCATTAGCAGTGAGGCTCTTTTCCATGTCCTTATGGTGAGGCTGCATTATTTTATGTGTAATTGTGGTTGTATGTTGCAGTTATTCATGCACTCATTAGGTTTTGTTGTGGGGATTTTAACAAAGGTGCCATCTGTAGCTTTACTGCAACTTGCAAATACGTTCAGTATTTGTAATGAAACTTCACATTCATTTCTCTGGGATGGATTAATGTGGCTAAAGTTCATTCATAGACTATTCAGTGTTCTAGGCAGGTGTGTGTATCTTGAGGTCTTCTGTAATGTAGACTCCGAAGATCCTGATAGTTACCTGCACCAGCTACCACTGTCTTGTCCAGTTGTGCTTGTCTCTGAAGACAACTGTTGATTGCTGTCGGAAGCACACCAGTGACCACCTTCGACTGGAGCGATCTTCATGAGGGACTGATCTCATGGCATATTACTATGCTCTGCACCTCACATGCCCTAAGTCTATTTCCACATTGCTGTCTGTATTGCAAACTGAAATTCTCTAAGACTCTATCCATGACCGAGATTAAACCCCCTCCTACAAAAGAGCTCTTGGTGAGTAGAAGTCATTCATTGAGTGAGTCTCTCAGACTCCATCTGCCTTTCTCCTTCTGGCTCTTGTTTTTTGAAGTTGTTTCAGAAAAGGCTGGTCAACTGTTACATTTTTCCTGGTGATATTTTAAACTTGATCCTTTGGGATATTATGCAAAGCAGCAGCTGGAATGTTAATTATTGCATGCTGTCAAAATTCAATTAATTAGCTGCAATTTTTTTTTTTTTAGCATGCTTTTTAAAGAAATTTTTGCTAATTATTATTATTATTGGGGAAAAAGTTAAAGTTTAGGTCAACAGTGAGAGGAAATGGACAGCCTGAAGAGGCTAGAATGAAGGCAACAGGAGAGTTGTGTGACAAAGATTATTGCAAGAGTAAAAGACAGTAGTACAACCAGCCAATGTGGAGGTGACAACTGGATTGACTAAAGATTTAATTAACAACAAGAAATCAAAAGTAAAGGCACTGCGATGACATGGCGAGCTGGGGTGTACTTCACCCAGAGTCAAATAAGATCGGTGCCAGCCTCCTCGCAGCCCTAATTAGGATTAAGCAGCTTAGAAAATTAATGAGTGAATGAAATCCGAAGTAAACAAGTGGTGTGATGTATGTATGCAAAAAATGCTAAGATGGATGTGTTGTCACACTAAGTGTTACTGCTTCTATGAACTCTCATCAACATCCTGACATTCTCATCACATAACACTCAGCTCACCTCACCTAATCGACACTCCTACCTAACTAACTTCACGGTCTATAAGGACTTCCTGCACAGTGTTCTTCTCCTCTCATATTGCTAATCTTTCTGGATCATGTCGATTTCTTTAGCACTCTTTAGTTTTTTAGCAGCCAAAGGATTCGTCCATTTCTTTTCACTAAGGCCACTCAGATACAGAGGTGAGAACAGGCTTAGAAGAAAATGGAGGAAAATGGGCCAAGGGTGCTGCTTTTATTTATTTTTTTGTATCTCAAGCATATCTCAAGTAATACAAAAAAATATTTGACAATAAAATAAAATACACATAATTACACCAAGCAACAAAATATTTAAAGAAAATTATATCTAATTTTCATTTACATGTAGTTATGACAGTGCTCCTGTCGATACTACACACACACATTTTTTTTTATATTGGCCTTGCATCAATATCAAAAAAGACCCATTTGACTTTCAAAAAGATGGAAAATTCCCATCCCTGACATACTTGTTCAGTCCCTTGTCATCTCATTGCTAGACTATTGCAACTCACTCCTGGTGGGTCTGCCTCTGAGCACCAGTTAACCTCTGCAACTGATTCAGAATGCAGTTACATGGCTTGTTTTCAACCGTTCCTGTAATGATCAACCAGGAATCGAACCCAGGTCCCCTGCGTGACAGGCAGGAATCGATACTTTGGGCTACCAGGAAGAGTGTGTGGACTCAGATGGAGAGTGTAGAGAAGAGGGCACAGAGATAAATGGGTAATAAGGATCTTTACTAAGAATCCAGGCAGAGGTAATCAAAATTGCAAGCAAAAATCAGAATAGTTCTGAAGCAAAAAGTCATAAACCAGGGAGTCAGTCCATACAACAAAAAATCCAAAAATAGATAACAAAAGAGGAAGAAGTCCAAAAAAAACAAAACAAAAAAACAACCAAAAAAAATTAAAAAAAACAAACAAAAAAAAAAACCCAGCAAGGGCAGAGTTCTTTGCAGGGAGAGAAAAAAAAACAGGTAAAACAATGTAATGCAAAAGATTCAAGATGTAGATGTGAAAAAAGGGTTGTGTCACAGACCTCAAGGGAACTCAAGACTGATCAGTGAATGTGAAACACACAGCTTATAAAGAAAAGACAACGAGGCTCAGGTGAACATAATTACCAATAAGACAGGGTAGCACCAGACATGTGACTTACCACACACATGCTGACTGAGGGCCCCTCCTGGCCAAAAGTATAACAGATCAGATCATGACAGAACCCCCCTCCCTATGGACATCTCATGACATTCCTACTGGGATGGTTGGGATGTCTCTTGTAGAAGTCCTCAATCAGATGGGGGTCGAGTATGTCCCGAGAGGGAACCCAGGACCTCTCTTCTGGGCCATACCCTTCCCAGTCCACTAAATACTGAAACCCGCCTCTAACGCGACGAGAATCCAGGAGATGACGAACTGAAAAGGCTTGCTTTGATGATCCTGGGAGGTGGAGCCAGTGGGCTCATAGTAACTGGGCACAGGCGGGAAACATGTGAAGTGGGAAGTCGAAGGCGGTAAGAGACAGGATTAACTCTTCTCAGGAACTTAAAAGGCCCCACAAACCGTGGAGCCAATTTGCAAGACTCAACTTGCAAGGGAAGGTCTCGAGTAGACAACCAGACTCTTTGCCTAGGTCGGAGTAGTGGTGCAGCTCTGCATCAACGATTGGCCTGGTGTTGATATTGTCACGAGGATCTCTGTAGGGTAGACCGAACTTTGCTTCAGACATGCCTGCACCTTTGGATGAAGTCCTGAGCCGCAGGAACCCCAACATCCATCTCTTGGTCCATGAACAGCAGGGGTTGAAACCCAAACTGACATTTGAAAGGAGAGAGGCCTGTAGAGGAGCAACACAGGGTGTTATGAGCATACTCTGCCCAGATCACATACCTGCTCCATGATGAGGGGATGGTGGAGGCAAGGCATCAGAGGGCTGTGTTACGGCGATACCATAAACTGATAGACCCAAATGCAGGACAGAGATGATAAGATCAGGTTAAAGTGCAAACAAAGATCCTTTATTAGGAACACGGAAAACGTGGAACATGAACACTATGGAATAACGGCTGGATTGCGGTCCGTATACTGAGATACGTCTTCTCTGTATGACGGCACAAGCTCTCTCCGTGAATATGCGAGTGCTCATTCAATGACGGCCCAAGCTCTCTTCGTGAATACGCGAGCGCTCATTCGATGACGGCCCAAGCTCTTTCCGTGAATACGCAGCGCTCATTCAATGACGGGCCAAGACGATCTGGCGATCGGGACAAGGTAAGCGGCCCCCTTTTATCCTCCGGTGGGGATGAGGAACAGGTGAGCTAATCAGGGCGGAGCCTGTAATCAGAGAAACACACACGGGAGAGGAGAGAGCAGATCAAACAGACAGACATGACTAAAGCCTTCTGCGGGACCTCACAGGCTGTCTCCAGGTCTTGATTAACCCTCTCTGTCTTACCATTAGATTTTGTATGGAAGCCGGAGGTGAGACTGACCGTGGCACCAATTAGCTTACAGAAGGACCTCCAGAAGCATGAAGTGAATTGTGGGCCTCGATCTGAGATGACATCCAGTGGAAGGCCAAAAACCCTGAAAACATGTTGACACACAATTTCAGCAGTTTCATTAGTAGAGGGAAGTTTAGTTAAATGAATAAAACAGCAGGCTTTAGAAAACTGGTCCACTCTCCTCCTCGCTCTCCTCTTCTTCCCCCCTGGGCATGTGGTGGGCGGGTGCCTTCTAGGGTCAGTGGTAGCTCATTGGCTGTAGGCACTGGGTGGCCCAGTCATGGGGGGCAGCTGCTACTGGCCTGCCTTGCCCTGGGGGGCCTCCTGGGGAATGGGGGTGCTTAGTGCTGCTTGCAGCTCGCTATCTGGAGGGCAGGTTGCTTCCTTCCAGACTGACATCCCTGACTCCCTCTTCTTCCCTGCTCCCTTACACTCACACATACATATAGGGACTTGGGAGGTGTGTACGTCACGCGGGGTGGAGCGGAGGGGGCCATCTAAGTGGTCTTCTTGGCTACACCATTAGGTGACTCACCTCTCAGTTTTAATTACACTTTAGGCACCAAACACAAGAAACACAACGCATAAACAACTTTTGGGGGCATACCAGGTAGTGCATGGCGAGCGGGGCTACTATGGTGGCCTCGCTCCCAGCATAATGAGGTCAATTTTACTTGCAATCAGCACACAGTCAAGAGCAGGGAGGGTGAGGGTAATGGGGACCTCTCATGCCCCTGTTCCCCTGGGCACCGCCGGAGGGTCAGAGGTGCCCTGGTTTCCGGGCTGTGCGGCTGGAGCATCGGGGTGGGTGCTGGCCCTCTGCCTTGTGGGAGGGGGATTGCCTCCATGGCTTTGGGGCTCTGGACCCTTTACTTTAGCCACCCTGGGTGGCCGGGACCTGGCAGGGTCGGCTGCTGTCGGTCCTGGCTTGCTGGGGCCTCTACCCTGCGGCCGTGGGGGGCTCTGGCTGGGGCTTTCCTCTGCCACCCTCTGGGTAGGCCCTTGGTTGTCTTTGGTGCAAGGTGGCTCGGGTTCGTGCTCCAAGGTTGCTGCTGATGGCCCAGGTCCCTGGGCTGCCCTGGACTGCCTCTGGCTGCTGTGAAGGTGTGGTCGCAGTTACACGGTCTTGCTCATCACTTGTTGCCGATCACTCACTTGTTCCACATGTTTTG
>JAQMYF010000021.1:20911515-20925951 GCA_030014195.1 Neosilurus mollespiculum
TTATTTATATATGTATAATATCGCGCTGGGCAGCAACTTAAAAACACTTTTATTTTGAAGTGTTGTGAACGCAGCGCGTTGGGCCGAATGTCCGCGTGTGTCCAATAGAAACAAGGCAGCCAGCCAGGCACTAACTTTCACTCATGGAGAAATGTTTCTCTGCTTGCATCAAACCCGGCCGATGTCCCGCCCCAGAGAGCCATATACCCCACTGTGATTGGTAGGTTTGTTCAGCTCCGCCCACAACAATGTAAAGTGCTGGTACATATCAAACTCGCGGGCCGCACTAACATTAAACTTTCATATTATGGCGGGGGCCGCAAACTATCATCCTGCGGGCCGCGAGTTTAAGACCCCTGTTCTACGCCATTCATCAGATACTTTAGAAATATGTTACAGACACTTTTCTTTTACCAACTGAGGGGGAAGTGTGTTGAGCTTCATAAGTCAGGTAATGATCATAAAAAATAGCTACTTGACTGAAAATTACCATTTCTACTGCTAGGGTAATAATAAATAAACAAGAGCTCTCAGAGAGCAAAAAAATCCTCTGCCAACCCCAGCGATCCCCCACATGAACCAAAAGTGTTCCATCTCACAGTGTTACAGAATTCTTTCAAAAAAATATTCCTGGATCCAAAATTTGATCTGGTTCATCTCCAGAATCTACCAAAATTTTCCTTGTCCAAAACCCTTTCTCAAGAAGAAATTTCATGAAAATCCAATTTTTATAGAGACTTTTTGTGTAATCCTGCTAACAAACATACAAACAAACCAACACACAAACCAGTGGTAAAACATAACTTTTTTGGCCAAGCTAAAAAGTGAATATTAACTGGAAATGAAAAAAAAAAACTTGCCTGATAGAGGACCTAATTTTATTTTGCCTTATGTACAGTGAGAGGGATGGTAAGAAAGGCAAATAAATTCCCAGAGATTACTTTTGTTGAATTACAAGAAAACGTGAAATCACAGGGTTACCAAGTTTCTAAAATCACCATCAGACATCACCTCCAAGCTAACAGATTATTTGGAAAGTATGCTAGAAAAAAAGCCTTTTCTGTAAGTTAACCACAAATGTAAGTAGCTAGAGTTTTCACCTCGGTACTCAACTTCTACGGCAACCATGTTATGACCTAATGAAACAAAAACGTGAGCTTTTCAGCAATAAACATTCAAAGTCACTCGGGTATGATGGAGGCTCTGTGATGTTGTGGTGCTGTTCTTTATTCCAAAGACTCTGTAAAACTTGGTAGGCTGCATGGTGTCATGAACACCATAAAATACCAGGACACTGTAAGTCAAAATGTGGTTGCCTCTGCCAGAAAATAAAAATTGCCTCATGATTGGATTTTCCAGGAGTACAATGATCCAAAGCAAACACTGATCAGCCATAACGACATACATGTACATATTGTATGCTCAAATCAATTCAAACATGCTTATTCTGACATTGCCATCTCATTGCATTGAGCTGAGCTTTATTTAAAACCTGTGGGTTGAGCTGAAGAGTAGAGCACTGGATGATCTGGAGAGATTGCTCTTGGGTGCCTTACCCTGTATTGTCCAAATGCATAAAATGTTATACGAGAAGACTCAGTGCAGTTTTATTGTCAAAGTGAGGTTGTAATAAGTATTAACTGCAGAGGTGTCAAAAAATATGTTATTTTGTGTGTGTGTGTGTGTGTGGGCATTTCTTGACAAGTGATTTGTTCATGTTCAGGTTCATTTCCAAAGCACAGGGGGACTGGAGCCCACCCCAGTCAACTCCAGGCAAAGGTGGGTTACACCATAAACAGCTTGCCCAAGCATTGCAGAGCCAACACACATAACCATAAACACTCCCATTCATAGGGGCAGTTTGGAACAGCCTGTTAGTCTAATGTGCATGTCTTTGGACTGTGGGAGAAAAACGGAGTACCCAGAGGAAACCCAGACAAGCACGAGAGAACATGAAAACTCACCTTAGTTATCCAGTCAGTCAATCATGTGGCAGCAGCATAAGGCATAAAATCATGCACATACAACACCAAAAGCTTCCATTTATATTTATATTAACAATCAGCATGAGGCAAAGGTATTTCAGAAACTGCTGAAATATGAGAATATGGGAATTTCACAAACAAGAGTCTCTATGAGACATACACTCTATGAACTACACTTTTGTGGGTGGAATCTATCTATCTATCTATCTATCTATCTATCTATATATATATATATATATAATTGGACACCATCTTGACATTACATTATGCATAACTTGACATTTCATCTGGACATTACAATATAATCAACAGACAGAGCATGCTGGCTCAAGCTAAAGCTAGTCTCTTCCAGGATTTCTGTGTCAGTCAAGTGTAGCCATGCCTTTATATTTAATGGTACATTTTTTTAAAAATTCAAAAACTGATTTTTGAGGGGGGAAAAAATGTACTGATATCAACATAGGGAAAAGTACAAATATCAACATTCAAATTAGACGGTGTAGATGGACTGACAGTTGAGAGGAGAAAGGGGACACTGAAAATGGGCCCATTCCAGGCATATTAGATAAAAAAATTATATACAGTATTATCACTTGGAAATAAAATGGAATTTA
Organism: Neosilurus mollespiculum; assembly: GCA_030014195.1. NCBI lineage: Eukaryota > Metazoa > Chordata > Actinopteri > Siluriformes > Plotosidae > Neosilurus > Neosilurus mollespiculum. Next base: position 20,914,115 of record JAQMYF010000021.1, read on the forward strand.
CCACAATGTCTTCCTGAAACCATTTGCTTACTTTACTTACTTAAGTGTATGTCTTCTTCTGTTTCTTAATACTTGATCTCAAACTCTCCAACTTCCATTCATCTCAAACTTTCCATCTCAAACTTTTCCACTTTTTATGTATCAATGTTGCAGTGCCAAGTTATCGTGCATGTGCAAGATTGTTGCCCTCGTCACATGGTCTTGTACTTGTCATTGTAAGCAGACACTAAAACAAAAAAAAGATGTAAAACAGGTGAATAAGAGGTATTAAGTCTGTGAGCTGGGGTGGTTTCGCTAGGACACCTTTGTATTTCGTCAAAATGAACTGTAATGCAAGATAAAACACACAGGCTGTTCCATAGTGATTGGGGAATCAACACCCTTAAAATACCCTTGTATAGTCTAAAAACTATCCTGCATCAAGGCAACAGGATTGCTAGACTTCCAGTTCACTGTGTTATGAATATTGGAATTTACAAAAAAAAAAAAAAGTATTTATATTCACAGAGCACACTTTAAGTATGAGCCACTCTATTTTGAGGAAAAGCTTAAGCATTGCATAAGATTAATTATTTTTCACAGTATAGTGTTAAAATACCCAAATATTTAATGCTGTTTATGTTTTATATCTCTTTGGTTGGAAATCAAGCTAAAGAAGAGGGGATGTAAACACTTATCACTAATTTGCCAAACCACTTAACCTTACTAAGGTCGAGGGGAGGCCGGTACCCATCTCAGTCGACACTGGGCAAAGGCAAGGTACACACTGAACAGCTCATTAGATCATCACAGGGCGACACACACACAAATATTTACACTCGGGGGCAATTTGGAACAGCCAACTAGCCTAATGTGCGTGTCTTTGGACTGTGGGAGAGTCCCCAGAGAAAACCCACACAAGCACAGGGAGATCATGCAAACTACACACAGGACCTTCTTACTCACACTAACCACTACGCCACCGTGTTGCCGGGTAGTATGCAGTTGTGCTATATTCCCTAGTTTGACCTTAACGTTGCCAAGCAGTACAAGCATGACCAGGTAGTGGTTGCTGATACCACGTGTGTGTTTGCGGCCATGAAGAATGTTTGTTAAAAGTGATGTTAAGTAATTATCGTGTTTCTCAGTCGATGATTGTATATAGATGACATGTCATGGTTGAAGTCACAGTGATCAGATTCCCTGTACAAAGTTCTTGATTTGTTTATTATCGTCATTCATTTTCTGAACCGCTTAAACCTAAGTATGGATAATAGGGAGGATGGCCATCTCAGCCAACTCTGGGCGAGGGTGGGGTACACCCTGGACAGCTCGCCAGGCCATCGCAGGGACATTTATGTATTATTTGTGTATTATTTGATTTTTCTGCGTTGTACGTGTATAACATAATGCACAAACGAGCAGGTGTAAAGGTGTTGCGATAAAAGCAGATAGTAGATGTACACTGTAACCTCAGCCACATGCTTTTGTAATCCTAAGGGCTGTTTTGAGATTGCGCAATACGAACTCTCGTCAACAGGAAGCGCGTGATCGCTCCCATGATGCCTCGGTGCATCCTCAGCTGCGTGAAGAGATTCCGACAGGCTCATATGAAGCTCTCAGCTCTGTTTACTCTCTGAATCAACAGTTTTGACAGCTTCAAACCTGAGGGGAATGAAGTCGCCTCACAACATGGTAAGTGCTTTTAATGACAATTTTAACGACAGAACATTTTGTTTTAGTTTATTCACGCGCGTTTTGTGTAGTTTATTCACGCGCAGGAAGCTTCGAAGCTAAGCTATATGCTACAAACAAACGCTCTGGTGTGTAAATACAGTGTATTTTAAGGTATCCGTCATTTTTTTAAAAACCTGAAATCTAGTTTAAAAGCCCATGAGGATGTTGAGGATGTTTGTGTAACACTGGCGGATCAAATCTGTTCATGCTGATACTTTACACTTCTCAGCACCGGCTTGTCTTAGTTAAGGAGGGTTGAAACTGAAATGTAAACCTTCCGTGATCTCACAAGTAATCGTTGATCTGTATTGTCACTATTTCTAAAATTGAACGCGTCGTCGTTGCACCAGCCGAGCCACAAGTCCCCAAAAGCTGTTCTCATGGTGTGTTTTTAATCTTCTCACAGCTCACAGTCCTCAATACTCAGAGTCAAACACCGTCCCTTTGCCATGCCTCTGGTCAGGTCTCATAACTGACCGATTTCGATTAAAGGAACGTTTTTAATTGTCATTTTTTTCTGCATCTCATTACACATGCCTGATTGCCTGTGCCAACTAAATTCTGCACCCGTATTCTACTCTCCAGGGTCGTGATTGCTTAGTAGTGTATGTCTATTGGTTATTTGGTTGAAGGAGTGAAGTGTTAACCAATCCCAGAGCAGGAGGCGGGGCATAATTAGCCAATACCTGCCCAAGAAATGCGCAATAGAGGTGTAGGGAAATACATGATTATGAAACAACATTTCAGGGCTTGAAATTACGAATGACTGAGGTTGAGTTGTGTCATTAGTGAATACCCTTAATGGAGAAACTTAAGTATTTTTGCTGATTAATAAAGGACTGATACAAAAACTTTACAGAAAGGTGTTTGCTTTCTTTGTTTTTTACTTCACAGCAACTGAAGTCTTTGATCCTGATTCTGACCTTCTGTGACGTCATAGGTTGACGTGTAGATGGAGATTTAACTCTGCGTCTGCTTTTTGTCCCTTTCAGTAGGACAGGTGGAAGTAAGAAGCAACAGAGAGGAGACATGCTCGCGACACAGCTGACTGACTCTGTCCTAGAGGCCAAAAATGTCAAACAGGTTTGTACAGGGTGATCTCCACAACCTGCAGCCTATTGATCTGATGTTCTGCTGAAGCATTTCACCCACGCCTGCCTCTTTTTATTTGCAAGATTGAATGTATTCGGGAATAGTGGATCACTCAGACCTGGTGTTTTGCTCAATATTAACACCCTTGCACTACTGACACGTTGGTGCAGTGTCTCATAAGGTCAAAGGTCTGCTTTGGTACGATAGGAGATAAGAATTCCACTTGTCTGAGATGTCTGCTTTCTTTATATAGTTGCATAGATACCACACCAGACATTTCACGTCAATGAAGGTCTGTCTTTTGACTTACACTGCAGCATTTGAGCAGGTGATGGGGAAATTGTTTACATTTATTGAACAACATTATTCATATGTCATTCCTGAGCAGTTTATAACCAAAGTGCCAGTTTGTAAATTGGGAATAGACACGGCTGACATTTCAAACATATCAGAGCCTAAATGAGGAGTTACTTTGTAAATATTGTAAATACATTTTAACTAGTGCGTTCTGTTTGCTAATTTGCATTCAGTTCCTAAAATTTGTTGTTCTTATGTTAGTCTGTCTAGCTGCCACTTCCTTTTACAGCTTACAGGGTTGTTGTTTTTTTTAAGCACAAAATGGCATACAGTGTTCGCGCTGAACTAATTTTGGAAAAAAAATATGCTCATAAGGTATATGCATGCAGGTTGTAAAATTTGCGTGAAAAGTTAGGAGGCTACCTGGCTGCTCCTTAGGAATTTTTATGGACCTGCAGTGAAATTTATGAGCCCTGAATATTTTGTAAGGATAAAGTTGCCTCATGGTACCCGGTCCAATAAAAGGAAAACATTACAGCATGTTATTTTCACAAATATCGCTTGCATCCAACCAGTTGATGGTTGAGTTAAATAAATGAAGGCTTTCAAACATAACATTTTGTTACGTACAAGTAGTTTACAGTTACACTGAAAGATTTTGCATTTCCGAATATTATTTAGTGCTATGAGACAAAAATTTTGTCTATGACACTGTTTTGTCTAATAATGCTTTCTGCAGTCAAAATGCTGTGAATAAAAACTCTAAATAGAAACTCTGAGTGTCATTATATTGGGACAGTATCCTAAAATGTTATGCCTGAGTCCACATTTTTGAGATCAATGGACCTCATTTATCAATATCTAATGATTTTGTTGTTGTTGTAAATTTGTAAGAGGAGTCTACGTCGCATTCATGACATGATCTTAAACCTCAGGTTTGTTTGCAGCTGCGCTCTTAGATTGGTGAATTCCGTTGTCTTCATAAATTGAAAGCGTGTACCAGTTGCTCTAATTAGGTGACCACTTCCTAAATAAAAGGACATGGGGCATGTCATGCCATAAAATGCATTTCAGGGCATCTAAGTGAACCTCAAGTCTCATTTATTATTCCATAATATTATGCATTGCACTTTTCTTACTGCAGCACATGTCAATTTTATTTAATGTAAGAACACCTCAAAATTTAGTCTGGAAACACCTTGTGTAAAGACTATAAGAAACCATACACATAATAAAACTCTGTAAATATTATTTATGTCACCCTTTCAGGATACAGTTAAGTGTATGTTATGCATCGTGCGTTATTATTGAGATTTTCTTTACCAAATAGTTGCCGTTTTGTAGTGAAATATGTAACAAGCGTCGGCTGGCTTGGAGATTTTTGCTGCTTTCCCAAGCTAACAAAATATCTTATCCATTTCCCGCCTAGCATCATAAGGCATGATTTAAAAAATGCTCTGGTTCCTCCGTAGATAGTGTTTTTATTTTTATTTTTATTTATTTTTTTAAATTCACAAGGATATGTTGTATCTCACATACCAACTGCCAGAACCAAATTCTTGCAATATTTTTCAAAAGTTTGTATATCTGTCAGTTCAATGTAATGTGACTCACTGATTAAAATTTAGGTTCCGGACTATGAGTGCACATTGCTCACTTTAGGCATCTCGCTCTATTTATCGTGCTCCAGTGTATAGTAATATGTCGTTGGCGTATTTATTTTAAATGAAATATATTTGATTACTTACTCTTTTTTGTTTAAGCTTGCTGACATCTTCTGAACATCGCGGTGTTACTGTTGACACCTGTAGCAGTGTTGGTTACATGACCAACCGCTGTCAAACCTGCAGCCTGACATTTTGCATTTGTGGTACTGGAGTTGGTTCAAAACAATCTTCAGTAAAACGGTCACTACAAAGGACGGGATGAATGCTGGGCCCTTTTACAGTCTGCCCGTGCTCGGTTAACTTTCTAATCCACTCATCACGTGTTTCATTTTCGTCTGCGTCAGGACGGAAAAACGACCAAACTAACACCATCCTGTGATGTTTTGCCGCAACCTGCCGGTATACAACTTTGAGGCATTAAACCAGAGCTTGAGCTATTAATAAATTTAAGGTCTTAATAATGCATATACTGAAATCCTTATGTTTGCTCTGTGCAAGTTTTGCATACGAAATACTAGCATGCCAATGGATATCAAGGCAGAGCGCGTTCCTCTGCTTACGTTACACACAGAGGTCAGAATTTCTCAAAGCTAAGTTAAAGCTATTTTTAGGCAATGGAGTCATATTTCAAATAAATGTTTGTTGTGTTAGTAAAAAGTGCGTTTATGAAAATGCCTGCCTGAACAACTAACTGAATGTCTACACTTTAATCATATCTTGACTTCTTCACTTCAAATACATTGTGGTGGTTAGTATAGTAAAGAGACATCCTTGCAAACATTGTGACACTGTCCCAATACTTACTGAGCTGACTGTATATTTAGTCCATAATAGATAGTTCTGCTTCCCCTATTTAATAATCACCATCTGACTCTGACTTGAAACAGAGAATGGACTCATACTTTCTGTTCAGTAGTTAGTTAATGTTGGCCATGTCTAAATATTCATATCTGTGTACTGTTAGTATCCAGAGCCCAGTAGGTAGTGTGTCTGTGTATTCGGTATATAATGGAAAAAGTTACCCAGGTGTCATACTGAATTAATAGTATGTGAAGAATTTGGTTAATGATTGGGAAAGGTTGCAGGTGGAAGCAAAGGCAAGTTTAATTTCGGCTAACATTGACCAGTTCTGTAGTATATTTCAGGTACTTGGTCCAGAAAGCTGAAATACTTGGCTGGGTTAAAACTTGTATCCTTCCTCAGTTGCATTTTGCATTGAGAATTTTATAACTTGAAAGCTGTGAGTACTGAAATTCATGTAAAGGGCATTCCCCATAGTTCTGCACCTTTTCCGTCTTTGGTGCTGATTAAGCACAGAAAATGTCAACATACTCCCCTTTTGAAGTAACCATGGCAGTGGTTCTCATGCACCACTTTCGGTTGATGTTCCTATGTGTAGTCAGTCAGCTGACATCAGGTGACATGCCAGTTAGTCAATGTAGGTCATGCTCATGTAGCATGGCCTTGACTGGTCATCACTTCCACCCTGCTTCTTTCTGACCAAAACAGTTTAAAAGCGAGACAAATGTTTAATCTGTCTGATTGCCAGTAAAACAGCTTTTCCTACCACATGTTGGGATAGCAATGCCAGGAAAATAGTAACGCTTCTGTGAGCAAATTGCGTTTATTTTTTTTTTAAGTGAGCTGTGTTAGTGTTTTGGTTTAATTTCAGTCATGAAATAGTTTGGGAAAAGTTTGCCATTCTCAGGCATGCCTTTTTAGACCTGAAAGAGTATGAACATGGGGGCAGCCGTGGACTAACTGTTAGAGAAGCGGGTTTGGGACCTAAAGGTCGCTGGTTCAATTCCCGAACCAGCAGGAAAAAATGGGTCGCAGCGCAGGGAGAGAGTTGCACCTTCCCTTCCTCCACCTTCATAGCCTTGAGCAAGGCACCTAACCTCCAATGTGTGGCAGCTCACTGTTTACATGTGTGTGCACACTTTGGATGGGTTAAATGCAGAGGCTTTTGTGGGATTAATACAGTATATTAAAAAAAAATATGAAATGATTAATATTTACCGTACTAGCACAGCCTTCCCAACTGTGCGTCGTAGAAACAGCCCCTGTCCGGCACATTAGGCTGTGTCTGTATAATCATACCTGCATACTATACGTGTATGCAAAACCCAGTACGTGGTATGTCTAAATGCATTTTAGTCATCAAAAGTGACCCGGATGACCTACTGAATCTGTATAATGAGAAGGTAGCGCATTACACTTGCAGCACTGTATCCCGTAATTCAGTTGGATTCTCTGAATAACTGAAGGGGACATTATCAGGAAAAATGATCGATTGAAGTGAAGACAGTTTTCACATCCACCTTCCAGGATTAGAGTTGGGAAACTTTGAATTAGACGTCTATGCTAGTGTACATAACATTTCATATTGGAATAGTTTGTGATGTGGATTATTACAAAAGAATTGAACGAACCCTGGAAAATTCTAGTACTGGAAATATAATAGTTTTTCACTTTTGACTTTTTAAACTTTATCCTTTGCTATGCACTATTATTCAAAGTGCTGGAGTGTTTATGATCATGATTATGACAGTATCGATATCTTGCCCGGGGAAGGTGTAGCAGAGTAATGTAACAGTCCAATAAATCAAGGATTACCTTATAGCATTGTTCATTTTTGTTTGCATTCCTTTCAGGTTTTTTTTTTCTTGAGCTTTGTCTCTTCTCTGATTAAAAACAGCAGGTTAGCCTAAACAGCAATGAAATAAAAGTTTTGATCTTTGTTCAATAATGCTGGCCCATTCCCTCTACAGTGGATCAAGGAGAAGATAGCACAGACACTGAAGACGCTGCAGAAGCGCTATGTGACCACAGATGCACCGGTGACCAGTGAGGTCTCTGAGGCCAACCAGCTCTGCTGTGCTCTGGAAGCTGTTTTCATTCACGGCCTTCGAAGTAAACACATCCGCACAGATGGAGCGGGAGCACGCAACCGCAAAGGAGACTCACTTCCTCAGCCCGTCTTCTGGAACCTGCTTAAAAGCATCACTCACAGGCAGGTTATAGGTTCCCTGAGCCCAATTGACCGAGCCATTGCTGTTGAACTGTCCTTCAGCTTAGTTTAAATCACCATAATTCTTTTGAGGTTCAGGGAGGCTTCTGGTCAGAATGGATAAAGAGGAAATGTTTCCATTTTCACAAAACCATGGAAAAAGTTTCAGACAAGGATTATGACAAGGATTCCCTGAGTCATTTGTGGGATTTAGTAAATGTCCCCATTGGTGTCTGCAGCACTGGTCAAGTGATTTCTCTTTGCATACTTGGACCTAGGAAACAGTTTTGATACTTAGACATATTTAATTGTTTCTTCCTTTGTTGATTTACTCAGATACTGACTCACCGTCATAAGTCTGTTACTTTTTGCGCTGAAGTGAATTACTCATCTTTGGACAAATGCTGATCAAATTTAAACAGCACCAGGGCTGCATACTGTTACGCCTCGAACAATACGAAACCCTGCGATAGCCTAGTGACCTGACCAGGGTGTACTCTGCCCTCGTCAGCTGAGATGGGCGCCAGTCGCCTTGCCACCCTAACTAGGATTAAGTGGGTCAGAAAATGAATAAATCATATATATAGCTGAATATACACTATTCTTCTCAAGGCCAGATTCAGAATTATGTCTTTGTCAATGTACTATCTTTACAGGTGTGTATTTCTTAAAATATTTTTCAACTGCCTCAAATTTATTATGAACCTGGAGGCAGTCCCTGATGCATTTTGTAATGTTACAGCATTTTCCAGCGTTGATTGAGCAGTGCACAAAATGGAAATGTAACGAAATCCCTGCTGATTTATTACCAGGTATATAAAGTGGTTCAGATGTGATAGCCTAAAAAAGTTCCTTTTTTCCCTTCAGAGATGTGATTCTGGAGCTAGAGGGCCTGAGCTTCATCAACTCTGACATAGGCCGGTGCCGGGCTTGGGTGCGTTTGGCATTGAATGATGGACTACTGGAGTGCTATCTGACTTCACTTCTCCGAGAGAGCACCAATCTGGGGGCTCACTACCAGCCCGGTGCACTCCTCCTGGACCCTGAGGAGCGCGAGGTGCTGCTCAGCCTTCTACAGGGACTAGCCTCTCTTGCCTTCCAGCTCTCCTACAAATCTGCAGTGCTCAACGAATGGACCACCACGCCGCTGGCACTTGCCGGTCTATGTCCACCGTTGCCTACTGATGACCTGTGGCCCTCATCTTCACGCCAAGAATCCTGGGATACAGCATCACAGTCATCTGGATCTGGGGGCTCAGTGAGAAGTCAGGAAGGCAGGACACCCTCAGATGTCAGTTTAGATACAGCTGACTCTTGCCATCTTTCTTCCAGCTGTGGCTCAGAAAGAGAGAGCTGGAGCTGCCAAACAGAGAACAAGGGCACAACTGGAGAGTGAGTAAACCAAAGCATGAATTTGTGTGTTAATAATAAAATTTACTCAGAGAAATGCTCAACTAAAACTCAGATTTGCTTATTAAAGGTGTGGATGTCTTGTGAGGTTTAAAACATGAGTCATATTTCCGTGTTGTGTGTGTGTGTTTTGTTGTTTCAGAATGAGTAGCTCCTCTAGCCAGGATCTTATAAAAGACATTGATGTATATAGCCCTGTTGTACACAACATGATAGAGTCCTCCACTCACAGCAGTAGTGATGATGACTCATCCAACAAGCAGGATATACACCAAATGCTTGAACCTTCCGTGTATTCATCTGTCCCTGATGCACATTCACATGTTTTAGAGGAAGAGCCATTAGAAGAAGAGTTCGAAGAGCCTGAGACTACCCTTGGGAATATAGGACCAACAGATGTTGAGTCTTTGATAGTAGAAGATCACAAGCAGGCTGAGGACTCTCCTACCATTTCCTTTGATACCTCCACATCTGTGTTCAACTGTGAGACGGCTTCTGACACATTGGTTCCTAACACTGTTGTCCCATTAGTTTCCAGTGATGTTGAATTGATGAAAAACACAGAGCATGCTTCGTTCCATCACATTTCTAACGCTCTGAGCAGGAAAACATCTGCAGGCTCTGTCTGCTCTCACCATGTAAGTGTTTTTTCGGTGGGCCATTATCTAATCCAGAAGTCATTGTCGCCATTGGTTTCCACCAGGCGTGGCTGCAGCGCTACACTATAATTCACTGTGATTCAGCGTTCTGATTCTGAACACCACTGCCGAGAATGGAGCAAAACCACATTCACAGCCATGCCTGTTGGAAACCTGGCTTAAGATTCTGGTTCTATGCACCCTCAGTTAATAAAAATAACTGCATGTTAATGAGACCATCTGACATCTTTTTTTTTTCTCAGAAATCCAGGTCCTGGATATCTGAGGAGGACATTTATAAGCCAGAAACTCATGTGAGTGCTGAGTCTGAAGAGTCTGATGTTACGGAATTCACTCAACTTAATGGGACGCTGTTTCCTGTTGCTGAACCCGAATCTCACCAATCTCCACCTAGTGTGGTTCGTCGTAGACAGATTGGTAAGGAGGTCATGGCATTATGTATAAAATTTCAGATGTTGACCTATTATACAAATATCCCAAAGCTGATTCTGACAGTTTTGCTACTGATGCGACAGTATTTGAAGCATTCAGTAATTACAAAATGCTTCAAAAGTTTTATTAGGTGCTTTCAGACCAGATTGCATTAACCCCCATTTTTGTGGGTCTGCCCTGCAGGAACTATGAGAGATTATAGTTCTTAGAATGATATTATAAGGGACGTTTTTAGCTCCTACTTCAGGGCACTTATTCCTCGGGGCAGCACAAGACGACCGTGAAGTAAGTGTGTGCTTATTGGTTGAATTCGTGAGCCATGGTATATGCTCATACAAATATTAAATTTACCCCTAACTTAGTCCTAACTTATAATGTAGTAAGATCTCTGTAGGATTTACTAAATGTCGGCCTTTTGATCTCACCTCTTACCTATTGACATTGCGCTTTTATGCAGAACTAAAGCAAAAGTGACTTAGCCGTCAATTTGAAGCATGCACAGATGTGCAAGGACACTCCCTGTATTTGAAATTTGCTCACATATTCAATACCCCTACCTACTATATAGGGAATTAAATGCAGAGGACTGTATAGTGAGCTCAACCGTGTTAAAACGCTTTCGAACACTACACAGCGCCGTTGTGAGCTGGTGGTTTACTGCTGCCTTTAAATAAATTAAATTTGAGGCTTTGGATCCATTTCTTTCACTGAAATGTGGCTTCAACATATTTGACTGACATTTTTTTATGTCTTACTTCATTTTGGCTTATTTTAAGTCTCCTATTTTTAATTTTACTTTTTCCGTTTATGTTTTATACACTTTGGCTTAATGCTCTAAGTTAAATGCAAAGTTACTTGCATTTATAGGAAGGCTAACGTCTGCCTGCTGCGTCTCGTCCCATGTGTCAGGCATTTTTTTCCCCAACAGGCCAAACACAATGCATGATGTTGCTTGGATAGTAACTATTGTTTGTACACTACTTTTTATGATGCTTTATGGGATACATTGAGTTCTCATTATGCATTTTCACACCGCTACAAAATGGCGTACTCACTGTATAGTACACGATATAGTGCACAAAATATTGATTTGTGAGCAACAGAAGGATTGTGCATGTTGAGAGGCAATAAGCTGAATCTCTAGTGCCGATTTCTACTGAGTTCTTTATTCTGTTCTTTGAAAGTGTTATTACGTTGGAAGTTAAACAACTCTACTTGAGTCTATTCAGAGTTTAATCAAAATTTGGACTGCGTGATATTTATTTTGACGATTTTCCAACGTCATGAAAGTCATAAAAATATGCTCAACTTTTTGAATGGATGAATTGTACTTTTCAAAAGTTTGGGGTCACCCAGAAAATTTAAAGAGCACTGGGATTGGTAATCCTTACAGCATAATTTGTGTGTATGTTATACATTTAAGTGATACGGAGCCATTTTAGCATAAATTACCATAAAAAGCACTATACTGGGCAATTTTTCAAATTCAAATTCAAATTCAAATTTATTCATCACATACAAATTATACACAGTACAATATGTAGTGAAATGCTT
>JAQMYF010000021.1:20930978-20945778 GCA_030014195.1 Neosilurus mollespiculum
ATATATCCAAACCTTTTGCTTAGCTGTGGTTATTGTCTGGGATTTGTTAAATAATTTAATCGAAATCATGCTGAAAGGAGCCCCACTAATGAATCTGATTTCTTACTCTAAATCACCTGGTTACACTGTGGTGTAAGTTGTTGTTAAAATGTATAAAGGTGTTAGGAGATTCAAGTTAGCTGTCATTACACTAGCACTGGTTACACTTAAGTGATGAGTAACATCATTGATGATGAAAAGTCAAAGTATTTACTTTTACATTTTGTAAGTAAGAGGGAGATATAAAAAATAGTAATTGGTAGCAATAAACTATTACCAAATGTCAGTATCGTTAAAAAATAGTTTTTTGCAAAAAAAAAATTAAATAAAACAAATTTTGTTTTGCACTTCAATTGGGTGTGTAAGTCATGTATATAAATACATGCATTTATGCTTTTAGATCTGTGAATACTTTTAGTGTAAGTTTTTCAAGTACAGGGATAGGCTAGTTTGGTTCTCGAGAGCCGCAGTCCTGCTGATGTTTTCCTGCTCTAACAAACCTGATTCAAATTAAACGGATCCACCAGCTTATGAATTTCAGCTTACTGTTTTACTTTTTAGGGTGTTCAGAGCAGGGACAGACAGCTAAAAGACACTGAAGTCAAGGGACAGAGGACAGAGCCATACCAGCCACACCCAAAATTCATTGACGCTCAAGTTATGTCAAACAGACCTCTCTCCTTCCAAGAGCGGTGGTATAAGGAATTTCCTTGGCTGCATTATGATGCAGTACTGAAGGGGGTTTTGTGTTTCAAAGTGTGTTTTCCTTTACCTTTTCAAATGTATGTTTTTAGTTGAATAAAACACGTTTGTTAGTGTTTTGTAGTGTTAATTTATGACATATTTCGGTTTCAACCATAACGGATCTATCAGGTTTCCAATATCCCCCCCCCCCCCCCAATGTTGAATTCCTACGCCCTTGCAAGGAAGTGTTTTGAGTAAGCGCAAAAGTAAGTTGAAAATGGCTTACATAGACGAAAACGCGATATAAAATGCGATTGATCAAAAAGCCGGATTTGTTTAGTTTATAAATGTTGTGGGGTTTCAAATACGGACATTCAGAAACGGGTTCGGTAACTGTAATTGCTCTTTTCTTAAAAGTAGCATTTCCTGATTAGAATCGTATAAAGCGATGTAACTCAATGTTCATTCTATAACCATGTATTATACCTCATTTAGAAGCGAAGTCAAATTCTCTTTCCAAATATATGAAAATCTCAGTATGTCTGATTTCCTACTTAATCCGTATTATGCTAGAGTGTGTCACATATTCATTTATTGTGTATTTACTGTCTGCTTTACCGCTTGCTTATTTTCCTCTGCTTTGTAAAACACACTTCTGCATTTCTTTCTCTCTCTAAGGCTTGCCAAACCCATTTCGAGGCCTTCTAAAGCTAGGCCAGCTGGAGCGGCGTGGTCCTGTGGGTATCTGGCGTGCCTGCCACTGTGAGTTGTCACCATTTGAGCTGCGCCTATATGCTGATGATGAGGAGCGCAACATCTGTGATAACCGCTCACTGCTGCGCTGTGAGGTTGTACACCTGGGGTCCGATGGCCGATTCCATCTCGAGTTCACCGGAAAGAGGCTTCAGCTACGGGCACCGAGCAAAGCCGAGGCAGAAGACTGGGTGGAGCGCATTTCAGAGGCTGTGAGCAATGTGCGGCACCAACCGCAGGAAGACTGGGATGACCTCTCGCCCTCTATCGTGCCTGTCTGTGTACCCCCCGAGCCAACTAATCTGCCTGAGATAGACTGGAACAGGCCCTGTGAACCAGAACCAGATGCCATAAAGGAGGCGGTAGTGCTCTTGAACCGGGATGAGCAAGGTTGGTGTTTGATGGTGCTCTCTCTGTCACTGGAGGCGCTTCAGGGTTTTTCAATGCAGAGTGAATGTAAAACACGCCTTTTCTCTCATGGCATCGATTCTGTAAGGGATGTGGTGCCTGTGGTGGCACTGGGTGGCCCTGCGTTCTTTAAGGTACACTTAGCATTTTTACCATGGCTTTGGTTGAAATCACATTATTTCTTTTAATATTTAGCTAGTTTTGGGCAATTTTTTAAGGTGCTGACAGCAAAGGAAACACTAACGGTGCAAGCTGAGAGTGGCAAAGAGGCAAGTGCCTGGAGGAGCCTTATCCGAGGTGCGCTGGATTCATATCTTGAGGAGGAGACTGAGACAGGAGGTGAAATGACATCACTGAGTGGAGGAAACATCCACCGACTTGTTCAGCATAGGTTGAAGGGGGATGCAGTGCTTCTGCCCTATCTGACAGCAGTCCCTAAAGAAAAAGGACTAAATGCCCAGAGCTTCAAATGTGCAGGTATTCCTTGTGATCTTAAAATAATGCTAACAACTTCCTAACATGATTTAAAATACTACTTAGAGCTAAAAATGTTGATCACAGAATCCTTATATCAGTAGTATAGAGTATTTTGTCAAGCAAAAGGATTTTCCTACTGTATACAATGATGTACATTGATGTAGTGGCACCAATGGCTTTTTTAACTGACTAATGTGTGCGCACTTGCATGTCTAGGTTGCTTTAGGCAGATTGGTGTATCTTTGGGACGAGCCAGGCTGTGTGAGTTCTCAGGTCAATATTACTGTGATATCTGTCACCAAGGAGACACCACCATCATTCCCTCTCGTGTGGTGCACAACTGGGATCTCACTTCACGCGAGGTGAGCGCTGTCAGTATGATTCAACAAGATCTTATTACTTATATGTAGTTCCCTGTTTCAGTGCCCGTGTGTGTGTGTGTGTTTACGTGCGTATGTATACGTGTATAGGTCTCCAAGCAGGCATTGAAGCTGCTTACTGACATTGAGCAGGAGCCCTTGCTAAACCTTGACCTCTTAAATCCTGAGCTGTTTGATCACACTGAAACCATGACAACAGTTCAACACCTCAGACAGAAACTCCGCCTCCTTGGAGATTATCTGCTCATCTGTCGGAGTGGAATCCGGAAGAAAGTTGAGGCCAGGTGTGTGCATGCACGTGTGTATGTGCACGCACACGTGTGTAATGTACTGTTTTCTAAACTGTCTTATGTCCAAAACGTTCGCTTAATTTAGATGCTTTGGGAAATACGTACAGGAAATGCTATACTAGGGCGCTACTAATAATGCTGCCTTATTTTGGCCCATAATTAGAACAAATCTAAAATGGCATTTTTTGTTGCAGGCTCCAGCAGAGAATCTATCTATTGGAATCAAGTCATCTATATAGTGTGCTGGACTTCAGGCAGGTAAGCTTAATCCAGTAAGGTGGCGGACATTTAGGAAGAGCCAGACCTCAAAGCCACATCATTGGACAAAGAGGCTTTACACCCAGTCAGAATAAACAATTAAACATCACTTCCGTTGAAAATAGCATTATGAACACCATAGGAGCATGCTTTTGCTGTAGGGCAAGGTTGTGAATAGTGAGGGAATAAAACAGT
The DNA here is from genome assembly GCA_030014195.1 of Neosilurus mollespiculum. Lineage (NCBI taxonomy): Eukaryota > Metazoa > Chordata > Actinopteri > Siluriformes > Plotosidae > Neosilurus > Neosilurus mollespiculum. Next base: position 20,934,463 of record JAQMYF010000021.1, read on the forward strand.
CCAGTGGCGGATCAAAAATTGTTAATACTTCATCATCTTCCACTTGATCCGGGGTCGGGGCGCGGGGGCAGCAGCCTAAGCAGTGAGGTCCGAAACACCACCCCAGGGAGGCATTCAGGAGGCATTCTAATCAGATGCCCAAACCACCTTAACTGGCTCCTCTCAACGCGGAGGAGCAGCGGTTCTACTCTGAGCTCTTTTTTTTTTTTTTTTTTTTTCTTCCTTCTTCTTCATTACCTAGCACTGTAACACAGGCATAGGACAAACCAATCAATTCCTCAGTAGTACCTCTTCTGAAATGTATATTTATTCACTGTTCTGTAAGGCTCCTTTTCAATCTGTCTTCCATTCCTTCAACAACAGATAGCAGACAGCCAGTACGAGTCCTTCCTTCAGTCGCTCATCCAGTTCTCTTGCAACCACGTGGATCATTGCGACCTCTGCACTCAGAGAGGCTTCATCTGTCAAATATGCAATATGGACGACATCATTTTTCCTTTTCAGTTTGACACCACCTCGAGGTATGCACGCAATACCTCAATAAAAAACGCAATAAAAAAGTGTTTGACGTATTGTACCAGAATATGGTTGCTCAGGGAAAAGCCTCACCTTCCCTTTTTCAGTTATGCAAACCTGTGAAATGTGAAAGTTTCACTTTGGGCCACAAACTCTGTAACTGGTCACATGATTTGAAAATCTTTGTCAAGTCACCTGATTTTGATTGTCCTTCCTCCATGCAACATTCATACATGAGAGCAAAATGTTTCTTTAGGCCCATGGTGTAATGTACAATACAGCATGAAATAGAAATACATGACAGTGTGAGATGAGTATGAGATTGCAAATCAAACGATAAATAAACAGTGCGTGCTAAGTGGACAAACAGCAGAACAATATTGGATGGATTGGCGGGCATGGCTGAATGAGCTGAACGTTGCAGTGCAAAAAGTTTTAGACTTTGACCTTGTACCACCTTAAATCAGCCTATATATTGTGTTTGCATTCTTATTTATTTATTTTAACTTGTTGCTTTTTCTTAGGTGTAAGGTGTGCAAAACTGTTTTCCACACCTCCTGTAAAGCCCAGAATGTTGCGTGTCCTCGCTGTGAACGTTTGCAGAGATACAAGGAGAGAGACCTTCTTGAATAAATCAGATGCCCTCCTTCACTCCCCATACCTCCAGCTCCCGTGGCACAGTATGTTCCTCAAGACCATCACTAGCTGTGACATGATTGCTGCAGAGCTCAAGTAGTTCATGGAGTCTAATGATATATTTATTAATACTGCCTTAAGTGCGCTTAATTATACTTATGTATATATAGACTGACCATTTGCACCATACAGATGTATTGCCAAGCAAACTATATGTTACCCTCTATTACAAAACCAGTTCGATGTCACAATTTTGACAGAGTCATCACTTTCCAAAGTATCCCCGGTATCCCCAAAGGCTGGTGGTTGGCATGACAGTTTTTCCTTTAGAAATAATCAGATCTAATACTGTATTGAATCAGTGGTGTATTTTTAAACAAACATATAATCTTTTTAATTTTATATATGAATTTATTTATTTGTTATACTTTTTTGAGGGAAACAACTGCAGGTGTATAAATTTTCAATCAATAGAATGGTTTCTCTATGGAAGGTCTGCCCTCTTTAATAATTTGAATGTAAAAAAAAAAAAAAAGCAGAAGGTACATGTGCATGGATATCAGGCAAACATCTAGATAAGACTTAGAAACCACTTTGCTTTTTACATTTAAATTATTGAAAAAGTCGCACTCATCGTATATTCCGCCATGTATCTGAAAATTGCAAATTCTGACTGGTTTTGTAATTAAGGGCCACATATGGGAGTTTAAGGACCAGACAATACTGTTAACTTGCACTTACTGAAAAATTAGTCTTTTAGTCTCTACCTATTGTTTTCATGGCCATTAAATCTGCCACTATGAGATGACCTATAAGGGGTAGATACTTTTTACTTTTATTCCCTCTCTCTTTTTTTTCTCCTTCATCTCAGTAACCTAGAGACACGCACAGTTCTTTAATAATTATATACATTTTGCACTTCAAGGGTTTTAGTATGAGCACCTATGTTTTTTTTTGTTTGTTTTTTTTTACTGTTTACATTTTGCCAAGGAACCATGTTTAAGACACAGGAAGCAGTTTTTTTGCCAAGGATATGAGCCCTGTCTTTATACAGCTCCTCTTCTATATTTATGTGTATGAAACACATGGTTTTATTGTAGGATAATATCCTAATGATGTTCGTGTAAATGAAGGTATGTTTTAATATGGCAGCAAAACTGTAGCTTTCTTCTTTTATCTAGTTATTAATTTATGCAAAGAAAGGTCCTCTTTAAATTTAAGTATTTGGGGTTTTTTTTGTTTGTTTTTGGTTTTTGTTTTTTTGCTCTTAATGCAATTAATTTTTTAACTAACTCTGCCAAAACTTATATTAACGCTGGACACTGTCACATGTAATGTAACGCAATTTTTTAAATAATTGTTTTTATTGATGTTGGCAAGTAATTAAAATGTATTTCTCAGTTGAAGCAGTATGTAATGTTTCACCCTTCATGTAGAAGAAGCTGAATCTTAAAGAAGTCCAATCCACATGTTTAGTGCACTACAGAAGGTGTAAATGTCACGTAGCAGACAGCATAAGATGAATGGCACTATTATAGATTTGGTCTTTTTTGCTTATATCGCACAATTTATGAATTGTTATTTGCACAAGGTTATGATCAGATTCCTATTTAAAGATGGTGTTTTCCTGTCACTTTACAGTCAGGTGTTTTCTGATGCACCTCTCTTGTGTATGGGCTTAGTGAGTTAGATAAATTTGGAATTTTGTTTTAGTCTTAATCATGGCTGCCTTGTTAACTCATGTAATTACCATTAGTTGGTTCACAGAAATGTCTTTGGCTTTAGAGGAATGTCTAACTGTTCACTTCTAGATTTTAAATAACTTATTTGTAATTATTATTTCATAGGCTTTCAAAATAACTATGCCGGGTCAATGAGGGGTGTTGCCACCTCCATATTCAGGGTGCAATATCTGAGATAGTGTATCTTGCACAGCCTGTAGCAGTTATTTACTTCATTTACACATGCAGCACTTTTTTTCCTTTTCTTTTGATTTTGTGATATGCTTTACAAATTCTGGTATCTCAACTCTTCTACTGGTGCTTTTTCATAACCACTGCCTTATTTGATCATAATTAAATAATGTATATTAAATTGATATATAAATAAATAAATAGTGAATCGAGTGAATTTTATTACTGTTTTTTTTCCCCTTTTGTATAAACTTAAGCACTTCTGCCTTATTTGCTTTGTATAAAGTCTCTGTGAATTGTTTTGTATGATTTCTGACACTGCATGATATTTTTGTCTATGGAAATGGAAAAAAAAACCTTGCAAAATTAAAATCATTAGTAGCAGTCAGTTTGAACTTATAATTACCTTCTTGCCTACACCTAGTTTATCAGTCATTGAGAAAATATGGATGTTATATTTAGACACAATTGGATGTTCAAATGATTTTATTTTCTTTACAGGTTGTAAAAAATAAATAAAAAGTCCCATAAGTCCAGCACCATAGGTTTGATGTATAATTTCATATTGTTAGACCATGAAGAATCAGAAGAATTTTACATCAAAGTAAAACAGCTGTTGCATTTATGAGACTGCATTTAGACCATGAGCACAGAGTTAATAGATTTGTTGCAAAAACCCCTGGATTTTCAAGATCAACTTATGGTAATTATCTTCGGGACCATTTGAAAGTGCTGGTATACACAAAGAAAATTATGAAAGAATTTTATATTTTTACTCATGACATCCGTAACTGTATGTTTATTATTATGTCTAAATTTGTGTATTGAGATATTTTGTGCAATTTATGTAAATAAAATATTTTGTTCTGCCATTGCGTTCTTCTCCTGTGATGCTGGACTTGTGGACCCAGTATAGGTCTAATTTATTTTGTTTTTTTACTTTTTTTTTTTCCACATTTTGTTAATTTATGAAGCTATTTTGAACTAAATGAGGATTAAAACTTCCATTTAATCCCTATTAGATACTCTGTCGGCAGTGATTTGAGAAGGTGCGTTATCGGTTAAATTCCTAAATTTTTGTATGTAAAACTATAAATAGACCAAGTAGACTAATAGACCAAGCACACAGTGTCCAACAAAAATAAACAAACAAGTTTTGACTACATAGGGTTCTCCTAACAAAAGGGGTTACAACTAATATCAGTAGTAGCTGTTAATAATGATCATTATAACATTTAATAAATAAAATTCAGCTCAAACTGCTTTACTGGAATAAAACATTAGGTGTTTCAGACAGATTTTTAAACCCTGTTTTGTCAGTTCGCATTTCACCAGAGGCTATGCATTCATTCCTTTCTTTATTAATTTTATTTCATTTTTTTTTTATTTTTTTTTATTTTTTATTTGTTTTATTTTGTTTTCAAATGTGTTCTACCAAGATCTTGGACTTAGACTAGTTATTCCAGTTCAGCACATGACAGACTGCTTTGTCTCTCTCTTTTTACCCCTTTCTGTACTGTATGACTTTAGAAAAATGCATTCTATTATAAGTCACAGGTTCATATTAATGTTTTTCTTCTGATATGGTGTCATTTCTATATTAACAGCTAATTCACAGGAACTTTTTTAGCACATGGTCTAAGCCAAATAATGAGCAGATTAAAAGCATCTAAAGGGTATATTAATATGGTGAAGGGTTTTTGTTAGGATATGTATCATATCTGTATGTAGGAGTATCAGGGCTAAAGTCAGTAAGCTTTCTGATTCAGAAGTTATCATTTATCACAATTTTTGTTTGTTTTTCTTATAGGGTCAGTGAGACAGAAAAATGCTGTTTTTCACGTTACTGACAAACAAGAATGTGAGAGCTCATGTGTCATCTAGACTTGAGTCATATGGATGTTTCATGTTAATCGTAACAATAATTTATTTTTATTTTAATCATTAGCAAATTGTGGGAAGCTACCCTAGCTGCAATGGTACTAATAATCATATAATGTTTTTATCAGTTATCAATAAATAACAAAGGACATTTTCTGAATAAAACTTTTTAACTTGTTTACTTTAATAAACAAGGAAAATAAGGCTTTTATATTTTATCTGGTTGCATCTCCCAATCACGTCCAAATGTATTCGATGCCTTTATCTCTCAAGGTCACAACATTTTTCAAACTCTGTTGATTCTGGGAACAAATACAATGAAAAGGCTTGAGTTCAATTCAAGATGTTATTGGCATTGTATAGTCAGCTGTACATTGAAATTAAAAGTGCCACATTGTGTAGGTGTATTAAAATACAAGACAGAATTATGCGATACGCAACTTCTACAGGACTTAGGGAAGTTTGCATAGGTACATTGAACTGGTAAATGCATGCTGCAGTCAGCTAAGACATGGATTGATGCGATCGGTGCTTGTGCAAGGTTAAGGGAACTGATTTTCTCTAATAGCTAAATCCTAAAGCACTCCTAAAGTGTCTGCTATCCTTTAATAGGTGTGGGTTTTTTTTTTGACAGCCTAATAATGGCCTGCTTTACTTGCATTGACATGTCTTTGGACCATATGTTAAGAGATCCAGAAATATGTGACCCACTCTGGCAAAATGAGTCACAGTGACCAAAAATTCAAAATTGAGTTAGCCATACCATTTTAAAGCTTAGAGTCTCCTCTTTTAAATGGTATGGCTAACTTAATTTTGAATTTTTGGTCACTGTGACTCATTTTGCCAGACTGGGTCACATGGAGATTTCTGCTACCAAATGTTTTTCGGCAAATTTATTACTTGTTTGTCAGAATAAATGGTTTTAAGAAAATAACACAGTAATAAGGCAATTGGGGGGAAATGTGTCACCCTTCAAAAAAAATACATCTTAAGATGGCCAGCTCCCAGTTTGCAAAACTCCACCTGAACTGGTCAAACAAGTTATTGTCCAGCTTCCTGATTACTTGAATTGAGGTTGTCTACATTACATTAGTAGCAGTAATTTAGAAACTTGTTTCAACTGATCAGCATTTAGCTGTGTTTTAGACAACCATGGCTTCTCAGAACATGGATTTTTTTTTTTCAGCAGGAAAGAGCAGGAAAAACTGGTTCAGGAGAGCATATTTTCTTAGAAATATGCCAGTTTTAAACCACCACAAGCTCTTGAAGCACACTTTTTACATAAATGTTTTGTGAATGAACCTTTCCCAATTATAATAATGTTCAGTCAGTTTTTAAGGGGAATCTGTCAAGAGAAGTCAATTCAATCTGTAGAGCCTTTATTATATTTATATAGAGCTTTTATTCCTGTGTCAGTGCATAGAGGTAGTTTATGAGGAACATAATACACCAGTGGTCTTTCTTTACTTATCTATAGCAGTTCTGATTTGGAAGTAAGGTGAAGTCTGCACTACTAAATGTGTGCGCATGAGGTCCTTGTCAAGGAAGCCTGCAGTCACATTCAACACGCCCTACACACACACACATGCACACACATGCAAGCACGCACAACCTTGTGAACACACTGCACTTCATGCACTCACTTTAACTCAACTCTGTTTTAATCTGCCAACGAAATCCAAACTTTGCAAGCAGTGAAGATATGCTGCCTGTCAGTGTAATGCTACCTGTTTTCTGTTTGGGTAAAGAAGCTTGCTGTCTGCTCATTATAGGTAAGACTTCATTATCTATTATTTATTTTACACTCTCCCACCCCAGCACTAATAATACAGTGTTGCATGTGTGTGTGTGTGTGCGTGTGTGTGTGTGTGTGTGTGTGTGTGTGTGTGTGTGTGTGTGCTCTGCATTCTTTTTAGCTTCCAATTTAGCTTTTGCAATGAATGAACATGAGAGTTAGCCTCCTGAAACATAACACACATAGTATAAGTAATGCATCTAGTCCAAATAAAGTACCGAAAGCAATAATAATAAAAAATTTGTCATATCAGATATTAATGCAGATATCACAGAAGTTAGCATTAAAATACATTTAATAATAATGAAATATAAGATTAAATGGAATTATACATTATAGTGATATTGTAACAGTTTGTCTTCTTTTGTGTCTAACCTGTTTTCACATTTATGCCATATATGAACCGCCACACCTGGAAACACCTTTTTTTTTTACATAATCATCTAGACAGACACTGTTGGGTAAATTACTCAGGAAGTGTAAGACTGTTTACATGTCAAATGACAAATTACCTCACTAGTCTTATCTGTGTTACGTTCTCAAGCAGCTACTTTGGGTCTAACTACTTTATATGATTTCTTCTACTTTGGTTTCTTCAATAATAATTTTTAACACTCAGCTTTGAATCAGATGTTTGAGATGTCCAGATAGCCTTTTAAAACAATGTTCAGATAACCCATGTTTATTACCTAACCTACACTGTGTTTACATGGAAATAAATCCACTTTGGAGGCATTTTGGTTTTGGTTGCACACCAAATTGGAGAAATAATGTACAGCATATTATCAGCCTTGTTAAAACAGTCCTTTTATGGGAACCCAAGGTTGCTGTATATCATCCAGCACTTGTTACATGCAGACAGCTGAACGTTTTCCTGTTTTGTGGGTTGTGACTTCATTTCCCCACTTTTGAGCAACTTTGCTTGCTTCCTGAAGTCGGTACTGTTTCACACACTCTGCATTTCAAGCAATGAATAATAAGCAATAAATAGAATTAAGAATACAAATGCCTCTAATATGTACTTATATATATATATATATAGAGGTATTTATTTATCGACTGCTACTAGTGATGTATTACATTTATGTATTAAATACACAAGTCATAAGCTTCCTGCTCAATTTTGAAATGAAAAATATGTATAGTTGCTAAACCAGGAGAAACTGGTCATTTATATCTGTTCATTCCAAGAGATAATTCAAGCCAACTCATTTTGTTTCAGGAAAACCAGCCCCTCATTGTTACAGTTGATTCAGATCTATTATAAAGCCTTCGTGCATCACATTGCTGGCCTCGCCCTTTGCTCACTGCACTTGAAATAAAACCAACAGAAGTAAGGTTTTTGTTCCTCTTGTCTGTCCACATTCCTCTTTTCTAAAAGAATGTGAGGTTCTGGGAAGGTTGATAAACATGGTGCAACTATGAGCACCAAAACATCCGGTATTTTTTATTTATTTTTTTTCCAAAGGCATGATTGATTTGACACACAATCCTTAAGAAGATATACTGATAAACATAGTCAGATTATACTTGATCTAACTATATGGCTGTCTGTCGATCCACAGTGTACTCCACTGTGTCAAAAAAACAAAAAGAAAGAAAAGAAAGCATACAAATAGTATGTTTAGCTGAAGTTGGACTCATGTCAATGTCAATCATTAGAGTGTGCAATGGTGAATTGTTTAAATGTCTCTTGTCTCCCTTGACCACTGCCATTTGTTTTCTTGACTTGCAGTTCCAATTATTATCCACTGTGAACCCTGGCCTTGTGAATACTGAGAGCTGAGAAACGATGTCACTCCAGCAGGTGGTGCTGGTGAACTTTAAGTACGAATATACAACACGTCAAGGCACGAATGTGTCCATCAAACCCAACGAACGCTATGAACTGGTGGCCAAGACCAATGACCACTGGTGGTATGTACGTGAAGATGAAGAAACCAAACCGTTCTTTATCCCAGCCCAGTATGTCACAGTATTGCCCCCTGAAAATGAGACTACTAAACTTACAAGCGAGCAGGATGGGCAGGATATTCCAAAGGCATATTCTGACACACTGCCCCCTGTGTCTTTGGAAGCAGCCATTGCAGACCAAAAATCTATTAAGACAGCTACTGAAAAGGATGAACACAGACTCTCCAAGTTTGTCATTTCAAGTGACAAAAACAAATCCAACAAGAATGAGCAATGGGAAGCCAAAGCTGAACCAGAGCTTAATCCTTACAACTCAGACAAGGATATGGTCTTGGATAAGGATATTAGCCTAGATGGCTTAAAGCATTATATTTCTCCAGGTAAAGGGGCAGATGTATATGCTGTTTCCCAATCACATATCCCTACTAGTAACTCACAAAGAACAGTGACAAACCCCAGTGCGATTCAGTCAAATGAAAATACACATAATGACCTCAACGATGATATTCAAATGCTCATAAGGGCTGGCTGGGACCCAAAAATATGGGACTTCAAGGAAAACTATGAATACGAGTCTATAGCTTCAGTAAAGGATTCATTGGTCCAGGACACAAAAGTCAATGATCACAAAGTGAAGGTAGACTCTGCACTGGTCTCTCCAGCATCCACATCCCCTTCATTTTTTTCACAGCAGTGTCCTGGTTCTCCCACTGACATTCCATGTGCATCCACTGAGAAGGTACAGTCCATCTTTTTTATTCATCCCTATGAAGAATACACTTAAAAGAAAATAAAAACTTTTTTATTCATTCAAAATAGTTTCTCATTTCTAATTGGTGGAAAGTCATCTAATAATTCTGGGTATTCTTCTACAAGCCGACTTATTCTACATTGACATACGATAAGTTGAATAAGGTAAAAAATATTTCCAGTTAGTTTTACAAATGCATTTTTTTTGCGTGTGTGTGTGTGTGTGTGTGTGTGTGTGTGTGTGTGTGTGTGTGTGTGTGTTTGGGGAATTTGCGCATTCTCCCCTCACCTGTGTGGGTTTCCTCTGGGTACTCTGGTATCCTCCCACAGTTCAAAGACATGCATATTAGGCTAATTGTGTATTCATAACCTAGGTGTTATAAATGTTATAAATTCCCCAAAAAGTCGGGACACAATCAGTACATTCACTGCTGAGTAGTAAATACAATCTAAAGGGTTAGTCGTATGTATGGCCACTAGGGGTTGGAGGTGCTGTATATAACAAAACGTGGAACACAAAGATGTGAGATAATTTATGAGGGAATTGTGCTTAAAGTTTTTGTAAATGCATTTGGGATATTGTAATCTCAAAACAAGAGTATTTCTGTGTGGCAAGAGTGCTACTAAAATCTGGCAAGAGCAATTCGGACCAACAACAGTACAGCCAAAAGATAATGATAATGTAATTTATGTTTGTATTAGCAAAGTACCCCTAGCTATTACCTCTGTAAAATTTAATTTGAATGACTTGTACGGACAGCTTGTTCCTCTGGACAAATGTCTCTAACCTTGATTTAAAGTACCGGACTCCTGAATTTCCACACTAGTGCCTAAGGTGTGGTACAGATGCATAGTATGATTCAGCACGGTGATATTTATTCATGTATTCCTGTTATTCATTCTATTCATGTTAATAATGATGACCATAATCATAATACGGGGCAGCGGTGGCCTGGTGGTAGGGTGCTGGATTACTGATCCCAAGGTCGGGGGTTCAAGCTCCACTATCAGCAGGTTGTCCGAGTGCAGCTAACTGGGTTATCAAAGGCCGGCTGTATCTCTCACTGAACCATTGCTGATTTTCATGAAGAGAAGGCCACATAGCCTGCGATGGCCTGGCGAGCTGTCCAGGGAGTACTCTGCCCTTACCCAGAGATGAGATGGCGCCAGCCTCCCCGCGATTAGGATTAAGCGGTTCAGAAAATGAATGAATAATCATAATACCTTATGTCATAATATTCAGTCCTAATATCTACTTGATCATAAAACTGCTTTGTGACTGTGTTGAGTCAAATGTTGATAAATTAAATTAGACCATTAAATCAAGATAAGAGTTTTAATTTTAATGTTAACGTAGCTTTTGCTGTGCTCAATATTTTATATATTAAATACATTATTTTATTTTAATATTAAATACATTCTTGTGTTCATTCATAACATTCAGTAACAGCAATGTCCCTTTTCTGCAAACATTCTAGTTCAACCATTTACTACCAATGATCAGGGTCTTAATCTCTATGGTGTGCTGTGCCAAGTAATCTGCATGTGAATAAGATGCCTGGTTTCTATGCTGGCTCTATTGCTAATAGTACCCCAAAAAACAGGCCCTGATGCAGATTATGTACTTTTATGTGTATATGTCTGCATAAATGCATATGTGATATATCTTGTTATTATTGTTTTATATGGTAATACACTATATGTTACTGGTAAGATTTTCTTCCAACCAGAAGAAAAGCAAATTTAACCAGTCAGTGTAAAGTATTTTTTAAGATACACTCACCGGCCACTTTATTAGGTACACCTGTCCAACTGCTCATTAACACTTAATTTGTAATCAGCCAATCACATGGCGGCAACTCAGTGCATTTAGGCATGTAGACATGGTCAAGACAATCTCCTGCAGTTCAA
>JAQMYF010000021.1:20961243-20976148 GCA_030014195.1 Neosilurus mollespiculum
AACATGCAAACTCCACACAGAAACGCCCGAGCTGGGAATCGAACCCAGGACCTTCTTGCTGTGAGGCGGACGTGCTAGCCACTACGCCACTGCGCCACCGTGCCGCCCTCAGTTAATATTCACATCAAATATTAGTATGGTGAAATGTCATCTTAGTACTTTGACCATGGAACAAAACATCCAGCACCACTTGTGTGGGTGGAAACGCCTTATGGATGAAAAAGGTCAGACAAGAAATGACTTGTTCGAGCTGTAGGAAAAGTTATTTTTAAAAAAAATTGGTGTTTTTTCTATCTTCAAGTGACCCGTTCTGATGAGCATGTTGCCTACTGTAGCCCTAAAGTTCTGTTCTTGGCTGAATGGAGTGGTTGGTTTGACATGTTGTTTGTACTGATAGCAATGCAAACAAGGCCACTCTCCTTTGATCTGTGTGTGTGTGTGTGTGTGTGTGTGTGTGTGTGTGCCTATTTGTCAAATTTATTACATTTACTAGTACTTTTACATTTAGTACATTGTGTGCCACTGCCATTTTGAGACAAGATGCCTCTTGAGAGCTCTGACTTCATTAAGCATGTCTCCCGAGGTTAGACTGGCTGTTTCAAAAATGTACTCATTACATATATTCTCATCTGGTTGCATAAATATGGATTGCTTAAGCTACCAGCTATGAACCAACTACTGATAAAAGTCATCAGTAACAAATATACCATTATAGTCTACTTTTAAAAATAGTGAATAGGCCAAATCGTTGTGCTGCCATAGCAAATAATGAATATGCAAGGGACAGTGTTCAGTTGTCTGGAAGTAGAAGCAGTGCAGTCTATGGAAGTGAGGTCATGTAGGTTTAGGCTTCCAAGCTAAACATTTGAATAACAAATTACACATACACAAGGAAGCCTGATTTATACCCTCACCTTTCTACTGCGCTTTGCCTCAGCCAGTGTATTAGAAGGAAATACATGATTTCAAAGCAAATGATCAGTCAGAAGCATCTGACACACAGATGTTTGATCAACAAAGGAAATAACAATATGCTGTGGGGACATCAACCTCTCACCTACCACGAAGAAAATATAGACAGAAGGACTAAAATTGTCTGAATGATTACCAGTGTGTAATGCATTTAGAGTACACACATAAACAGAATAATTGTAATAAAGAGAATATCAGTATTGTGCACGTAATGCACATTGTCCTCTTTTTGTTATATTTTATAAAGTATGCAATAGCAGTAAACGAGTCAGACAATTATAGTAAGTGAAGAACAAATCTATAATAAGAGTGTGTTCAGAAGTTGAAATACAAAACAAGACTTGTGTGCCGTGTAACATACCGAGGTGCTTTAATACGCTTGGCATCATTCTGCCGGAAACCTACTGCATATCAGAGGAAGTGTCTGTGGGTTTTTTTAAGAAGTACACACACTCACACATGCTGTCCTTGAAAAAAAAAATATAGAGAGAGAGCCACACCCACACAGGCATTTCCACCCTCGCAGCTAATGGAAGGAAAGTGCTTCGCAACCTGCACTCGTTATCTTGTGTATTGTTCCTTCTTTGTCTTTTTTCAATCATGCACGTAATCATGCACGTTTTGGCATTAAAGCCATTTACACACACAGTATCAGCTCAACCATGTCCCATCTTAGTTTCCATGGTAAGCTCAAAGTGAACCTGCAGCCAAGAGTTGCTGAAAGTGACATGAAACTGTATAGTACTTTTAATATGTTAGTCCCTTTATATTCATTATATGCTTGTAGAATAAACGTTTCCCAAGTTCATGTAATTTTATTTAAAGCATGCAATTCTAAATTTAAAGTGCCTAAATAAATGCACAGTGCACAACAAAATAACCATTAGACATTTTTGAAAATCAGGTTAACTAGACTAAAATTATTAATTAATTTTACTCATTTGTTTCTACGATATTCTGAGGAAATATACGTGTGAAAGGCACTGGTTGAGGTGATTCTGTAAAATACTTTTTTCCCAAGTAGTGTTAAAAAGGACCCAATGACTTATGCCCAGGCTTGTGCGTGAGTGTGTGAGAGAATGCAACAGTAACGTGAATTTGCATCTGTGAAGGCAAGCATTCTCTTCACATTCTCTTTCTACACAGGACACTTTCATTGGCACCGAGAGGAAGAGGCAGTCTAATGACTTTTTTCATCCCCATTATGTTCCATTATAATTATCATCGTTTGATTCATGCAGCTTAGTTTGCCCTTGTACACCCATCTCTCTATTACTGTCCCTTCTCTCACTCTCTGCTCTGTCTCTTTCTGTTTTTCACTCTCTCAGTGTTTCACCCTCCCCCCACTAACACAGAGCAAGCACTTCTCTTTTCTTCTGTCCACAAAACACTGAACACGCAGCGTTCTGAAGATGCTAGCATTTTAATATCTGTGTTGAAGTCATGGTTGCTCCAGCTCACCCACCGTAGCGGTAGGTTAACTGCCATCATGAGCTTTGACTCTTGACAGCTTGGAACATCCAGAACAGAACCATGGTGGAATATTACTCCAAGATTGGGCCAAATTGCCGGCCAGAAACGGCCATCTCTCTGCATCCCCAGGTAGGCTTGAATTTCTGGATGAAAATAAAGTAAATATTTGAACTTATTTCTTGAGTCTAGATGCAAGTTTCTGTGATAAGAAGTAAGCTTAGCAGAGGTGTTCCTTCTCTTGTAGAGGAGGTTTCGAAAGCAGAACTTTTAAGAAAATTGCCAGGGTACACACGTCTCATGTTGGCTCAGTTCCGTTATAGTGATTTTAGCATGTGTGATATAGCCGTGTGCCCTGTGGCACAGTAATGAATTTAAAGACATTAGCTTTTTTTAAGCTGCTAGTTGCTAGTCTTCACTCTTCCTGTCAATAACTTGGTTGTAGAAAACACCTAGATGTAACTATATGGTATAGAGAAGTAAGATGATGATATTCTTCCTAAAATGTTGTGCCATTGTCGGACACTTTCAAAACATTTTTCTAGGCAACAGTGAGTGAAGAGTGTAGTAGTCAAGGACCACTGCTATGCGTGTGATGATTGGTTGCAAATGAGGAATGTCCCCATTTGCCCTGGTTATTAAACATATAGTAGATATAATAGTAGTGTCCCATCATCTCTTCATGCCTTCATGTCCTCCCTATCTCTGTTTTTCTCACTAACTCACTTAACTCACTCTTTCAGTATCTCTAATTCCGTTAGCCTACTTATAAAGTGACATATGCAGGGTATATCCATGTCTCTGTTGGCTCCACACATTCAGCTCATCTAATTTTATCCTTAAAAAGGTGGCATACATTCTGGGAATTGTATATCTCCCTTAAGAACTTGTTTTCTCTTGCTCCCTTTTTTGTCCCATCTCTTTCTCACAACCATCCTTTGTACATCTTTGGTTTCAGATCCCAGCTATGATATTTTGGTTACCATATATTAGTTTCTATGTGAAATGTGAATGCAATGAACTGATAAGGAGAGATGGAGCCCCTGACTATCCTAATACCTTGAGGAACAACTTAGCTCAAGTTGTGAAACTATTTGGAATTGTTTCTGAAAATATTTGACAAACAACACAGTACAGTGTGCGGTGAAATGCTTAATATATAGATATAGGAAATCCCATAGTTTTTGGTGGGAACTCTCAAACCCCATACACGTATTCTGTGTATATCAAAATTAATTCATTTTAATAACTTGTTTGTAGAAGGGAATAAAAATGACATGTTAAGTACACTGTTTAGAAACCGTAGGTTTAGAGAAAATCTTTTGTTTGTTTATTTCCCATCACGTGACCTGACTATTATACACCTCTTTCTTACATTTTTCCTTTTTCAAGATATAAAATTTTCCAAGGATAACACAGGGTTCCCATGTGTGCACGAACTCCAGAAGGATGGAGGGATGGACGGACGTGCGCTATAGGTTTTATTAAGAAAAAAGAAAACAAATTCATATATCAGGAAGCGAACCACCTATTGGGCACATTCAAAATTGGGCACATTCATCTATGAGGCGATAGTAGTTCAAAGCCATATACGTTTGGCTTGGTGAGTAGAATTACATAAGAAAAATTAAGGAAAATGTCTTAACGTTCCAAAAACAACTCAGTGGTTAGATGCTTTTTCCTTATCAATGGTGCTCCGCTAACGTGGCGCTTCACGAATGACTGATAGAATAAAATTAAAATGAGAGTAAGGATAAAATAAAGCACTCGACATAAGGTGTAGATGCCAGAGTGCAAACATAAAAAAACAAGTCAATTTTCTCTAGACGCTTTTCTGATTCATTTTTAGTCATCAAACGGACTTCCATCTTTCACTTCAGATTCAACTCCTATTCAGGTAGACTTTATTTGTATTGCCCTTTTTACAATTGATACTGTAACAAACTAGCTTCATATAGTGAACACATTCTACTGTAATCAATGCAGCAATTTATGCTGGAAGAAATTTACCTGCGTTTTAAAGCTGTAAATGTGAGAACGGTGTTTTTTTTTTCTTCCTGATTATCTTTTCAGTGTGTACAAGCAAAAAAAAAAAGTTTCACATCAACATGTAGACTTAAGGCACAGAGGTGTGCTATCTTACTACAGTATTCACGCCATGGTATTTTTCCTAGCTGTTGCCATGCAACCTATCATCTGAATAGATTTTTCTTGGATTTGATGTCCTGGACCTACACAACATAGTCTAAATTGTTGAAGTAAATGAAAAAAAAAAAATAAATCCGGTCAGATGAGACAGAAAATGAACTTTTTGTCCATGAACGAAAACACCATGTCTGGTGCAAACCCAACACCTCTCACCACTCTAAAAACATCATCCCCACCTGGGATGCAGTGTAAATTGCAAATTGCATGCCTTGCCTTCATTTCACTCAAGCCTTGCTCTTAATTGTGATGTAAATTTTTTATATAAGTGTTGGTCTGGCTAAGTGCCTGAATGACCTGAGGGAAGAAACTCTTCCTCATTTCCTCTGTGAGTGAGTGAAAGTGCTTCCCTGACTGCTACAGAGAGAACAGTCTATTTTTGGGTAGCAAAGGTTCTTCACTGTTTTGTTGGCCTCCAGCACCACTTGGTGTACGCCAACATCAGGGAGCAGATGCTACTCTCAGCTGTCCACACCACCCTCTGGAAAGCCCACCCATCTTGGCCGGTGCTGTTTCAATACTAGACTGTGAACCAGAGTCCCATCAGGACTTCATCCTTCTTTTACATCTTCAGTGGCAGCTGTAAGTCCCTAAGTGTGGTTGGAGCAGTGGTGACAGCGCGTGAATTTTTTGGCGACATCTTGAAATTAGTGTTCTGTCTTTGTTGCACAAAGAATTTAAATGACCTGGCATATATGTGAATGCAACAGATAATGGCATCTTGATAAAGGAGAAATTTTACTTTCCTGTTTAGCTAACTGTTTTATGCCTTGATCAAAACACAAGGTTTCTGGGAATGTTGGAATCTTGTTAAACCTCAAAAGGCAACTAATGGTGCAGCCCTGCAAACATTGTTCAAACACAGGAACCTGATATTTGTAGCATGTTTTGTTTTTATGTTTTTGTCAGAGAGAAAGAAAGGTTGGGGCTAATTGGAGTTTATTCATTCTCATATTCATTTTCTAAACCGCTTAATCCTAATTAAGGTTGCGGGGAAGCTGGCACTCATCTCAGCCGACTCTGGGCGAGGGCAGAGTACACCCTGGACAGCTCGCCAGGCCATACTTGGAGTTTATCTTGGAGAAAACCGCTACTATAAAAAAAAAAATCAGTTCTCTCTGAAGATCAGCTTCGTTGATAGTTGAGAAAGATGAACCCAGCCTGTGAAATTAAAAATATAAAATAAAATAAATTTTTAGACCTCAGTCTTGATAGTTAAGCCTTTCAGACAAAACATGGATCTTATATTTAGAGCCGTTTTTTCCAAAATCTGTAGAATTCCAAAAACCTCACAACAATCTTAATTGCATCTGTTGCTTATTCTCTTTCTTTGTTTCTGATTCTTTCTCTTTTTTTCTATCTTCTCTTTGTTCTTTTTCTTTGACTCTCTCCTTTTCTGTCTGTCCTTCTCTCTCTCTCTCTCTCTCTCTCTCTCTCTCTCTCTCTCACTCTCTCTCTCTCAGAAATACCTCATCAAAAGAGGTGTGGCCTCCCAGAAATCTCTTTTAGGGGTACAGGTGAGCCGACGACTATATCAGTCTTAGCAATTAATTGTTGGGTTTAAGTCATTCATGGAAATTTCAAACATGTTTGAAATTTTTTGCAATGAGTTCGTGAACCAGGTGACGAAAATGCAATGTCGCGAATGTCAAGAGACAAATTTAAGAACATTCTGAGAATGAAAAGCGGCAGCCACGAATTACCATTCGCATCAGTCGCTTTTCTATCACAGCTTTAGTGTGATCACACTCTTACAGAAGAGTAGACAGAAAAAAGGCATGAAAAAACTAAAAAGCACATAGAGTTCACCAAAAGGAATGAGCTTAAAATTGAATATTTTGGCTATCAAGAAAAACTATTACTGACAATACAAGGCTGCATAAAGTATGTCACTGTGTAAATCAATAGTAGCCATTTATAAGCCTTTAGTTACACCCCTACAGCTTCCGTATATGTTTGAAGTAACATGTTACATACTGTACATGCATACAGGTTTTTGTATTGACATTGGTATAGACAGATGACACAAAAGTACAGAAATTAAACTCTAAATGAAAAGAACCACAACTATTACGGTTCAATTTCAGGTCTTTGTTTATTATTCGATATAAAAGGTATTTGATGATACAGAATAAATAAATATCAATTATAACATTTTTGTGTTTGTCATAGTTCACAATTACTGGGCCTGATTTATGAATATCTGACATTTTTTCATAAATTTGTTCTTAAGAAATATGTCTACATCGGATTCATGATGTGTTCTTAAACCTTGGATTTGTTTGCAGCTGTGTTCTTAAAATAGCTATCTTTCTTAAAGTATGTGAGACAATATAGGTAAACACCCCTAAATCGCCATAACAGGATATAGGGGTGTAGATTCAACAGAAGAATTTAATTTCCTCTGAAGTGGAAATTCTGCGGCGGGACATAAATTCCAGATATTCAGTAGCATGAATAGTGAAAAAAAAAATAAGTGGTTTGACCCGGAATAAGAGGCCAAAAACAAAGTCACCAAACACAGACGTGAGATACCAGCGATTACAAGCAATCATACTCACTCCTTCTCTGATGTGTAAAGCAGCTTACCACATGCTGTATGTTTTTATATACTGTATTAAATATACAGTGGTGCTTGAAAGTTTGTGAACTTTTAAGAATTTTATACAATTCTGCATAAATATGACCTAAAGCATAATCATATTTTTACACAAGTCCTAAAATTAGATAAAGAGAACCCAGTTAAATAAATGAGACAAAAATATTTTACTTGGTCATTTATTTACTGAGGAAAATGATCCAAAATTACATATCTGTGAGTGGCAAAAGTATGTGAACCTTTGATTTCAGTATTTGGTATGACCCGCTTTTGCAGCGATAACTGCAACTATACGTTTCTGGTAACTGTTGGTTAGTCCTGCAAATTGGCTTGAAGGAATTTTAGCCCATTCCTCTATGCAGAACAGCTTCAACTCTGGGGTGTTGGTGGGTTTTCTCGCATGAACTGCTTGCTTCAAGTCCTTCCACAACATCTCAATTGGATTGAGGTCAGGACCTTGACTTGGCCATTCCAAAACATTAACTGTATTCTTCTTTACAACATGTGTGGTTAGGATCATTGTCTTGTTGCGTGACCCACTTTCTCTTGAGATTCAGCTCATGGACAGATGTCCTGACATTTTCCTTTAGTGTTTGCTGGTATAATTCAGAATTCATTGTTTCATAAAAGATGGCAAGCCTTCCTGGCCCAGATACAGCAAAACAGCCCAAAACTATGATACTACCACCACTATATTTCACAGATGGGATAAGGTTCTTATGCAGGAATCAGTGTTTTTTCCTTTCTCCAAACATAACACTTCTCATTCAAACCAAAAAGTAAGATTTTGGTCTCATACATCCACAGGACCTTTTTCCAATTTACTTCTGGTTTTTCCATGTGCTCTTTAGCAAACTGCACTTGGAGCACTAGGAGCCTTGTACTTGGAGTGATCCTAGTTGGTCAGCCACCCCTGAGGAGAGTAACAATAGTTTTAAATTTCCTCCACTTGTACTGTCTTACTGTGGATTGGTGGAGTCCAAACACATTAGAGATGGTTTTGTAACCTTTTCTAGTCTGGTGAGCATCATCAACCCTTTTTCTGAGGTCCACAGAAATCTCATTTGTTCATGCCATGATACACTTCCACAAACATATGTTGACACTTTGATTGGTCTGTGTTCTTTAACAGTGTGCCCACTCACATCTGATTGTCATCTCACTGATTGAAAATATATGTAGGTGTGTAATATTGGATCATTTTCCTCAATAAAATATTTTTGTCTCATTTATTTAACTCGCAACTTTTAGAAGTTGCTGTAACTTGTTTATATCTGACTTGACAGTTTAATATTTCTACACTGTTATTTTTGCCGTTGTCTTGCCTTATATGAACTTCATGTCCTATTCTCACGATTTGACGCTCTCACAAGAATGAAACAGCAGTCTTTTCAAACAGGCTAATGCAAAGTATTAAATGGATTTTAACAGATTTCAACTTAGAAAATGTAAGTAAAAACTAGCTTGATAATGAAAATATACATATGTTCATGTGTAACAGGAGAGTTTGGAAGGCTTGCCTTTCATTTCACTTTAAGATGAATTTGTTCATAAGAACAGTTAATGAATGATGCCTTTTGTCATTTAATGCTGCCACACAGCATGAACATTACAAAAACAGTAAATAAACAGTGTTTGAGGCTAGTATCTGCACTATTATCAAACTTACCAAATGGGAACAAGTGTGTGTTTTGTGTCACCTGTTTCTGTTTGATTTTGCCACAAAAACATACAAGATGTAATTGATAAGTTTCCTGGAAAATTCCTTCCTATTCCCTGAGACGTGATTTACATAATGCTCCAAAAAATACTCCCACAAATCGTCAACATTTTCCTATGTTTTTAATGCTATGTAAGAGGTCTTATAAACTTTTCATTAGATCATGTGTGCTTTTGTCCTCTAGTCTGGTCTATATTTGCTATATCTGTGGGCTATGTGGCAGTCTCTGAATAGGACAAACAATTCGGTTTGCGGTGGTTGTATTCTCATCTTGTTTTATTTCCTCTGTCTACAGGAAGAGATTTTTTTTAGCACACAACATTTGACTAAACAAACATTATTAACTCAAACTTTAAAGGCACAGTGGTAAATAGTTGGTCAGATGTCTTTGTTAGTGTCTTTGCCTCAGTGTTATGTTCTCTGTATATAGATTTAAGTTGCAAGAGTAACTTTAACGCAATTTTTGTCCCATACAGATACAGATTTTAATAACTCATTAAATATTTTCACATCGTCATGTGATGTCTAATTTTTGACTTTTTTATTTATTGATTTTACCAGGTTGAGGATGAGGATCTGACAGCAGTGTATGTTAACCTACCAAGGGCACGTCAGAGCACCAGCAGCTTGCCATCCGCTTCTACTTGGAGAATTTCAGAACCTCCTGAACTCCACGACACTCTTCTTTTAGGTTCCCAGGGATGGGAGATCCACACTGACGAGGGGAGTGGAAAAGAGTACTACTATCACCCGAGTACAGGCTGTAGCACCTGGGATTACCCTCTTAGCTCTTTAATGGAGTCTGAGGTGGGGACTAAGGAACTTCCCATTTCCCCAAATCCATCCCTGTCTCCAGCATGTTCACCAACAGATGGCACGAAATGTACCTCGGACTGGGAGAAGGTGTTGGATAAGAGGAGTGGCAGACACTACTTTTTTAACCCCATTTCTGGACAGAGTTCCTGGGACCCACCAGATGACCTGCTGACACCTCCTCTGTCAGGCAACAGTCTGCAGGAAGGGGCACCGGTATAATAAGCACACATCGAAACTACCACTGTACTAGCAGCCTGCTTTCAGATCATAAATCATTTAGACATTGTCATTATGTATATACACAGAGTAGCCATAACATTAATACCACCAGACTTGTCAGGTCACTGATTGTCTTCCCTGCATATTAGGAACACCCCACAAGACCTGCTATTCGGGAGATCAGTAGACACAGTCATTTAGCCATCACAGTGTGGTCTTTATCAAAGTCGCTTCGATCATTGTGCTCGTTCATTTTTTGTTCTTTCAGCACATCATTATCGAAAACTGAGTGTTCACTTTCTGGCTAATATATCCCACCTACTGACAGATGCCAAGATATTTAACAAGCATTAGCCAAAGGCGAGGGGAATGTTGAGGGAACTATTCAATTCAGCTATTACAAGGGGAATTATTGTTTTAGTATGTACTACACAGGGACAAATAAACAAAAAATTAAATGAAGCTTTATATGGAATGAGTCACAAGGTAGTGTTTTGCGTAAGAGCCAAAGTAAGTTGAAAATGGCTTACCTGGAAGAAAATGCGATATTGCCAAAAATACATCCTTCAAAGCATAAAATTCAACATGACCAAGTTCAAATATCCATAAACACAATTTATCCATGATAAAATACTTATTTAAGAAAGGGTTCCATGTTCAAGTTGTTGTAAAACAGTTAGAATATTCACTTCTTTTGCCTATTTTCAAACTGCTTTTGTGATTGCTCAGTGAATTTCCCTGTTATCCATATTCACTACCAGAACACTCAACCTACTTACAGAATCATATAACGGTAAACCAGTGAGAAGCCTCAACACAGACATGACTCACTGTAAATAGAACTAATCTGTTGCTAGGAAGACGCTAGGAAGATTGGGCTGATTGGTCAAAAAGACAGATTCATTTAGTTTGTGGGTGTTAGGGAGTTTCAAATGCAGACTTTCAGAAACTGGTTCTGTAACTGTAATTGATATTTTCTCAAAAGTATCAATTTTCATGCTACAACCATGTATTATAATTTATTTTGAGGCATATTAAATTCTCTTTCCAATTCTGAGTATGTTAAATTTCCTACTTAGGATGGCAATGATGATGGCACCTGCTCTTTATGACTGTGACAAAGCATGAGTGGCCTTCATTTTGATTCAAGCATTGTCTACTTGGGATAATATCTGTTAACCTCTAGATAGTAGACCAGTCAGATTGTGCCATTCCTGTGTAGTATATACTAAGCAATGTTATTCACATCACCTGATGCCACATTGTGATATCTAAGTGACTGGTTCTATTATTCTTCAAAACAGCAGATCTTGTGTGGGGTTCCTGGTAAGTGGGGTTAAGTAACTATGGTAGAAAGGTGACAAACACACAATGCATTGTGGCTTGCTTCATATAGAGCTGTCTAGATGCAGACGAGTCAGGTGGTGTTCAGGTTATGATTAATGTATGATTTCTATGTGTGTATATATACTTTTATCTACTGCGCGTAGTGAGACAGCTGGAGGCAATCCCTGAACTGTGGAGCAACAGTGCTAACCACTGCACCAACTTTACAACTTGAGCAAAAAGACATCAGAACATGTTTCAAAACATAATTGCAGTGAGTTATAGCTAAAAGGGGGAAGAAATATTTTAGAATTTATAAAATCAGCCCTGTATACTTTATAACCAAAATGTGCTGCAAAAAGATCAGCATATCCCTAAACGGTAATACTGCTGTAATTTGAGCAGTCTGAGGGGAAATGAGTTTTAATAAAATTGAGAATAACACTTATTTGGAGACGCATCTAAAGTACAACTAATGATTATACTTTATATCACCTGTCTAACTATGATTAATCATTAGCCTCCCTTTCCTGAAGAAGACTATCCTATTGATGATACTCCAACAACTCCAGGGCAAGATGATTTCCCCTTTCCTCGTTCTTCAGAATACTCATTGTCCCATGTGAAAAAAACCCTCATTCCCAGAGCAGTTCTAGACCGCAGCACGCCTGCAGGCTGGACGCTGAACATTGATCCTGATGGAGTCTGGGTCTTTACCAATGACCATACACAGGAGCAGGTAATACATGCTTAGCATTTATTGCAAACAAAACATACCCATTACAATTTTTCTTTCTGTTTTTTATATTTGAAATGTCATAAACAACATAAATGCTTGTGTGACTAGTGGATTAAATCACTGGATGAACGAGGGCAGACATACTACTACCTGAAAGATGGTTCCAAATCTGAGTGGAACCTACCTGAAGTAAGTGAAACTTTTTGTCTTAAATGAAAGGGAACAGGGAATCCCTTTATTTCTCAAATTTCCTCTTTATTTTGAGTTTATTTTATATTATCCTTAACAGCCTAATTTGATAATAATAAGAATAATAAGAAAATTAAAAGGTGTCTTTTTAACTGGACTACAGAATGGTTTCTGGCACCACACTTGGACATATGTATCACTTTATTATTATGATATAATTATTTTTAAATTATGTAGTGACTGAGAAAATCATTAAACAGTATTATTTTCTGTTTTAATGTTTTATTGGTACTCCCAATGTCCTTTTCCACCACTTTTGGATTCTTCTTCAGCAGGTTCATGATGAAGCTTCGCCCAAGAGGCTTTTGCTAAAACAAATAGGCTTAGCTCCTCACTACTTCTCCCGAGTTACATGTATATATTCCATTAACTCTGAGTTCTTAAGCCTTTACCAAAATTGGTAAAAAAAAAAATAATAATAATAATAATAATAATAATAATAATAATAAATAAATCAATAAATAAAGGTTAAAAAAATCCTGAGCACAGTGAAAAATTAGTCTGGGGAATTAAGTTGTTTGAATAAAAACACAGGCAGCAAATTAGCTGAGTATGAATTGCACAAATAGTGTTGTATAAGGTAGCATTGCCATCTTACAGCTTTAGAATCAAACTGTCTTTTCAGAGTTTATCAAGATCAACCATGTCCACATGGTTGTCCATGATGTTCTCTGATTTCCTCCCACTTAAAAAAAAAATCAAAAAAGGGTACAGGCAACTTTAACTTGTGAATGATTTTGTCAGTGTGTGTGTGTGTGTGTGTGTGTGTGTGTGTGTGTGTGTGTGCCCACTTGCGTGCGTGCGTACGTACACATGTGTGTGTGTGGAGCACTGTGATGGCCTGCAATCTCATCCAAGGAATAAATCAGGTTTGTCCAGGGTAAAGCAGTTACTAAAAAATAATGAATGTCTGAAATAGTTCCTATTTTTCTCTGCTTTGACACTGTCATCGGACCCCTTTAAGACCTAACATTGGGGCATGATGATGCTTAATAGATCTGGGTTGGTGTATGATGTACAAATGTATAAACCAGTTCTCACTGAATACCCCTGATTCAGCACTAAATTTTAATTACCAAAAAGTATTGTGAGGGCAACTTGTAATATCTAGTGATAAAGTGCTTTTCCCTGACTTAATAATCATGCCAATAATCATGGTTTTCCTTTTAATAAGAAAAAAAAATGTAAAGCTTTTTTTCCCCATCAGATTTCTTCATGTTTGAAACAGTGCCAATTGGGAAATGGTGGCACAATGGAGCAGGATGAACTGGGAATGATGAGAACCTGGAGGAATAGCACAGGATCTCAAGATGAGGTTAATGCATAAGGACACATATTCACACAAAGTATTGTTGCAGCCTATGCAGTGATATATGTTTTCCCTTGCAGTATAATGTATAATAATTAAAATGAATTAATGAATTATAATAATAAAATTTATGCAGGGTATTCCACCAGGGGGCACTATTAAACCCTACTTTGTCTGTGCATTTTGGAGGAAATAAATCAGATCGTTTTCCTAGTCAAGGTCATCATGGAAACACTAGGTACACAGCAGGAAGACACTCTGGATAGTGTAGTTATTATTCATGCACCAGCAAGCGTACTTTTTTCTGTGTTTTTGTGAGCTGGGCTGAAACTTGACATGGGGGAAGCATGCACATGCAGATTTGAACACAGATTATAAATAAAACAAAATGATTTCATCTATCACTGCTATACTTTATTATTTTATGTTGCAAATAGATTATGTAAAAATGTTTGCATGTGTAAGTTTACAGAAACATGCATACGTAAATTTAAAGAATAAGCTGCGAAGTGCAAGTGCACTCAATGAGAGGCACACGCATGCAATATATTTTTCCTGTCATTTTCTTCATGTATTGAGTTGCCTCTGTGGGCACATGAGCACAGACACAATGACCAAATCGATCTCATGGCTTTATGACATTTGGATAAGAGCTTCTCCAGAGCTAGGCTATAATTCAGTATAATTGAAATGAAATTATTTAAAATGAATGTAAATAATATAACAATATTGTCATTAACAGTGTCAAAAGCGTGAGATTTTAAGATGATAGTTTGATATTAATGTTTATCATACATAAAAATAATTCTGAATTCTATTCTGAAGTAATGTAAGACCCATTTCATAAGTCACTACAAAATGATCAATTGTAGTTAATCTAGTTTTTATCAAAGTTGTTGCACACTTGTTTTTCCATCATTCAATATTAAATGTAATTATATAGAGATTTAAATTAATTTTCAATTTTCTCCCTGATAGAAACTTCCCATAGGTCATCGCAGGAATGCTTCAGACAGTGATATATTAGGCTCTCGAGAAATGCTGCATCACGTAAGTGACAGAGCTGAATTGCCCACTAGACATCCACTTGAAAATGCACTTGATTAATGTCCTGTGATGGACAAAGAGGGTATAAATTTATTCACATCTTGTGATTGGTATGCCCAAAGACCTTTGGTTACCTGCAGCTCTCAACATACAGCCTTGTGCCGGAGGCCGAATCGCTGATGTAATGTTAACAACACTTTCGCTCATTCAGTATTGCTGAGAGAGATATATATA
>JAQMYF010000021.1:20985006-20996198 GCA_030014195.1 Neosilurus mollespiculum
TCTCTCTCTCTCTCTCTCTCTCTCTCTCTCTCTCTCTCTCTCTCTCTCTCTCTCTCTCTCTCTCTCTCTCTCTTAAACACACACTCACACACACACAGTTCTTGTTCAGTGTGCGATTTTCACTTCCACTTAGATGATGGGATACGGCTGGTCCAAAACACTAAACATGGCCGCCTTTTGGGTGGCCAACATAATCATTAATCTTATTGATTGTTTAGTAGGTTAAATAAATCAGAAGGAGAAATGTGTTAATTCCTCCATGTGTGTGCAAAACCATGTTTTTATTTTTTCTTTGACTTTAATATCTTGCCTGGTAAAACCAAGTTTATATAAATAAAATACTTGCAGTGCATATTTTTATGAATACTTGGTTAAAATGTTTATAAAGGTTTAATTTTATTTTTTTACTTACTAGCTAAAAAGTCGGGCTGGAGCAGAATACCTGATTCAATATGACACTGAAAGCATCATCACTGACTGGCATAAAGTAATAGCAGACACCATACGGCAACTTGTAAGTAAGACAAATGCTCTGATCGTGTTTACAAAAAGTTTGCATTTATTTTAATAATAAAAGTTAAAAAATCAACTAATGCTCAAGTGTATTTATTTCTCTGTCTCAGGACATGGAGCAGCACCACTCAGATGATGATGAGGAAGCCAGCGAAAAATCCTCAGGCACAGAAAAGGAAGACAAATCAAGTGTAGAAAAACGAAGAATGAGCAATGGTAATATATGGTAGAGATTGCACCTTAACTGACTTTAAGTAGATTTTAAGCCAAGAAAGTTCGTATGTGTTGCCCACACATTCTAGCAGGCATTGAGGCTTAAAGAGAAAGTTTTTTGCATTAGCCCTGTTGTCATTTATTTATTTTAATAACTTCTATAAATCCATCCATTATCTATACTGCTTATCCATCTGGGTCACAGGAAAGATGGAGCAAATCGCAACTGGGCAGATCATCAAGCCATCACAGGAATAATATAGAGACAAACTTTTCTTACTCTCACATTCACATTTATTGGCAATTTAGGGTAGCCAGTTAATCCACATGTCTTTGGACTGTGAGATGAACAAGAACACCTGGAGAAAAATAATAAGATCAAGAGCATGTCGGTGCTATCTGCTTCAATAAATCGCCTTAGCAGTCCACTGCTGCACCAGTAGTAATCTTATATCCATGAGCTGATCCTACAAAGACAAGGCCAACAGCAGGCTTTTAGAAATTATAAAGAGAAGAAAGCTCTAGCTGTACTACAGATTTGAGGTTACCAGGTAGCACTGGGGACCCAAATTGAGGAGTAGACACAGGAGGTGTTAAAGAGACATGTTACTATTCTGCCACAGAACATATGTGCCAGATGTTCAAAGGAATAAAAACATATCTGATTGGCAGACCTTTGGCTGGCCCAAGAGCATTGCAGCACTAAGAGCACCAGTGGAAGTGTAACAGACAGAAATGCCCAACAAAAGAATTCTCTACCTGTTTATTACAATTAAATAATTATAACTAGAGACTAAACAATAAACCTCAGGATTGTGGATGTTGCTAAATAGTAGTTTTATTTTATTATAAATAGTTATATTTTATTTAATAGTACAATTTAATTTTGCCACATCCACCAAGCCTAAAGTGCATACTTATTTTAGTATATACTACCCAGGACCGGAAGCAAAAGAAGCACACTAAAGGAGATTTTTGTGATTGATTTAAATTTTTTTAAGCTTCAGCGCACTAGCAAGCAGGTGTATTTTTAACTCTCTGTAAGGGTTTTGGTATATACAATGTGGAAATAATGGAAAGCAGAGTAAAGTGAGATTTCTATAGTTTAGATTCACCTATTTTAACCATGTATTTAGTATAATACAGACATGGTTTGGTAAATGCTATAGGAAACACAAGAACAAACTACACTGAAATCTTTATTGTTTATTTTTCCATTTTAAAGCATGAAGTAATTATACCTTTAGTTCCACAGTGACAACAAAGACAGTGTCCTCCGTTTTGATTCAGTCATTATCCATTTGGAATAATTTTAAATCCCAATATAGCAGACCAATCAGATTGCACCATTCCTGTGTAGTACATGCTAATATAAATTCACCTGACTTTTGTTCAATATGGCACTGTGTACGTTATTTTTGCCATAGCTTACAAATTTAGCTTGTATATGTATGTAGTATCAATTAATATTGATCTAAAATATTAATGAACAGGTGTTTTACATTATGAGGTAATGGAATAGCAAGAACCAAAAATATACTTTTTTTTTTCATTAGTAGGTAGACAACCTTTCTCTAGTTCCACGTCTGAGGCAGACCCAAAAAAGGTCCGCAACAAGCTTCGCAAGTTTCTTCTCAAAAGGCCTACCTTGCAGTCAGTGAAGGAAAAGGGATACATTAGAGGTGAAATGACTTTCTGCTTAGAAAATCTGTGTTTTATTGACAATAGGTATAAAACTGAAATGTTTCATTGTCTGACAGAAAACGTGTTTGGATGTTATCTGCAAAATCTCTGTGCCCAGGAGAAGACTACAGTGCCTAGCTTTGTGATGAAATGCATCAGGATGGTTGAGAAAAGAGGTACAGTGTGTTGTATAGTTCTATACCAAAATTAGTTTCAGTTTTATTACATTTAAATTGTAAGAATGACCTGGTCGACTTTCTTTTCTCAGGTTTGGCTGTTGATGGAATCTATAGAGTTAGTGGGAACTTAGCTGTAATTCAGAAGCTACGTTTCAAGGCTGATCATGGTAATATTTTACTGTTTTACTATATTTTACTTAAAGTAAATATATGTATGTATATATATTTTTGTGATGATTATCAGGTTTTTTTACTTAAAATAACAGAGTAGTTTATTTTAAGCAGGCACATTACTTGTCTTTGTGTTTCTTTAACATCAACAGAGGATCTAAATCTGGAGGAGGGCCACTGGGACATCCATGTCATTA
This sequence comes from Neosilurus mollespiculum, assembly GCA_030014195.1. Taxonomy (NCBI): domain Eukaryota; kingdom Metazoa; phylum Chordata; class Actinopteri; order Siluriformes; family Plotosidae; genus Neosilurus; species Neosilurus mollespiculum. The sequence continues at coordinate 20,987,963 of JAQMYF010000021.1, forward strand.
CAGGAGCTTTGAAACTCTTTTTCAGGGAACTGCAAGAGCCCTTGTTTCCTTACAGTCACTTCAACAGCTTTGTCCAGGGCATCAGTGCGTTCCTGTCTTATGATTATGTCTGAAGTTACACCAGTGCAGATGTTTCTAAAGATCTCTGAGAACTTAACATGTTTTTTTTTTGTTGGTTTGTTTGTTTTTATTTGCTGTAGAAATTCCAGACTACAACACCAGAGTTTCCTATATACGTGATCTGGTGAAATCTTTACCACCACATAATCATGATACAATGGAGGCACTCTTTAGCCATTTAAGGAAGTATGCTTTTTTATTTAATTTTTTCACTTAGAATTACAGTGCCCAGGTCCAAATATTATTCTATGAGATCTAATTTTGTTTGTTGCATGTTTAGGAAAGCATAAAAGTCCCTTATATGATCATTGTTGATTTTATACTTTTTTTTTTTTTTAGAGTTATTGAGCATGGAGATGAGAACAGGATGACATTGCAAAATGTGGCCATTGTCTTTGGTCCAACGTTGCTCAAGCCAGAAATGGAATCAGCAAACATAACTGCATACATGGTCTTCCAGAACCAGATCATCGAGTTCATCCTCAGTGAATTTGAATCAATCTTTCATATGTAAACACCTTTCAAAATTCAAAGATCAAGTCAAATTATTTGAAAGAATAAGAAATATTTGAACAATGAAAAGTCAAAAAGATTCAGCTGTCATTAAAATTCTTGCTGTCAGCCGTGTTAGTATTTTGGACTAGTATTTTTTAACCTATTTAGTACTTGATTATATTATCCAGAAATGCCCATACAGTCAAACATTTCACACTCTTTAATGCAGTGCTTACAGATAAGGGTTATATATTTGAAAAAACTATAATGGAAATTAGCTTTCGGTCATTTATTTAACAAAAATAGCAACAGATGTAATATTCTTCTGTGGAGAAAGTAAGTATAACCTTGGCTTCAGAAGCTAGTATTTCCCCATTTCACATGAATTATTTCTTGTCTATAGTTTGCATAATTGTCCACCAGTCTCAGACTACTTTTTTTTGCCCTTCCATTGTGAATTTGCTAATGTACTTAGGATCATAATTCTGTTGAAATGTCGACCTCCGGTTTAACTTTCGGACAGATGGCTTCAAAATGTGAATGCAAAATTCATAGTTGAATCAATGACTGCAAGCTACCCAGTCCCTGACACAGCAAACCAATCAACCAGTCTGTAGTCTTGCACTAATGTTTTTCCTAGAGAGCCTCCCATGCCTTTTTGATTGTAGACGTTTACAGGTTCACACCAACAGTAGCAAGAGTTAGCTGCAGAACCTGTGATGGGGAATTTTGGCCAGTCACTAATGAATTGACAGATGTTTGAAATCTATGCCACTTGTATTATTTTTGTTACAGTCAAATGATTTTTTTTTTATTATTTAGAGATCTTTTAAATCAGTGGCATCCACATTTTTCTGAAGGCCTTAGTGAGTATTTAGCATCTTTACATGATGACCACACACTTCTATAGTAATGAGAACACCTGACACCCCAGGAGAATATCAACTTTATCTGTTGGCAGAGTATTAAAGAGGGTGAAATATTTGGTCCAATTATGTGAGAGGAAAAATCAGCAATTTATATGGAATGTACTTATTTTTCATATGACTATATTCATCATGACTTGAATATATACTGTACACTGGCATGAAATGTTTTTGTAAGGGGGGAAATGTAATCTGGTTCAAGTAAATATAGCACTGACAACATGATGTGAAATTTTAGAATGCAGGAGGCATGAAAGGGCAACAGAAAATGAATTTTATCGCTCTATTAGAATTATTTATTACTGATATTCAGGAAGCTATTCTCAGAAATAACCGATAGGGTTGAGTACTGCATAGGCATAGTTTTATATAATTCTAGTCATGACGTCTTACCTCAGCACAGGAATATATTTTCCTTATAAGTAAATTGTGTTGTGGACATAACACTGCCTGAGTGTTATATGGAGCCTTAGTACGGAAAACTACATTTTCCTGAGCTGGGTGTTTGACGATGGTTAATTCTCAACTGTAATGCTACAAGTGGTTTATTATGTTATATTATAATTAAAAGCAGTCTTTACAGACTCAAGTAGCTAGAAATTTTTAGCATGTTTGCTAAGGAATGTTTGTATTTGTTGTTCTTGGTTTCGTCCTTTACTCATATAATGTTTTACTATAAATGGGGAGAGTAGATTACTTGTACAGTCTTTAGAGTTATAAAATAATATATTTATTAGTACAAAAAAACCCTTTACTTTGTAAAGTTTTCTTATATTTGCACATAGACAAAGTTTAATCCTGAATGAAATATAGAACATATTTGTAAAGCATTAATATTTTATATTAAAAAAAGTTGTTTTGAGTTTTGATGGTGTACAAAGAAAAGGCATATTTATGCAACACATTGCTTATAAAGATTTTTTTAATAAAGTAACTGTTTTACAAGTCATGTTATGTTGATATTTACAAGTCATATGTTGATATAAAAAATAATAATAATAATAATGATAAATTTTTAAAAAAAGGCTGAAAAAAACATCTGCCTGAGAAAAATGTCTCATGAAGAGGTAGGTGATGGGGAAGGGAGGTTCAAGTTGACCTCAGGTCTCGCCAATGGAAAGGGGGAGTGGGGGAGTTAAATAACACACTGTATTATTCTGTACAGAACTAATGCCATAGTAAAAACCGATCACACTATGATATGCAACCCAATAAACCAATAATTTGGTGCGTAAAGTTTAACAGACACACTGTTACATTTTTCTGGGCTGAATAAAATCATTAACAGCAATAAATGTAATCATGGTCTCAAACATGCAAAGCATGATGGGATTGCAGAGGGTTAAAGAATCCCTAGATGCACTTAATATGGCCCACCTCACTGCATAAAATTCACTGTCAGAGAGAAAATACATTGATAATTAAGTTTTCATTTAATGCCCCTTTTTGTTCAGGACTGTGTTAGACTGAATATGTGAATGGTTATGTGATTCTGTCTGTGTGCAAATTTTAGAAAACATACTTATTACTGACCAGTTAGATAGGTCATGTGACCATGAGGTGTTACAGATGTGTGAGGACTTTTCTGATCAATTGTCTCTTTTTAGCACTCTTTTTCAACACATGTTAATTTTTTATCCAGACAGGATGGATATAAATGATATTCATTGGTGGAAAGTGCCACAAGTTTAGGATTACTTGAGGAATAAGCAATAGTTGCATACAGTAGGTACATGAAATGCCAAATGTGGCACTAGTGCATGCGCTGTTCCCAATATCTTTTTTAACCTTCCTCCACCTGTAACCTTCCTTTTTTGACCCCCACCTGGAAAAAAAATGTTTACAAATATATTTTTGAAGAACTCTCCTGAGCCAAATCTGGTGATAGTTTGGGTTGTTTGGGAATATCCTTCACCAAGGAATCCTTCACACCTAGGGTCTAAGAATTTTCTCTTTTCTTCCCCCCTATTCCTTTACCATCATCATCACATTCATATTTCACCATCATTAAAACAACAATAAGCCTATTTTTCTCTTCTCCCTTCCACTCACTTTTGCCACCTATCTTAAAAATGAAGAGGGAAACAATCTAGGACATATTTTATCTACTGTACAACTATTTGTGCTACTCTTCTCTAATTTCTTACATTCAACTGCCTAAAACTTCCCAAATTTCATTTGGCTATCTGGCAAAAATATATATTTACAAAAACAACAAACCTAATTTTATTCCCAAATACATACAGTACTGTTCTATTAAACACAACACATCAGACATTAACCATTAAAGCAGTAAGCATTTAGAGAAGCAAGCCTTCAAAATACAGTGTGTAACATATTGTGTGCCTTAAGTTCAATCCTGGATTTCTTCTCTACTGGTAAGGTAGGATTCTGACTTTTGTATTACTGTCTACTTGACTTAGTTAGACTTAGTTGTTGTTGGTAATATTTTTAAGTATAGGATTCTTAGCTGCTTCTATAGTCTTATTGTGGTGCTTAATCAGCAGTAGTGTCAGGCTTTCTTAAGGTGTGAATTGGGACCCAGACAGTATATATTTAAGGTGTCCCTGCATCAGTTTTCATTGCACTTAACGTTCTATCCTGGATTTCTTCTCTACTGGTAAGGCAGGATTCTGACTTTTGTATTACTGTCTACTTGACTCAGTTTGACTTATTTGTTGTCACTAATATTTTAAGCATAGGATTCTTAGCTGCTTCTATATTCTTATTGTTGAGCTTAATCAGCAGTATTTCCAGGCTTCCTTAAGGTGTGAATTGGGGACAGGACCCAGAAAGTAAAGTATTGAAGGTAGCTCCACATCAGTTTTCAGTGTGCTTTAAGTTCATGTCCTGTATTTCTCCTATCAGAGTTGGTGCTTCACACCACTCTCTCTGTCTCATCTTGGCATCTCCTACCTTGAGCTTCATGCAGTAAAAGTCTCCTCTCCAATCAACTCTCAGGACACTTTTTAGAAAGAATTGGACACACTCCTCAGCATTTTCCCCACTGACAACAATCCTTCTCACTCTTCTGGGAAGCTTCAATCTCCCCTCTGACAAACTCCAGTCCTCTTGCCTTCTCCCTCTTCTTTATTCCATTTCTTTAACTTTCAACAACTGCTCTCTCACACACAAAGGAGGGAATCTCCTAGATTCCACACTGTATCGCCTTTACTGTTCCTTTCTGTACTTTTATCTTATCTTCCTAACCCAGTCTCCTTTTCTTCCCTACGATTAGAATCTGCTACTGACACTTTCCTCTCTTCACTCTCTGCATCTATGGATCACCTCTGCCTGCTATCTACAAAATCCAAGGAGACTTCTTGCCCTGCTCCTTGGTACTCAGAGGTGCTGTGAAGCAATTGTAGACAACTCAGAGCAGCTGAGAGAAAGTGGGAGAAATCTTGAATCAGAACTGTCTTGCTACCATACCACATGCTACACTTTTTCATCTCATGTGACTTCTGCTAAGACAGCCTTCTAGAAGGAAAAGTTGGACACTGCTGCACAAGACCCATGCAAACTCCACAATATCTTTTTATCCTTTGTCAATCCATCTTCTCCTCCTCCCCATCCTCCCTGACTGTTGAAGACTTTGCTGATTTCTTGATGGGAAAATTAAACTAATTTTTCAGACATTCACTCTCACCGCATCTCCTATACTACACTGCTGCACAAGACCCACGCAAACTCCATAACGTCTTTTCATCCTTTGTCAATCCATCTGCTCCACATTCCCATCCACCGTGACTGCTGAAGACTTTGCTGATTTCTTTGATGGTAAGATTAAACAAATCTAACATTCACTCTCACCCCATCTCCTATACTACACAACATAGATTCCACTTCCCCTTCCCTTGCACAGTTTTCCAATCTCACAACTGAAGACATCCAGCAAGTCATCTCATCATGCAATCCAACCACCTGCTCACTGAATCCGATCCCTTCCACAATACTGACTAAAAAAAGACCTTCTTCCCTTTACCTCCATTATCATAAATAACTTAACCCATCTTAAAGAAACCCTCTTTGGATATATTGGACATCAGCAACTATAGACCGGTATCACTTCTTTCTTTCCTTTGTAAATTCTTAAACACACTATTTATAACCAAATGTCTTTCTATCTTTTGCAGCATAACCCTCTTGACCCTAATCAATCTGGCTTCAAAGCGGCACATTTCACAGAGACTCTTGGCTGTCACAGAGAAGCTACATGCTGCAAGATCAACCAAGATGTCATCAGTCCTTATTCTCCTCGACCTTTCCGCAGCATTTTACACGGTCAGCCACATGATTCTCTTGTCCATCCTCAGGAGTCTAGGAATTTTTGGTTCAGCATGGGAATGGTTTGCTTCCTACCTGGAAGGTTGCTCATATCAGGTAACATGGGAGGATCTACATCTTCTTCACACCGACTTTCCACTGGCTTTCCCCAGGGCTCTTGGTCCACTTCTGTTCTCTCTTTATACTAGGTCCCTTGGTGATGACGAGACGAGATGGCGCAACTGTGTTTGGTATGCTGTCCTCGTCTGCTAAGTTTGCTATCGATTACTCTGTTTATCCTTGTTGTTATTCGGAATGTGTCATCACTACTTGTGTATGATTGCCTGACACTACTACAAATATGCGACAACAATATGAACAACTTGCCTGGATGTGCTGAAAATAGACATTCAAACCCACCACCGCCATTCCTAGCTTCTGTGCCTGCCTATCTGTGGTGTCCTGTTTGTGCGTTGCCTCGCAACAAGAAAAATAAATGTGGAAAGAGAGGCAGCATGCGAGTCAAAATCAAAGCTTTACCTGGCATCTAGTTCCTCCAACATGGGTGATCCAGTCTGTTTCAAGGAAGTACCTACAGAATACATAGGATTTGATCTGCATCGCTCTCTGCAATACAACTATTGATGGCTCCGACTGGCTCTCCCAGATGCTGGCTGTCCTTCCTTGTTGCCGGCCTGTGCAGATCCAGTGGCGAGGCTGCATGAAGGAGAATCTCCGCCCGCTCAGTCACGCTGCTCCTCGGCAGACTGTGAACTCCAGGCTGATGCATGCAGCCCTGTTGAACACTTGTTTAGTCACAAATAAGATGCTTGTCCTGAACAACATCATCTCCACTCACGAGTTGGATTTCTTCATGCTCACAGAGACCTGAATAAAACCAGGTTATAACAGCACTTTCTCTGAGCTCCTCCCCCTTGGCTACTTTTTCCTGAGCACACCGAGAGTTCAGCACGCAGAGGCGGGCTTGCCACAGTAGACAAGCAGAACATCAGCTGTCGCTCCATTCCATGCAAGTGCTACAGAAGCTTTGAACTGCAATTATTTCTGCTACAACTGGCATCCCCCAGGTTGTGTGCTGTTATATATCATCCTCCTAAACACAATAATAATTTTATTTTTGAATTTTCTGATTTTCTTGCTGAAATAATGCCAAAATATGATAGTGTTCTTATTTGTGGGGACTTAAATATTCATGTTTGTTGTCCATCCAGTCAGTTGGTTAATGACTTTCAAAACTTGTTAACCTCTTTTGACCTAATGAATGCCCCCATGCACAAAAACATGATCACACACTGGACCTGATACTTTCAAATGGTCTCCCAGTATGTATCTCAGAAATACTGGACACCTACATTTCAGACCACCTCCCCATTATATTTGACTTCACAGCTCTTTCACCTCCAGCAAAATCACTTCTACTATAGCTAGTGAATTTGCTAATGCCTTCAGGAGAACTGGTTTTCATGCTCTAGGTGAACGTGCCCAGAGGAGTTCATCTCCTCTTTTCATTCAACCTGTTCAGAGATTTTGGACTCCATTGCACCATTGAAATCCATCAAACCTAAACCAGATCCCTGGTTGAATGTCACCACATGTGAGCTGAGGAGGTGCTGCAGAAATGGAGGTGAAAGAAAGACAAGCTGCATGTGTCCTTGGGCATTCTGAGAGACTGTCTTCAAAATGCTGTTAAAGAAGCAAAATTACGTTTCAGGTGTCATTTGTCACTTGAAAAATGACACTTGAAAAGTAAGTTTGCTTCTTTAACATTTACATCTATTGTGCTCTGCACTCGTGGGTTCGAGTCCCACCCTCGTCGCATGTACAGTGCTTTTCCTTTGCGCTGTGTAACTGGTTATAATGAGGCTTCCGCATTGTGGTCAAAGAAACTTTAAAAGTTTACCAAAGAGACTCCTGGCAAAGTGGCTGGCAATCCAGATTACACCTCTTTCATGACCTTACTGGCCCCTCTAACTCTTGTACGCGGGTAGTGTGGCTGAGCGGTCTTAACTGCTGGATTAAGGCTTCAGTCTTGTAGGGGGTGTGGCTTCAAATCCCACCTCAGCAGTGGTTCTGTCTCTTGTTTTTGTGGCTCTTGCCAAACCTCTACCACTCACTTTAGTAGACAATAGCTGGCATGCATATAATTCATAAGAAAAACCCTTGTCCTTGTCATTGTGCTCTGCACTCGTGGGTTCGAATCCCACCCTCGTCGCATGTACAGTGTTTCTCCTTTGCGCTGTCGAACTGGTTATAATGAAGCATTGTGCCCGCATTGTGGTTGAAGAAGCTTTAAAAGTTTACCAAAGAGTCTCCTGGCAAAGTGGCTGGCAGTCCAGATGGCACAGGAAATAATCCTCTGTGTTAGCCGCTTCTTTCTTCACAGACTGACATGCAAGCTCACGTGTATG
>JAQMYF010000021.1:21003694-21016438 GCA_030014195.1 Neosilurus mollespiculum
TTTTAAATGGTATGGCTAACTCAATTTTGAATTTTTGGTCACTGTGACTCATTTTGCCAGACTGGGTCACATTTGTTGTTGATTTTTGGTCCCATACAGCCTCTGTGATTAAAATGTTATATTAAAAAGCCACAAGCACACGTGCTACACACACACAAACATGATGTAGGAATGTATACACATATTTAAAATTAACCTTAGATTTGTTTGTTTGTTTTTTTTAAACAAGTTTCAAGGCTTAGAACAGGGAGAGAGGTGCCTGAAGTTCCCTGATATAAAGGACAGATGTAGAAATATATTTTTATCTGTGCTGTAGCTAAAATGCTGTAAATATACCCATGTATAGTTTCAGCATGCAGCATATTACAAACGTGAATGTTAGATATAGCATCAATAGCTAGGCGGTAGTAAATGGCTTCGTGTTCGGTTCTGACTGTTAGGGGTCACTTTAAGAATGACTATAATGTAGGTGTTTAACCACATTCTTGATAGTTTTAAACACCTTTTGAAGCCTGCCTGCTTTTAAGTTATTGAAATGTTCAGAGAAGTTGATAGTGTTGTTGAAACTCCTGAGGACCTTCTGTTAGCAAGATTAACTACTTGCTTTTATGCACAAAGATATACACACAAGACCGGCCCCTGAAACAGCATTAAACACCCATCGGAATGGCAGATTTTAGTCTATAAAGTCATGTCATGCAAGGGTCTTGTCCGGTCTTGTGCTTATATTTATAATCGGCGGCTACGTCAGCCAGTTTATATAGGAAGTGATAATATGCTAAAGGATTTTAATCAGCGGCGGCTGGCTTTTCCAACAAATAAGAGATATCGGCAGCTATAAAAGATGGTGCACAGGTCTATGAATATATCAGGTAGGGTCTTTCATAAAATGTTGGAATTTTTAAGGCTGAATTTCTGCTTTATATGATAAGATTCAGAAGGCCTTTACCAGGAACTCACTGCAGGTAAAGAGAAACATAATAAAAGTAGTTTTATTTAATTGCATAGAGGGTTTTCTGAGATATAGTCTGACGAAAATGTACCAAAACTGAATTTTCACCACAAAAAGCACCCTGATATAAAAGTGCATGAAGTAAGCCACTGTCATTCATGCATATTTAGAAAAGAAAGGACCCCACGTGTCCTAGTATGCATAAATGAGCCAGGCTTACTCTGGGCACAAGACGTTCGAGGTCCATGAATGCAGCCCAAAAAGTGAAACCTCGTGATTTATGTGGTGCCCTCATTCAACCTTGAAAATACCGACATTTAAAGACTACCCGTTACATTCATACACCATGAAATGTCATAACGTGATTTTCTGTCAGTTTTGGTAATATATCTACCCCCACCAAAAATGTGTGGTACAGTTGTGTCCACCTGCACTCTTGTTTTTTGAAATCTCAGTGGCTGTGGCATGATGTCAGGGTCATCTGGAGTTTTCTAGGCCACTGCACTATCCCGATATGAAAATCGGGTCGAGATAGCCAATAAATAACTTCCTCTCCTCATCTCTCTACCTGCAGCGCCTCTAACTCCTGCCTGAAGGCTCAGTGTCACTGTATTGCAAACACAAATCAGGTTGCTTCTATTTAGCTTCTGCATTTTTATAATTTGCAGGTTTACATCAAAAATACGATGCATATTAATCTAAAACAAACGAGGAAACAAGTTTATCCAGCAACAAGTCATGTCATGACTGTCTTTTTTTGATGAATCAGAAACAGACCACTCTCCATGTGCACCCTGAAATATTTTCCTCCTCTTCATGGGAAAAAAAAAATAGCTGAGTGACATGCTGCATGTTGAATGTTCTATTGCTATACATTGTTGAATTAAAATAATGTGAAATTAAAATTTATTTGTCACATACAAAATCATACACAGTACAGTATGTAGTGAAATGCTTGTTACGACTGTCCTATATTAGAAGAAGAATAACAACTATCAGTATCAAGAAGGGGGGTGGGGGGGGATATCTAACTGTTTGAAGGACACCAATAGTTAAAAGTGGAATATAAATGTAGTGACGATAAATAATACAGTGTATAAAGTGTCGGTGTGGTATGCACACAAAGATGTACAGTGGGTGTGGTTGTTATAAACTGTATCAGCTCATTAATGCCAGTGTTTTTTAATAAATAATTTTCTCTATAGGAAAGACCCACACAATGCTGGGCAGTCAGGAGCATCCAGGTGTGATTCCCAGAGCTGTTCGTGAGGTTTTCCAACTGGTGCGCACTCAAGTGAAAGACCAGGATGAATGGGAGTTCTCTGTAGGCATGTCGTACCTAGAAATCTACAATGAAAAGGTAACACTGGCACACACTTGTTATAGTTAGTCGCCTATATAGTTACAAGGCAGTACATTTTTACTTTCCGTTCCATATCAGTTCTGACCACTCCTGTCACAAAACACATTTTACTCACACTCACTTTTGGAGAGGTGTTTTTGGTTTGTGCCTGCGTGCAACATGTTCTGATGACCTGTCGTTAGTCCAATTTCCCATGATTAAAATAAGAAATCTGATCTGTTATTTGTGTAGGACTGGTTCACTTTTTTTAGCTCCCGCCAAACATCGACAGGAGCGCTGTCATTACTGGTCATATTTTATCCAAAAACACGCAGTGCAACCCTCGTTTTGTTTATCTGTGTGGTTGTTATCGCCTAGTCTAGAGAAACACAGCTGCTTCTAGTTTACTGCACATGTCAGGCATTGTAATATGATATGCCAGTCTGGTCATCTCGCAGTGGCACACCGAGCAAAGGTCGGATTATCAACAGAAGTGAGCGGCACCTGGTAAATTTTAACGTCGAAGCAAAAAGAAAAGCGACGATTCGTTGTTCAGAAACGAGGTCAAACGTATTGTCCAACCACGAGCAACTTTATATGGAGATTTTCCTGTAACAAAGATAGTATTCGTAGTTTTTCAGTAAAATGTTTGTTCTCTCCTGCATAAGTTTTGTAAGTTTCTGACTTCAAGTTATTGTCGAATCTCGCCTAGATATTAAGAGCTAATGTTAGCATCCAGTACTAAGTAGACATTGTCTAAATGAAAAATTGACCACAGAGATCCAAAGCTCCCGCCATCCAGGAATGTTTAAAAAACACTATTAAAATATTAATAGAATTAAAATGAGATTATATAGAGTTAAGGCAGCCTATGCTTTAAAAAAGTTGTATATGGAGCTGCTTTCTAAATGTATTTGCATAATTAATGTGCATGTTAATTTCAGTACGGGAATTAATTTGGTCTCATATATATTTTATTTTATTAGATGTAATTTTCTTAACTTTTGTGGAATTATCTGTATTAATAATAGCTGATGTTTAGACTTGGCTACTAACCACATGTGAGGAGTCTGTTGCATGTCTTGTGTGAGTTGGATTGCTAAAGGCTGTTGTGGTTGCAGGTTTTGGACCTTTTGTCCCCTACCCCTCAGGATCTGCCAATACGTGAAGACAAGGATAAAAACATCATAATTCCAGGCCTGACTCACACTCCCCTCTCATCTTTCTCTGATTTTCATACACACTTTGTGCCAGCAAGTCTTAACCGCACCACAGCTTCCACCAAACTAAACCAGCGCTCCAGTCGTAGTCATGCAATCCTCCTCATCAAGGTACTGTCACCAGTCCTGCCTCTTGATGTTGCATGTTTCTTTTTTACTTAAAGCATCTTAACAGGTCATGGTCACTGTGTGGTAGAACATGATTTGGTAGCTGGTGCTGAAATCACAAATTCTCCCTGCAAAAAACTCCTCTGGCTCTTTGTATGCCTGCTGGGGAAAATCAGGCTGAAAACACAAATTGTCTGTGTTATTCTGGTATCTGTCTTGATCATTTCTGTTTTATTTTTCAGTATGGTCTACTTTGATCTGGAAAAATTAAATATTTAGTGTTTGCATTACACTGTACTGACCACGGCTGGGTAAAATATTAAGACGTCAATGTCTTCCCAGTTAAATATTGATTCTGAAATGGTTAAAATCAACTACTTCCATTAAAAAGAAGCCTCATTCCTGTGGGGGTGCTGTGGGTGTTGCCAGTTTGTGGTTTTTGCCAGGCTGTGGTCTACATAGGCCCTACTTTAAAAAAACAACTAATGCTGACATTAGCAGGCAGTGAAAAGTCAGCGCCAACAACATTAAAGAGTACTGGTATTGGTCCTCCTTACATCGTAATTTCTGCATATGTAATACTTTTGAGTGATACAGACGCTTCTTTTAACATAAATGCCCATAAAAAGCACAAAACTGGTAATTTGATGCCGTGGATTATTAGCCTGGGCTGAACTGCGGGGGTTAGCAGCTTTGCAGTCAGGTTTTCCCCGGAAGTGACATCAAGTTGGGCAGTGTCTTATGAAGACAGTGAGACATTACATTCTAGTGACTCAGGATGAGAATGCTGCCAGAGATCTGCATGACGGTAGGTCCAAAATGGCTTATGCAGCTAACGTTTTTGCCAATTCGGCTTTCCTGTCTTCAGTTGGTGTAGGAACCAAAAAAGCAATCTCTGCGCTTGTTTGTGCAGCTCCGCACTGGCCAATAATGTATTAAGAGTCTTAACACTCACGCACACTTTGAAAACAGGCAAGGACTGATGTTGCCAGAAGGAACTGCTGATGTTATACGAGATCATTTCAAATAGCTAGTAACTCTAATTCACCACAGGTACCCTTTAAAAGCTGATGTTTAGACACTGTAGATTCAGATATAAAACTGGAACAGGTGTTGTGTGTAAGCTTTGCGGGGTAGTATTAAAACACCAACAGTACGATGAACCTATGCAACCATTTGGGTCAACGCCACAAACAAGTTTTGCAGCCTGTGGCTGAACCTAATCCTGTGGATCACGCAAATGCAGCTCAACAAGACACTTGTCTGCAAACTACAGTCAAGCTCTGTGCAGGCACAGAGGACAAGGGTTTGTAGCGATCTTCATTTGTAAGGACCTAGGTCAGTGTCATCGAAAAAAATTCATGACAGGAGTATCTGTTCCAAAGCTATACACTCCTGGGCAAAAAAAAACACAGCCAACATTGAAATTACATATTTATAGGTATAGCAGCAAAAGTATGTAACAGCCAAGAATAAATCATTACAAGATAATGGTGATGGTTGTGAAGGCCACTAAAGCTTAGCTGGTCAAGAACGGCATCAAGCTCCTGTTCTGGCTGGGACCAGATTTGAACCCAATAGAGAACATCTGGGCATTCATCCAACATAAATTAGTTGGACGAAAGTTTAGTAACACCACTGAACTTTGTGAGGCTCTCAAGTACAAGTGGTCAAATTTGGACATTTCCAGATGCAAGAAGCTTTTAGCGAGTCTAAACAGGAGACTTGAATGTTTATGAAAATCTAAAGGGAAAGCATAGGATTTAATATAAATATTTAAAATAACTGTTTAATAGAATTCACATACATATTCAATGTATTTGTTATAGTTAAGAATTGTTAAAATTTTGGAAAATACAGACTTGGCTTATTTTTGGTGTCCAGGAGTGTATACTGAGGTGAAGGAAGCCATTGTTGAGTCATTAAAATCAGTAGGGAGAGAAAGGATATGATGTGTGATAGTTAGACCTCCATTGCATTTTATTACTTTTGTGCTTCAATTTCAGTTAGGATACAAACGTGTACTTTACGTACTATTTTTTCGCATGTTTTTAAAAAAGTTATGTTTTATTTTGTGCAGCAAATTCTGGTCATGCACAGATGTGCACTTTAGAGCGTACCGTACTGTTCTTTGCTCCCCATGTGTGGTGCAAAGCTCCATACTTTAGGGAATACAGTTGACCTAAATTTTTATGGCTGTTTCAACTGGCCATCTGTCAGACAAAGGCAAGTCACTCATGAAAAGTTCTATGAAGTGCATAACTGTTTTGATACGCTTCATAGTGCTTTCCATCTCATTAGAAGTTTAACACATTGGTGTTGTGCCTCCCTGCATCACGGGTGATGAATGTGTGCTTTTATTCCTTGGTATTGGACAATTTTGAAAACGCCATATTTCTCTTTTTGTCTGAATGTTTATTGCCATGAGCTACTTTGCTGACTGGCCGTGTGAGTGCAGCTTTGCAAAAGTGGTGCTTTTACAGCTGCTGTGATTTGAGTCTGATAGATGAGTAAGCATGAACTTCCAAGTCAGGATATGACGAGACAAAAACTATGAATTACCTCTTAGCAGAGTGTAGAGTCTCTTGTGTGTGCTATTATAAAGCCACCTTGATGACAGTTAAGTTACCTTTCACATTTAGGTCGTAGTCTGGATAAAATTGTATTTAGTTCCAGGTTCAAACTCCACTTTTGACATTGCCTTAATCTGTTTTTTTGCCGGGGTGGGGGGGGGTTGTTAGCTGCCTATTTTTAGTGTCCATTTCATTAGTATTGTCTGGAAACAATGTTTTACCCGAAACTGTGACATTGCAGTTAACCCCACCCCACCCCCGGTTTATGAATGAAAACCAGAAATGAATCATAATGTGGGCAGGAAAAGGATTGTGTACCCAATCATTTTGCCAGTCATTTTTAATTCTTTAGATCACAGTCTAGTATGAAGACATAATACCAATCTTGTACATATTTGTTACCTTAGGTGGTGAAATGTCAGCGTGTTCCTCCTCATCGACGGCAGACAGGGAAGCTATATCTTGTGGACCTTGCTGGCTCCGAGGACAACCGACGCACTGGCAACCAGGGCATCCGTCTGAAAGAAAGTGGTGCCATAAACTTATCTCTTTTTACCCTCAGCAAGGTGGTGGACTGTCTAAACTCAGGAAGTGGGGGACGTGTTCCCTACAGGGACAGCAAGCTTACCCGTCTTTTGCAGGATTCACTGGGTGGTTCAGCTTATTCGGTCATGATCACGAACATTGCCCCGGAATATAAGTACTATTTTGATACGTTCACTGCCCTCAACTTTGCTGCCAAGTCCAAACAAATCATCAACAGGCCATTTGTCAGAGAGACAGTGATGGCACCAACAAATAGTGAGGATTTTAATCATTATGGTTTGTTTTGCTTAGCTGGAAAAGTTGAAAGCAGTTATTCAGTAGCTTTATCCCCCCCCCCAGTTTCAGGAAAGCGGCCCAGAGAGGAGCAAGATGCTGGGGGATCTGGGGAACACCTGAATAAGAGACTGAAGGAAGGCAAGAAAGTGCAGCAGCCATCACCTCCTCTTACACACCCACCTAGGTATGTTGTGTAGATGCATATTCAATTTCAGCTGTATTAGTATAGCACTTTTGTAGTCATTAAGAGCTTCCTTAAAGACTGACTACAGCAATAACCAGAAAAATCCCTGAAGAAATTTTGAGATGTGGCTGTAATTGCTGCCGGAAAATACATGAAAACTGTAAAATACAGAAAAATTTACACTCACTTTACACAGGTTTCTAAGTAGCTTTGGAAAACAGGTGGTGATAAATCAAAGAATCAAAGCATATACGCTTTAACTGTAACCATTATTGTGGAACATAAGCCAAGCTCTAAACCAGGGCTATTTATTTCATTTGGAATGAGGGCCGGTTCAGGAAAACAATCCCAAGTGAGGGGAACAGAGCGGATACCTCGAAAGGTGATTGGTCCACTATAGCAGGTTGTGACACGGTGAGGCGGGGCAAACGATTTTGAATTTCTTAGTTGAGTGTGGTAAAACCAATTTAAATAAAGTATTTATTAATACAAAGGTGTTAAGATACTGGGCAGTGGGTAGAAAAATCTTATTTCTCTTGAAACAATAGAAATGAATTTTTGACGTTTTCTGGCAGTTACTGACAGTTTAAATTAATTTTTCAAACTGAAGTAATGTCTTAGCATTTGGTCTTCTCTAATTTCGAAACCGTATTTTCCATCGCAATGAGATTAAGTGTTTGAGAGCTAAGAAGTTGGGCAACATGGTGATATAATGTGTTTAAAAGTCATGATTTAAAAATTACCCTCAAAATTATTTAAATTATTTTATAAAGCTCTGTTTTGTACTGAGTAATTTTCGGTACAGCTGTCAGTCAGAGGCTCGCTGTTTCATTTCTACAATTGCTGTTAACTTGAAAGCTGCATGGTCAGAACCAGCACACATTGTAGAATTTATTGGTGTAGAGTGAAGATTTTGGGAGTAGGAGCGAGTTAAAATTACTTTTTCCAAGATAATCTGTTCTGAGCCACTCTGCTGATGACATCATGTATCACCAGCCTTCCATGCAATAGACACCTACTATAAATACACAGAGACAGAAATCCTTATGACACTTGATCATAGATTAACAGAAAACCGTAAAAGGTAGCAAAAGCCGTTTTGACCATCGGCATGTCGACTTCAGTGTCTGCAGTGTCTTTAAAAGTTGACCAAGTTTCTGTGTGAAAGTATGGCTTCTTGGCGAGATGTCAAAGTGAGGTGAGTTTCATGATCGTTTGTTGACGTCTCCCCATTCATTTCAATGGGCTTTTTTGGAGTGGTTTTTGGCTAATTGTGTTGCCATGGTACTGCAAAACGGCAATAAAATTAATAGCACACTTCACGGTGCCGAGACACACGTTTTGATATATTGCGTAGGTGCACTTTGCCGTTTGAGCCACAGTAAGTGCGACGGAAGAAGAATAATAAAAAGAAAAAAAATAAAGAGTCCCATTTTTCTAGGGTGAATAGTAATGTGTGCTCTTAAGCGCAGCCACATAATTAACCTTAGAGGTTTCCAGGGAATATTTGAGTTTCAATGTCCCATTTGAATGGGAGCATTAAAAAGACCAGCCACCCTTGTTTCTTCGACTGGTAAAATGTTTCTAGGGTTCTGAAAGATATTTGGTTCCATGACTTATGGATTGGACGCTTAGATGCAAGTCTGATAAAGTGTAAGACAGATTTAAAGCACAGATGTTATTGGGTTATAACTAACTAATGTGTTTTTTTTAAAGACTGCTCTGAAAAATATGGCCAGTCTGTGATTATGTTTAACAGATTATTGATCAGAATTGTATAGAGCACTTTAACAGGTCCTGGCCTTGTGTGGTAGGTCATGATTTGGTAGCTGGTGCTTAAAAAAATACATCCCCATAGCGAAAGCCAGAGGTTGTTTGTACCTTTTGGCTCATTATTGGTGATGGACATAGATAAGTGTGAAATTTAGTTCAGTTATTGGAGTATTCAAGGCATGATTAGTAGTAGTAGTAGTATGATGAGAACAATAAAGTTCACTTGTGTAACTGTGTCTTTTAGTCCAGCGGATTCATCAGTTTTGGATAGACTTCTTGCTCTGGAGAAGATGATGTTGGGCACCCCAGAGAGAGAGAGACTCAAGTTGCTCAAAACAGTTGCACAGTCTCGCAAAGAGATCCAGGTCGCTGTATACTCAGTATTTCTTTATGCATTGTTTGATATGGTTCTGGTCCGGTTTTACTCCAGTGTGCCCCTCTGAAACCTTTTCTTTACAGAGATTAAAGGAAAAGCAAAAGGAGTTGGAGGAGAAAGCAGAGATGTTAAACAAACTAACAGCAGGCCAGACTGAACTGACAAATGAAAGGGAGGACACAGCAAGCAGCGTATCGCTCTTCAGAACAGACTTGCCCCCCCTCCAGCGGAAACAGTCTGTTACAGCAAGACCCAGGAAGCAACAGGCAATCGTCACCCCGTTACAGGGTAAGATCTACAGGTAGTGCTCATTGAAGTGGGAATATTCTTTATTTAAAAAAAAAAAACCAAACAAACAAAAAAAAGTGCAGGGATAAAGATCTGAAAACTGTAATTATCCAAAAAGCTAAGGATTTTTATTTATTCATATTACTTATTTATTATGTTTTTCTGTTTTACTTGACCAACAAAATACACTATACTGCCAAAAGTATTCACTCAACCATCCAAATAATTGAATACAGGTGTTGCAATCACCTCTATGGCTACAGGTGTATAAATTCAAGCACCTCGGCATGCAGACTGCTACTCACACAAAGCAAGGTCCATAAAGACATGGATGAGCGAGTTTGATGTGGAAGAACTTGACTGGCCTGCACAGAGTGCACAACACACATGCATGTGAAGGTAGATGAGCGAATAGTTTTGGCAATATAGTGTAGATTGAGCAAAGGAATTTAGCATTCAGTGGTGATTCAGTACTGTTAGCAAACTTGGTAAAGGCAGCTATTCTGCTTCTATTGGTATCTTGTGCCACTTTTTCATAAATCTTAATCGCTATACGTGCACATATTTCTAACATTATCTTCAAAATCAAATTTAACTTCAGCACTTTTGGTTCATTCCAAAACAGTTTCCCCAGATTGCAAACAAAATTAGTTTTACTTGGAGCATTTATTTAAAAATGCGCCAAGAGCCGGCCTATCAAATAGCTTCTTCATGGCCTTATGTACATGTAGTCTATTTCCCACCAAATAGAGCATTCCTCATGCATGGAAGGAAAGGCAAGCTCAACCCTAACACTGGGTTACTTCAGTGAAGTGTCATAATGTCATAACCAATAGGTTTTAAATGGTAAACTAGCCAATCACAGATCAGTAGCCCGTACACGCACACCCATTTTTCCACTGATAGCAGAATTACAGGCAAGTAGCACAGTCTGCTGAAACTGTTCCATGCCAGAAAGGTGTCAAAACACACAGAGCATTGCAGCCAGCTGTGTATGGAGCTGTCAAACTGCACGCTGGTCAGGTGGTGTTAATGTTATGGAAGATTGATAGGTATGTATAAAATATTTTGCAGTGGGTTGTTATTAAACATGTATACTTTTTTTTTTTTTTTTTTTTTTTTCCCCTCCCCCCCTTTAATATTAGTGTCCCAGGTGCAGCCCCTGAAGGATTGTGCTGTGGTCTGTAAAACATCTCAAACTATTGACAAGAAGAAAAAATCCATCAAGAAAAAGGTCAGAATTATTCCCCACCCCCTTTCCTAAATTAAATTGATTTATTAATAGGTTGTGAGCATTACGTAAGTTCACCATTTGAAATAGGATTGATCATTAACTAGCAAATACTGGCATTGGAAAGAAGACAGCAGCCTGATTTCGGGTTAGAGGCCAGGGGAACTCTGGCTTTCCTGGTGGCTGGTGTCAGTACAGTTTTTAGCTCCACACGATCCTCACTCACTTACTCATTTGCTGACGTGCTTGAAACTACTCGGGTTGCAATGAGGCTGGTGCCTATCTTAGGCAACCCCGAATGAAAGCAGAGTACATCCTGAACAGCTCGCCAGACCATCGCAGGGCAACACATACAACCATTTAAACTCAGACCTAGGGTCAGTTTAGAACAACCAGGTAGGCTAATGACCATGACTTTGGACAGTGTAAGGAAACACACACAAGCACCCCACGTCTTTTCTCTTGCATGGTTAATTGGAAGAGTTAGTTTTCCCTAGGCTGATATTTGCACAATTCCTATTTTCTCTTAAAGGTTTTAATGTTATTTTACTAAATCTTTTTAAAGGTATGGTCACATTTGATTGACAGATCTGGAAGACATTGGCTTTAGCTCAACAGAACTCACTGTGTGCATTATGTTGACTGACCTCTTTAAACTTTTCTAGGATTTTCTGGACATGCCACAGTACTTCTCATTTCTTCTAAAAATGAATGAATCACATTAACAACTTAAGCTAACAATGTTTGTCAATGTTTATCACCTCCAGTTTTCAAATTATTTTTATAAATATCACAAATTAAAGTCACCCTGCATGCACTGCTGCCTTCAGTCATTTACTGTGTAAAACCAAACAAGCATGGCAAGTTTGAAAGCATTGCATTGGTACACTTACTGTAAGGCAAAATGCTGATAAGTAGGCTGCTGTTACAAAATCTAGCAATACTTTGTTATATCCATTGAAGTATACACCTCCATTTAGATATTTTTACTGTGCTTACTGCCCTTTGCATGAGCTGACATACAAAAGCACACATTGAAACTAGTCCTCTGTGGGGAGGTATAGTATATGTATTTTTATATATATGTGTGTGTGTGTGTTTATATTGGTCTATAGCCAAGCGCAGGTGTAAACCACAAGATTATTTTTCCCCCTTCTCTTAGGTGTGTGTGTGTGTGTGTGAGAGAGAGAGAGAGAGTGAAAAAGCTTACACTGTAGCACATTCTGTCCAACACAGTACAGCCTGCTGATTCTGCTTTGTGTCTGAACCATGGCCAATGTTCATTAATCAAGCAATATTAAAAACACAGTTTCAGTCATTTAAATTTATTCCAGATTTTTACAACAGGGATATCAAAAGATTTTGTGACATTTGGGCAAAATCATAGACTGGGTTTACAAATACTGTGGCTGGTGGTTTTTTGTTTTTTTTTCACTTTGTCAGTGAATTTAGCATTTGGATTTTATGCAGCTGATTTTACACCATCCCTGACTCTCTTTAAATTTGAAATGGTGGAAATGTTAGAACTAAATTGCACTATTAAATCAACTACCTTGTTTTATTGCTGTTTACTTTGAATAGTGGGGCTGAAATAGCTAGACTTGTAATTGGAGGTGCTAATCAATTATTTTGTCTAATAATGGCTTAAGATTTTCTCTGTGTGTATGTCTGTATGTGTGTATGTATGTAATCCTGAGTCGATTTTCCGTAGAACAGTGCTCGATACGTCGAAGAAGAGCTAAATATATTGTATGTGGGGAAAATAATAGTATTACAATTTCATCCCGACAAGCCTGTTTCGTGGTTGCAACAATCCCCTGATGAGTGGACAACCACGAAACAGGCTTGTCAGGATGAAATTGTAATACTATTATT
>JAQMYF010000021.1:21044389-21059876 GCA_030014195.1 Neosilurus mollespiculum
ACTATATATATATATATATATATATATATATATATATATATATATATATATAAAGTATTTTTAATTGTTGTAGTTGTTTACAGTGCAGTTACTCACTAAGATTATAATATGATTGATTTTTTTTATTTATTTAAATTGATAAATAATTTATTATTATGTTGTTCATGTATTTTATAAAACAAACATATTATAAGCATGGTATTTATATTTGCATGGTCTTTTTGTCAGTCCCATAGCCTTCAGAGTGTGTGTCTAAAAGGAAAACAGAAATAAACTGTTGTAAATATGTTAAGTCTAAGAAGTGCTCTCTCTCTCTCTTTCTCTCTCTCTCTCTCTCTTTCTCTCTCTCTCTCTCTCTCTCTCTCTCTCTCTCTCTCAGCTTGTGTTAGAGAGTCAGATTCTCTGAATAAGCAGTATCATATTAACCCTAACCAGAGGATAAAAAAAAAATCCTCAGTCAAAAATCCTGTTTTGATTACTTAACAATATTAGTATGAAGTATGAAGATGGAAAGTGACAGTTTTACATGTCCATCAGTTTGACTTTATATGTCTTGCAGTGGATGAAACAGTAAAAGGCAGAGCCAAAAATTAAGTATAACAAACCTAGCAGACTTCACACCAGAAACTTTTCTGACATGGAGAGAAGACTCTCCCAGGGATTTTCTCCCACATGAGAGAAGGAATAAACATGAGAGAGCAGGAGAAGCAAGTGAAGAAGGAATAGGTGAGGCTGGTTGTCATTACCCACTGAAGCATATGGAGAAAGTATGGAACAGGGAAGTAGACATCCAGTAAAAAAGATGATGTTTATTATGGGGAGTAACAGTACACATTCTTATTCTGAGCCAGCATTAAAACCTGAAGCATTAAACAAATTGAAAATAAAATATTTTAAAGGAAATATAAAAGTAAAAGGCCAACACTCCTCTTGTGCATTATCTGTTGATGACCAGTATTCAACACTCTCATAATTTTCTTGTTTTTCAAAATGATCAGTATTGCTTTATACTGTCATAAATTGTGTGTGTAAATATAATAGAGAGAGAGATTTTCTGCCAGAAGTTTCATAACAGAATCTTTCCATTTTGCAGCATAGCATGTAAGTCGGTTAGCACGTAAGTCCTGGGCTCAAGCCTCGTGCTTGATTTGGTTTCCCCAGGTGCTCTGGTTGCCTCCCACAGTCCAAAGACATGTACATTAAGATAATTGCCTGTTCCAAATTGAGTATGAGTGTGAGTATAAATGGTTTTGTGTGTGTGTGTGCTTGATTTGGTTTCCTCAGGTGCTCTGGATTCCTCCCACAGTCCAAAGACATGTACATTAAGATAATTGGCTGTTCCAAATTAAGTATGAGTTTGAGTACAATTGGTTTTGTCTGTCTGTGTGTGTGTGTGTGTGTGTGTGTGTGTGTTTTGCCTTGCTATGGACTGGCGAGCTTTTCAAGGCACCCCACCTTTGACCAAAGTTGGCTGAGATAGACTTCAGCCTTCTTGCGACCCTAGATTTAGAATCCTAGTAGGATTTAGCAATTTGGCACATGAATTAATGTTATTATTATTATTTTCATCTTCCGCTTGTTCCGGGGTTGGGTCGTGGGGCAGCAGCCTAAGCAGTGAGGTCCAGATGTCCCTCCTATAACTCTTCCAGTGGCTCCCCAGCCACTTCCTGCAACTGTTCCAGGATGACACCAACATGTTCCCATACGAGCCAAGAGACATAGTCCCTCCAGCGTGTTCTGGGTCGACCCCAGGGTCTCTTCCCAGTTGGATATGCCCAAAACACAACACGAGGAAGGCGTTCGGGAAGCATTCTAATCAGATGCCCGAGCCAGCTCAACTGGCTCCTCTCAATGCAGAGGAGGAGCAGTGGTTCTACTCAATTCAAATTCAAAAACTCAATTCAGCCTCTTGTATTCACAATCTTGTTCTTTCGGTCACTACCCAAAGCTTGTGACCATAGGTGAGGGTTGGAACATAAATCGGCTGGTAAATTGAGAGCTGTGCCTCCTGACTCAGCTCCCTCTTCACCATGACGGACCGGTACAAGGTCCACTTTACAGCAGAGGCTGCACGGATCCGTCTGTCAATCTCCCGCTCCATCCTTCCCTAACTCATGAACAAGACCCCGAGATACTTGAACTCCACCACTTGGGGCAGGACTTCATTCCAGACCTGGAGGGGGCATCCCACCTTTTTCCAGCTGAAAACCATGTCCTCGGACTTAGACGTGCTGATTCTCGTCCCAGCCGCTTCACACTCAGCTGCGAATCACTCCAGCGAGAGCTGGAGGTCCCGGCTTGATCCAACCTTCACTGGAAATGAATCCGACATGTTGTTACCAATGCGGACCAAGCTCTGGCTCTAGCAATACAGAGACCGAATGGCCCGTAGCAATGGGTCCGGTACACCATATTCCCGAAGCACACCTCACCCGAGGGGAATGGTCAAAAGTCTTCTCCAAGTCCACAAAGCACATGTGAACAACTTTATAATACTTTATTACTTCATCATACTAAATTTATACTTTTTTTAAATAATTTATACTTGTATCCAATTCCCACCCTTCAAGTATTGCCTTCCCTATCAGACGACCACCACCAACCAGGGAACTGCTGCGCATGCATATTTGGTGATGGTCTAACACACACAGAGGGAAAGCGCTATCCACCCCCTCGTACAAATGAGCTCACAGACACCCATGACTGGCTGGTGTTCACTGTGAGTGACAGGGAAGTGAGTGTATAATATCCCTCCCTCCCATGAGAGCTTGGCCAATTAGCTACATGGACTCCCAGTCACGGTTGGCTGTAGATCTCTGGGTTGATAGTCACGCACCTTGTCGATGCACCAATCGGGAGCCCTCTGGTCCAGCCCACCACTTCCACTGTAAACAGTGATCGTGGAGTAATGCCTCCCCCTCCTGAGGCGTCGGATGGTGGTCTACAACTTATGGACACCCTTATGTTTGAACATGGTGTTCGTGATGCACAAACCGTGACGAGCACAGAAGTCCAATAACGACACTCCATTTGGGTTCCTATCGGAGAGGCCATACCTACCAATCACACCCTTCCAGGTCACACTGTCATTGCAGTCTCCAAGGACGAGGAGGGAGTCCCCAGGGGGGGCGCTATCTAGCACACCCCCTAGGGACTCCAAAAAGGGTGGATACTCTGAACTGTCATTTGGTGCATAAGCACAAACTACAGTCAGGACCTTACCCCCACCTGCAGGTGGAGAGAGGCTACGTTTATGTCAGCTGGGAAGAACCCCAACATATGGGCACCGAGACGGGGGGCAACAAGGATGCCCACACCGGCTCACCGCCTCTCCCCATGAGCAACTCCAGAATGAAATAAGGTCCAGTCCCTCTCGAGATGGGTGCTTCCAGAGCCCAAGCTATTTGTCGAGATAAGCCCGACTATGTCTAGTCGGTATCTCTTAACATCACCACAGCCACCACTGCCTCCTTTCCCACTAGAGAGATGACAGTTTTATGATGATGATGTTGATTAATAATAATAATAATATTATTAATATATAAATGTCAACTATATTATTATTATTGTCTTAATAATAATAATATTTCCTGTTGTTATATTGTACTTTGTGCTTCTTCCTATACATACTTCCTAAAGCTTTAAAGTTATGATAAATTACAATAAACAGTTTTGCAATTATTGTAAATTGTTTAAAACATTGGCTGTTTTAGCACACAAATAAAAACAATTGTAAAAAGGATTTCTAAAAAAATGCACTTTGTCAGATTCCAAGTCCACTATTTCCATACAATCCAGAAAAGCTCCATCATTATAACAGCCAATGCACACAACACAGTGAAAACTTACAAGGAAGTCACAATAACAAATCGGTATCCGTTTTTTTTTTCATTTTGGTTTTGGAAACAAATGTTGAAAAAGCGTGTCATTATCTTGTGTTTAGTTTAGTTTTTTATTCAAAAAACGAATGATACACGGATTGAATCCAGCATGGCTAAACCATTGAACTGTATTATAACCTGGAACGGTGACTGGTCGGTTTGCAGGTTATATAGAAATTCGACACGGAGCCACCATACTGGAAATAGGAACATGGTGGATAGAACATAAGTGGATGATGGGAGACCACGCCATCATACTGAAAAAAGCTAAATCCACGAAAGGAAAAGAGTGTTAATAAATTATAATTGAACTGCAATAATTACCAGAACGTAGAATCCAGAAGAGCTGGAATAATGTTCCACAAGTGAGTTTTAACCTTTTAATAGCTAGATATAGACTAGGCCTATTTCTATGAATAACTATTATAGTCTGTCAGACTGTCCAGACTATATCTACTGTACATGTAGATCTCTATAAAGTATAATCCAGATCAAGATTCTAGAAAGACTTATGTTCTTATATTTCAATTAGAAACGTAGTAGTATAATATTTATACAATGTAGTGTTAATAGATGTCTTCATTTATGTACTGGAATACAATTTTCAACCTCAAGTGTACAAAAACACAGTAACAGGATTTGTGTGGTAAAAACCCTGCATGTTCTCTGAAATATCCATGAAGTCTTTATAAAACATTTCTCAAGTGCCATAATTTTCTATGCATATACTATTGCGTTTGCGCATATTGTACGGGAATTTAATGATTATTAAATAATATTAAGAAATAATGTAAAATCCAAGCACACATTGGAACAGAAATTTGTGCTACTGAAGAATGAGATATGAGCAACCTGTTCATTTTAGCTTTTTTTAACATTTATGAAAATTGATAAAATAAGATGAGGCTAATATAAATTGTTCATATAATTCAAAGAAGCTTAAGGGAAAGTTAGTAAATGCTAATTTCCACTTTGATAACATTAGTGACATATACATACACATGTATGATACATCTACACTGCTAAAAGTTACAATAAAGCAACAAATGCAGTAAAAATAATAAAACCTCAGGTTCAGGTTCAGATAATGAACTGAATGAATTTATAAAATGTTCAAGTGAAATATGGTTGTTGTGTACAGTAAGCTGTTTAATATTGTATTGAGAACAAGTGTGGTATTTTACCTGATGTTTAATTGTAGTCAGAAGGTTTTTACTAAACCACTGAATAAAAACAAGGGTGAAAAAAGTACTCTAATAATTATAGAGGTAAAGGTTACCTTGGTAAACTGTCTTTAATTTTCTGTATGACTACTGAGGCTTATAATGTACTTTAATTATAATAATATTATGGGGTTTATTATTATTATTATTATTTTATAGCTATTTTAGCAATGTGTCCTACAATATTTTTATATTTTATGTTGTAAAATTCACAGCACACCCACTCTGGGTCAATTTATGTGAAGTAAATAAACCTGTAAATTTGGAAATGTAGTAACACATAGTGTTTGTTAATATTAGTACTAAGTTTAGAACTGTTAAAGTACAAATGTAATTTTTGTACACACTAGATGTTATTGCGAGTATAATGCATTTCATTCTGTTAAAATATATTAAAATGTGTTGAAGAAATCGCACAGACATTTATAAATTTAAGTTATAATGTCTGAGACATCTTGAGACTTGTATAAAATGAGATTTTTTGCAGCAAGCCGAGCCCGTAAATGCAGCTATGCAGGTTTGTTTACATTAAAAACCTGCTCAGCTGTGCTACGTCATCCTGATTCCAATATGGCGGCGCGAGATATTCATCCATACAGTTTAATGGGCTCAACAATCGGAACTCCTGTCCATATCCGGTAGAATATGGATCTTATTTGTCGTCGCGGAAATAGGCGAGGTGGTCCGAACGTGGGCTAAACAAACACTGCTGAAGCTGCTCGCGAGAGGGAGGTGGGGTTTGTCGGATTGTAGGTAGGAAAAAAAAACACTCGAAATTTAAACGTACCGGAAGTGACGCAACACGCGGCGCGGCGTTCGAACGAGTTTTCAACGGATACGTGTGACGTGAGGAGGCTGTTTCTGACTGGGCGATGTTATGCTGTACTAAGGTAATAATAATAATAATAATAATAATAATAATAATAATAACTAAAACAAACACCAGAAGCGTAAGTGATATTATATTCCTTGTCATTTCTCTGCGTTAGCTTTGAAGCTACTGAGTTAGGTATCCATGGGTTACACCATTTCGGTTATGGATTTCCCCCAGTAGTTTGGTCTGTTAAGAAATAAACTAAAGTCTTGTAACATCATATCAATTACATTTAACCTACACACATTAGTATTTATTCGAATCACCAAATTTCCGTTAAAGTTATGAAATGAATACTCTTAATTAATATCCAACCTTCCATTACTTTATAATATCTCCGAGTTGGACTTCCGGGTCACAATCCCGTGACCTTCAGCGGGAGCCTCCCCTCCATTTGCAGTTGGGGGAAAACAAACCATATTCTACACTGCGAGAATACAGTCCAGTTAAAGAGTCTAGGAATTTCCTTATTATTTTGCTAAACTAGTGCTCTCATTATGCCAAAATTCTGATGTGTAGTGGGCTGTACGTCTAATATAAAGAAAGGCATTTAAAGTTTCCACTAAGTCCAGTTTCATTACTTCCCATTAATCCCAGATCTCTTAATATTTCTGACCATTTGCTGCTGTAATAGATGAATTTCTCTCTTTTATGAAGGAACTGATCTCTGAGTTAATGTATTTAATGCTTATTTATTTGTTGGATGTTTGTACTTAGTTGTTTTCAAAGGAACAATCTAGCGATGGCGTCTAAAGGAGCCAAGGAAACATTTGCAAATAAATTGGGATTTAAAAGCAGTGGCTCAAAGGCTATAGAAGCTGAGTTTGAGAAACTGAAGAAAGAAAATGCTCACTTAAAGAAGACTTTGGATGAAATGTCTAAAAGAAATGGAAGGCATCATGCCGCCCGTTCTGATTCAGATAATGCCAAGCTGTTGGAGGTGAGTCTCTTTTTGTTTGTAGAACTCGGACAAATAAAGATGCACCCCTGACGAGTCGAGGAACACTAACTTAATCAAAAAGTCAAAGTCAAAGTATATTTATTGTCCCAAGGCAGGAAAATGAGTTTACAGCTAGAAAAATACATGCTTCCATCAAAACATACAACACAGTACACATATTTACACACAATGTCCCATTGTTACATAACAAATATCACATATCACATGGCAGATTAAAAGAACCAATAATAGGAATAAAATATGATTTAAAATGAATTCTAATTAATTAGTCGTTCCTTTTCTAATATGACTGGATCCTGTTTTATTTTATTTTTATCCTCCACAGAGAATTCTGGCACTGGAGACACTGAGAGAGAGAAACACACAGCAACTGCTGGCTAAAGAACAGGAGATCACCACGATGAGGCAACAGCTGCGGGCTCAAGGTGGAGAGGTGGTGGCCTCGTTGCAAAAACAGCTGGATCAGCAAAGGCAGGAGACAGAACAGAGAGAGATACTCTTTCAGAAACTTTCAAAGGAGGCGGAGGACCTGAAAAACCAATTGAAGTGCAGAACACCTGAAAAACTTGGCACGGACATGCACGTTAGTGAATTCTTTTCAAATCCCTTATGCTTCTGATTCAAAAATGAACAAAGAAATTATTCTTGGATATGTAGCTTGCAAATGAATATTTAATGTATTGCATCACAGATACATTATTAAGGTGGATTAAAATATTTTCATAATCTTGAAAAGTTGTTCAGAACCTGTGTGCTGGGTACATTTTTAGTGACCATTTTAGTTTTATTTAAATCAGCTGGCAAGCACCCTTCTCTAGAGTGACTTACAGCAGAGATTTGTATTCTCCATCAAAACCATATTCCTATGTACATAGTACAAAAGCAAAAATGCTGTTTCAGAGGAGTTAGTACTGCAATGAATCAAAAGGGGGTAGGGGGGTAGGTAATACATGTGAAATATACAGAGGGGGAAAAAAAACAATAAAAAAGTAATCAAGAAAGAAAGCACTTGGATTTCTTTTAAGGGCAGGTTCAATACAATACATGACACACAGCCAGTGCGGGGTCACGGATGCACGATAATCTATATTCAAAGGTTGCCGAAAGGGTGCGCATTCTTTCGGCCAGCCGAAACTGAAAACAACCCGCACTAATTGACACTATTCCGCAGCTATATCACTTACATGTGAGTCAGCCTTAAATGCAAACTTTGAATTGGAACAGCACTTGGGCTATGAATGGTGACGTTTCACAAGTCTGCAAGAACACAAATTATTTGGGAATTAGAATGATGTTTTGCAAAATTCTATATGCTACAAGAATCAGAAAAGACCATGTGGATTTTGCTAATATCAAGTGATGCAGTTAGATGCATTCATAATTAGTAGACATAATTTATGTATTACTTGTTTGTGTTGTTTCAGTGTTTTGATATGGTTGAAAACTTTAGTTCAAGACTTGACATTTTTTTTTGCATGTATATTTTGCATATATCCACCTTGGTTTTGTTTGTGTTCTCTGATTTCCTCATGTCACTAAACGGTTAAGCTATGCTAAGATTGTGTAATAAAAGTGTAAACATGTGTGCATAGTGCAAAACAGATTTTATGGGAGAAGCATGCATTAAACGATTCTTTTGTTCTTAGTACACATCTATGGTAAAAAAAAAAAAAAACTTGGATGCAGAGGATGGGCCAAGAAATGTGGTTTAGTGTACACCTGGGAAAAGATCAAAATTTCAGCCTTCCAAAGCAAAAGAAAAAAAAAGACCCAGAGTTGTGGCACCAAGAACATAAAAATAACATGGGATTCAGTCATTCAGCAGACTGTGTGTGTAATATATATCTTTTTTTATTTTGGATCAGTGGTTAATGCTCTGGGTTGGTGATCCAAAGGTCATGGGTCCAATCCCAGTACCACCATGCTGCCACTGTTGGGCCCTTGAGCAAGGCCCTTAACCCTTAGTTGCTTAGGTGTATAAAAGCAAATGATGAATGTAAGTCGCTCTGGATAAGAGCGCATATATGCCTCCTCCTTACTGCTAGCCACCTGCATCTTTACAAACTGCTGAGCATACATATTCAGGGGCAGCCTAACATGGTGGGGCATGAACATGAAGGGACATGTTGAACTTGACATGTTAATATAATCAAAAGTGAGAGTAACTGTTATTTATTTAAGTGAGCCAAGTTTTTGCGGAGTTTATCTTTTTAATTTGCATCAATAAACAAATATAAAAAATCCAGCAAAGCACTACATTTCTCTAGCACAGTGACCTCAGGCTGTGTCTCAAACTGCACACCACTTGACAAGAAGCACACTCATGAGGGTGCACGCACCATTCTAAAGACATATAGGCTATAGGGAGCACAGGGCAGTTTGGGATGGAGCCTAAAAACAAGTCACTTCATAAAGGAGGAAAACACTGCAGTATTTTAAAACTTATATTTCAGAAGTCCAATTGCTTTCTTTTGGATTAAAAAAAAATTGGCTAATTCCCCTCGGTGATTTTTCATTCGTGTGTAACACTCTCACTCACTCTGCAAAGAAGTGTTAATGGCAGATAGTTTACCTTAAGGTCACCCTCATATGTACATTGTAGTGTTAGTAAGTAGAATGTGTTTGTGTACGATAATTTAA
This sequence comes from Neosilurus mollespiculum, assembly GCA_030014195.1. Lineage (NCBI taxonomy): Eukaryota > Metazoa > Chordata > Actinopteri > Siluriformes > Plotosidae > Neosilurus > Neosilurus mollespiculum. Next base: position 21,053,969 of record JAQMYF010000021.1, read on the forward strand.
ATAACACAAGTGTTACCCACAGTTTGCAGAGAGTCGTCTCATCACATTTAATATGTATTAAACTCCGTCAGTAACAACTGTCTATAGAACAGCAGCCTCACAGTTTAACAAACCAACCAATAAACTATTCTCACAATCACAGCATCTAACACGGAATCGTGTTCTGTGTTGTTTTTATCTTGTCTGAAGCTTTCCGAGGTTTTGGGAGTGGTCTAAAAAAATTGATGGGGCGCCAATTTCCAGGTTTGGGTGCTGAATAGAACCGGGGAAATTTTTTTTATTTAGCCCAATGTATTTACTGTAAGAAAATACTCTCCCTCTTGGTCGGGCTTCACCCCACTAGATGGTGGTATTTTTTCAAAAATGCTCACACATGTCCACCCTACACATTCTCTTGCTTAGCATTTTTGTCTGTGAACCTCAAGCAAAGTTTCTAAAATTCTTTAATAATTGTGTATGTTGCATTCCCTCAGTTATATGTTAAACCAACTGATGTTCAAATCCTGAGTGAGATAGTGGTGGTGGTCGTTCTAAGCATGTCAGTGTTCTTATGGAGGCTTGTACACTGTGGAACTGGATATAAATGTTTTTTTGGTTTTTTTTCTAAGTAAGTAACGGAGGCTTTTCATGGTGGATAAAACAGTTAAATGGTTTCAAGTACATTATGACTGTTCATTAGACTCATGTTTTCACCAACGCTAAGGTGTAAAACTATTTTTTATATGTGGTTTAGTTGTATTACACATTAGTTGAATGATCACATCAATGTTGTGTTTAATAGGTTCCTTCAGGTGAGCTTGTGATGGTCCAGGACCAACTGCGAGATGTGAGTTGACAACCAGATGGCTCTTAGACTTTCTTCACTGTTTCTTTTTGGCATAGCTGAAATTTTACAGGCAGAGACATTACCTGATGTTTTGGGTTTTTTTTTTTCCCATGTGCAAGGCTCTGGAAAAAAATCAGCAATGGCTTGTTTATGACAAGCAGAGAGAGGCCTTTGTTCAAGGGATTCTGGCCAGAACTGCAGAGCTCGAGCAGCAGCTAAACCAAGCCAAGGAACCACTCCAGCAACAGCACAAAAAGGCCAATTCAGAAGGTAGAGCCTTAGCAAGTTTTCTATTTATTTTTTAAGAAAGTGATGCAACTGGAGAGAATCCATTTCAATAACATGCTACAGGAAGCATCTTCAAATGTTTTTTAAGGTCCACATAACACCTGATCTTTTTCTACCACAATGGCAAATTTACTGTTATATAAGGCGGAAAACAGACAGATGCCTGAAAAGGCATTTTTCAACGTTTCAGTTAAGTAATATGAAAACAACAGTAAATTGAGTGATGTTTTTTATCTTGTTTTTTTGCTACACTCTTCCTGAAGCTGTGACAGCAAGAGCTTTGAAAAAAACCTCACATTAGTTATTTGTTGGTACGTTTGTGTTGTGTTGTAGGCCCAGAATTCATGACAAGAAGCATTTGAATTTACTACTGGACTTAGTACTAGGTGTTGTGTGTGTGTGTGTGTGTGTGTGTGTGTTTGTGTGTGTGTGTGTGTGTGTGTATACATATATATATATAGTTTTTGCAGTAATCTGTTCATATATTGTGAGTTATTTACTTTTCCCATTGCCCATATTGAATCTACTTTAAATATCACCAAAAGTGGCCCTTACAAGTAAACCTCCGTAAAGCTCCTTCCTCTGTGTGTTTTCCGCCATTAGGAAATGACCATGTTCTTTAATGTAATGATGTTATCAACTGGTCACTGATGGTTACTTAATTATTTTAGCTGACATCTCAAACTGCAATATGTACCATACCATTTTCTGCTGTTGCCTTATTGACCTGGTTTGTGAAGCTCATTCAGCATGTTAACTTCAGATCAATTCAGTACGATAAAAAAGCTAAAGGGCAGAGACATGTACCTAGAAAAGTAGTTTGCACAAGCTGTAGACAAACATTTCTCATGTGTCTACAGCAGTGTTTCAGCCATATGGCACAATAAATACCAGTAATGGACTACAGTGGACAGGACTGAGATTAATATATGTCTGAGAGAGAGAGAGAGAGAGAGAAGTATAATTAAGCAGATAGGCTTGATCTGTATTTATTCTATGATAATGTTTAGAGTTTCATATTATGTCTGATAAGTGTAGTTGGTATTACCCAAAGACCTTGCTACTTATTCATAATAGCTTGCATTATTAGCATTTGGAAGCTATTCTGTAAACGGTCATAGGTGCTTCAAGTTCCTCTTGACTTCTCAGAACGTAATATCCAGAGTTCTGTGTTTGTGACTACTGTGATCCAGGTCAGTCATCTGCCTTCGTGCAGCAGGAGAAGCAGCTCCAGGACAGCAAGGAGATAGAGGAGGAACGCAAAAGGACGAGCCATCTACAGGCTGAACTGGATGAGCTGAAAGATAGGTATGAAGCGAAGAGCCGTGAGGTGGAACAATCCCGGGAGGAGCTGAGAGACGAGCGCAGAACTGGCCAGAAAACTCTAGCAGAGGAAAGGAAGCTGAACTCAGAACGAGTATCCAGACTGCAGTGCGAGATAGAGGCAGCTGATGTAAGACTCGAGGAGGAAAGGAAGAAAGCAGCTGGGCTGCTGCAGCAGGTATGCTGGACAGAGCAGCATGATCAGTGCAGTAATGTTACATTTGTATGTTGTACATTTATATATGAGTAATTAATGCAGTTTTAGGGAGTAATTTCAATGTCTGTGTTTGTTTAAATGAGAATTTCTAAATAGATTAAATCACTGTTTGCTAAGCATCTTTTCAGTCCATTCTAAGTACCTTGTGTGTATACTGCAGATCAACTGCACTCTGTCTCACCTATAAGCAAAATGTTTTCTGTTTGGGAAGGTGAACCTTCTTCAGAAATCTCTACTGACTCAGCAAGAAGATCAGAAAAAAATGGCTATTTTAGAGCAACAGGTACAAAATAATTTTAGTGAACCTTATAATAGCAGATTAATCTTGGAAAGATACTCTAAAGCATTTCCAACTTTATTTGGCAGGTCCAGATGTCTGCTAGAGACTCTGAGAATGAGCTCCTGCTCCACAAAGTGCTTAAGGAGCTTCGCAAAGCAAGAGACCAAATCGCTCGCTTGGAGGCAGTAGTAAGTCCACTTTCAACACAGATGATTAATTATCATGTTGTCTAGCTCTTATATGAGATGAATACATTATTTGCTACATTAATGAGAATCACATCAAGACTTGGTCCTGTTACATGTTCATGTCGAAACTATATTCACTATCACTTTTTGGGTAAAGTTAAATTGCAAGTTTAAAAAATATACAATATACACTTCAGTTTACAAATTAATTAACTGTTTTTGGTTATTTATTAATTTATTTTTAATTTTATTTTATTTTAGAAACAGCAGCGAGAAACTCGGTTCTCTGAGCCAAGCTCGTACAACAGGCATGATATGTATAACCATATCTTGAACCCCACATCTCCAGTTAAGAAGTCCAATATTTTGGATGAGAGCTTTCTGGAGTGTCCCAATTGCAGGGCTTCATACCCTACAAGCCAGCACAGAGAGCTCCTTGCGCATCTTGACTACTGCTTTAATTAAAACTACTGAATTAAAGAAGGGTTTAGGGCTTGATATATATATATATATACTTTTTTCCACCCAATGTTATGTCTTTGTATCATAAATTTTTATTTTTTTATTACAAAGAATATTTTCACTGTTTCCTACATTTTCTTTTGAATCAGTCAGTGGTGTGCTTGATAGACTTTAAATATTTATAAAGGTATTGGCTTTCTATTAATGTGGAGTGTATTTAAGGTAACTTGCGATTTATGTGAATTTTTTTGGGGTAACTCTGAAATGTACCTTTTCATTTAAAATTTCTTTGACTGTTTTGAACACATTAAACTCATATTGGATTTAACCCCACCCCCCCATCAATGGCATGCATGACAGTCCCTTAAAGATGTTAAAGTGGTATAGGATAGACTCAATTTCAATCGTCATTCCCGGTGTTGAGAATGGGATCTGTCTTGAATTAGGTTGCATGTGTGTAAATCCTTGTATTAGAGCTATTTAAAGCATGGGGATTAGTGAGACTGTGGGGAGAAAGGAGGCAATGGATGTCTCAATTCATAAAACACAGCAATGTGGGATATTTGTTTTTTCTTCCCTGGATCCCAAAAAGCTTGAGTTGAGGCAACTGGACTTCTTTTTGTAGTTTTTGAAGATGTTTCGCTTTTAATCCAAAAAGCTGCGTCAGTTAAACCTTAAGGTTTCACCTTTCAAGCACTTACAAGGCAGCGCTGGATCCCAAGAGGTTTCACTCCACACCTTTATTCAGGTGACCAAACGACCCCATATGCAGTCTAGGTAAACAACCCTAGTGGACAAAGGACCCTAACAAGTGATGGAATAGATGGGAGGGACAGTGATTTGCACTTGACTTGAGAGTTTTCAAGTTCAAGTGAGAGTTGAGCCTTGACTCAAGCTTTTTAGGATTACCATGACCTGGATGATTGAGAATCTACACGAATGTGTTCTTCCCTGGATGTTCTATTAATCCCGCAAGGGAAATTGGCTCTGCATTTAACCCATCCAAAGTGTGCACGTGCATGCACACACACTCAAAGCAGCAGGCAGCCCCGTTGCAGCACCCAGCAAGCAGTTGGGGGCAAGGTGCCTTGCTCAACGGCACATCAGCCATGAAGATGGAGAAAGGGAAAGGTGCTGCTCAATCTCCTTGTCACCATACATTTTCCCTGCCAGTGTAGGAATCAATCCCCAACCCACTTTTCTAAGCATTGGCTATTGTTGCCTCACATAACTACCAAGTAAGCTTAATCAGAAAAACGGATTTGTATTATGTTGTCATTTTTTATCTATTTATTTTTTTAAGTTAACTTTCTTATTTAAAGCTTTTGTGGTGGCAAAAGTCATTTTATGAATTATTTTATTGTATACTGTCTTTCATATTTTTTAATCCTTCTAACACCACAGCATTTTGTTAATTTTTCCAATTCAACTTCAGATAAACAGCAGTGCAAATAGCCTTTCCTTATTACGCTAAATATATGGAATGATGGGACTATTACCCTTTTTGTTCAATGTTGGCCAAGCTTCTAAGTGCTGAGGTCATAGTGCTGTATGTCGATTACTTAACCAATAAGATCCAATCATATTCAATTTTATTTAAAAAAAAAAATGAGGCTACATTATACAACAGCCGTGGTAAAAGTCATTATACATTCATGCCAATGGTATCGTTTTATTATGTATAATGAACTATGTTCAGGTTAATATTTGATTTTTATTTACACTTGTACTAACATGAAAATGGGGGTTTAAAAGGTCATTGGTAGTCCTCATGATGAAATCAGGTCTCACAGAAACCTGAAAAGAAAATGGACAAAGATGCATCACCCAGTAGATTGGCATCATATCAGTTAAACGGCATGTTAGGTTACTTCTGTACATTTTGTTTATAAAACTATGGTCTCCCAAGCTGTCACTTACCATTGTGTGCAACCCGCCTATATTTTTCAAAAAGGCACAGCTCTTTTTTCCTTTGTGTCACAATCTCTTGATCTTCAGGTCTCAAACCACTTTTGTAGCGAGAGAAAATAAAGGAATAGCCATCCAGGCAGGTGCCATCTGTGTTCAGCTCTCTGCAAGCATAGTGTACAGCGTAGTTGTCGTAATCTGTATCAATGATCCAGTGGTCATCATCTGGTCGAACAATCAAAAAAAAACAAAAAGACAAGCATTCAACTGTGAGCCAAGATAAAGTGCAAAGTTTAATTTTGCAGCAGTGTTAACTTTCACCATATGAACCTTGCAAAGGTGTGTGTGTGTGTGTATGTATGTGTGTATATATATATATATATATATATATATATATGTGTGTGTGTGTGTGTGTG